>JAPDOI010000654.1:0-324699 GCA_029168955.1 Aplectana chamaeleonis
AAGTTTGGAGTAAGGAACATTTTCCATACTTTGTCCAGACCTGACAGCCTTTTTGGACTTGTACGGATTTTTACCTGGTTGCGCGTTTATTTCTCCCAATTGAGGGCTCTGGAAGCTTTTCAAAAAAGTTTCCCAGATTCGACTCAAATTTCTCCCACGAGGGTTTTTTTGGGCTCTGATCACGAATCTGTATTGGTTTATTAGTCGATTTTCTGAAGTTTTTCGGCAAATTTTTGTTCGAAACTTCCCAACAGAGAAAATTTTGAGGGAAAAAACGCCACTATTGATATTTCCGGATTTCTACAGATAGATATGTCTCAAAATCATTCTCTGAGGTTATTTGGAGTGCTAAACACGAATTTGGAGTCCGTTTATCGATTTTTGTAGAATTGCGGTGGGTTTACGGTAGTTTGGTCAAAATCGCAGATTTTTAATAAAAATTTGTATACGGGGTTGAGTTATTCGGTGTGGAGGGAATACGGAATTTATCGTTTCAATCGATTTTCAAAATACCTAAAGGTGAGTTTGGCCCCTAAATGACATGTTACCTACCGTAACCTACAGTAAACCTCAAAATTTCCACAAATGGACTCCAGATTCGTGTTTACAACCCTAGATTACTCTTCCACACAACTCTGAGCTAAATCCGAGAAAATTTTTCAAAACTCCAAAAAAATGCCTGATGTCTTTTGCCTTTTTGCCAGGCTTGAAAAATGCTCGTGAATTTTTTGAACCTGCAGCTCGGGGCGGGATACTGCGCTTTTTTACTATTGAGCCAGAAGAGATACTAACGATACTAGTCGTTTTGGCAGATCCGACCTACGCTTTGTATACTTCCCTTTTTAGTACAATGTCATATACGTTGTTTATAGCGGAATGCCCAAGCTTGTGGTCCGCCTTTGGTCCTCTACTGGTTTTCTACTACGGTAATCGAGGCGTTCTCGGCTGACCTCGGTATGCATAGGCGACCCCATCAGCGATAGACGCGTCACTGCCACGCTACTCCGCCTTCCTTTTGGTAAGATTTGGCAGGTGGCGCCAGTGATTTATCGGTGATCTTTCGTTTACGATGCTTGCGGGGGTCGGCCGAGAACGCAACGATTACCGTAGTAGAGGACCAGTGACGTACCATGAGTTCGTTGTCTTTTATAAACAGAGTACACAGCACGCGAAGTGCGTCCGCAAGAAGGTACTGTCTAGTCTACGATGACTAAGCCGGGCCCCGCTGAGTGGAAGCGGGCGCGGCGCGGTCGCGGTGCGTGTATTAGGTTGCCCCAGCCACTGTTCTGTGTGGTTTCCCCAGCCTACTGACTGTATTTCTTTGAATTTTAGGATGAAAAAGTCGAAATATATTTGGAACAATAGCAGCAAGCTAGCAGAATTACCTCAGTGGCGGGGCATTATGATACAAAGCACGCTGCGCTGCCGCGCCGCGGCCGCTTCAACTCTCCGACGCTCGGCTCAGTCATCGCAGGCTTGACGATATGTCAGGCATATCTATCGTCCTAGATTAAGGCATTTGAGAAAATTCCAGTGAATAGTATTCTTAGATAGATTCTTTTTCTTATTCATGGATACATTTAAAAAACTGTTCTCCCTTAGGTTGGAATGTATATTCTTGCAACTTTTCGAATATTCATTTGATTTTCAAAAAAAAATCGAATCATGTAATGGTTCTAGAATAATATGCGAAAACTGTTGAGTATACTTGTTAAGATTGAATACTCGATTAGTGGGAGCTGAACATGATCGATTATTCGAAAATTCGGTACACTTTTTTTCTCCTGAATTCTAAAAGACCTATTCGGCAGATTATCCAAAATATTCGAAAACTCAATATTTAGAATTCTGGGGGAATCGAAAATTCATTATTAGTGTACACTAAAATTTCGAATTAGTAGAATAATCGAATGAAGTAAAGATCCTAATTCAATATTAGTTGAGTCTATCTGGCGTCTGGTGAAGGTGGCAGAAATAACTAACGAGGAGGATCCCGAATTAATCCTGTGTTTGAGGAATCGGATAATTCCGTTTCTGGATCGAATGAAACTTGCGAGGGGGCGAGCATTGTGGACCACGATTGAATCGATCGTTTGGAAAAGCAAGCCATTCCGTTTCCCGAATGAAGGAACCATTCGGTTGAAGTAAAATAATTGTCGAATGAATCGGGTTTCTGAGAAACTGGACAATCTAAACTCTCGAATGAATCAAATATTCGAAAAATCGAGTCATATTAAATCTCTAGCGAATGAATAGTTAGTAAAATGAAAGTGAAGAGTTCTGAATGAATCGATTATTTGAAAAACAGTAAATTCAAAATTTGTTTTGATGGAAGTTATTAATCAAAAGTTCGAGATATCTGAAATTCTGAATGAATCGAAGATTCAAAGGGCCATCTCATTGAAGTTCCTGAATGAAACGAATATTTGAAAAATCGAATAAGTTGAAATTACGAATGGATCGAATATTCAAGTGAGGTAAAAATTCCAGTTCCCGATCAAATCGAAGATTTGAAAAATCGTCAAAAAATCAAGGTTCCTGAATGAAGTGAATATTTGAATAAAATAAAAAATGAGTTTACGAGTGAGTCAAATATTTGTAAAACCAATAAATTCAAATTTCCATATGAAATAAACTTCTTAAAAATCGAATAACCTGGTGTAATAAATATTTGAATACAATAGAAATTCGATTACTCTTAACGAATCGAATATTCGCAGAACCGTATTCGTTAACTTCTCGAATTAATGGAAAATTTTGAAAAGCAAACCTTCGAAATTCTAAATCGAATAATCAAATTGTTTGAATATTGTCGAAGATTAGCTTGATTCTTTCAGCTGAATTTCTGATTTTTTTCGTTCAGCTGAGCTTGATTCAAGTCTCGGAGAGACCGCTAACTAGGGGCTGATCCCATCACAAACTAGAGTTTTGAAAAATGGCCTGCTGAGTTTCATGCGGAAGTTAAAAAGAAAAGCTTGGTAAATTTCCTCTATGCACACGGGTAGATAAAAAACGGCATCAAATGAAATTTTTCGGATTTCGGAAATTTGAACATTTTCAGCCCAAACCTCGCGGAGGTGGGGGTTATTTGTGGTGCTGATCACGAATATGAGGTCCATTTTCGGTTTTTCAGAAGATTACTGTAGGTAAAGTATCATTTGGCTACAGTAACCTGCTGTAATCTTCCGAAAAACTGAAAATGTACATTGTATTCGTATTCAGCGCCCCAAATTGCTTCCCTGGATTAAGTCTGGGCTGAATGTGTTCGAATTTCTAGAACTCAGAAAAGTTGTTTTTGTCGCTTTTGACCTACCCAGATGCATTAAGGAAGTTTGACGAGCTTCATGTTGTTTCTTTTCATTTCGTAAACAACATTCAACGTATCATTTTCTGAAACCCCAGTTTGCGCTAGGACCAGTCCCTAGTAAGCAATGAGTTGAAATGTATTGAAGATGGATATCTTATGCAGTCATTTGTGTTCAGATCTGTGCCAGACATTCGTGCTCGATTGCAGGGCGCAGCGGCCACAATAGAGACAGAGGCTGCGGAAAATCCGAATTTAACCAGAAATACGGATCCCGATCCGATTATGGTCAGTTTCGTGATTCAAAAGTTTTCCCAAAATATGAGTGCCAACCACATGCAATTCTTCAGGTTTGCTGCGCTCTGAAGAAGAATCGTTTTTACATATTTACGAATACGGAACCGTATTCAACAGATGAATCGGATGAGTCAGCTGTCAGTCGTGATGTTTTCAACGAACGTCCGCGTAAGGAGGACCAGTTGACCGCTGTTGAGGTGCAGTTGTCAGAGCAGATCTCATCACTTTTCGCGCATCTTCATCCGTTCTGTTCCAGCAAGAAGGAGAAGTTGTTCATGCTACAGAAGAGGCTGTGGTCCATACGACTATGGGTGATATACGGATTCGACTGTTTCCCAATGAATGTCCTCGCACTGTTGAGAACTTCAGCACTCATGCGAGGAGGGGATACTATAATGGCTTGACCTTTCATAGAGTTATCAAGTCATTCATGATCCAGGTATGGAGGAAGACTTCCATAAGTTGACAAGGAAATGCTCCTTAGTAGGAAAACCGTTTTAGAGTAGTCCGAAGTTTGCGAAATCAAGTACATAGCGAGAATGCTCATGCGAACAGTAGTAGAAACTACGAATTACTACGGCCTAATCGTAGATTATAAAAAGTCGCAAGCTTAGAACGGTGGATGGACCTCCAAAATATTTTTCTCTCCTCTATCCCATATTTTGTCCGGGTAGGTTGTGTGGGGTGCTGAACACGAATGCTCAGAAAAATGAAAACAAGTTACTTGTAACATAAATGTAATTACTTGAATGTCTCAAGTAACTTACATTTATATTACATGTAACATACCATTATATTGCTTGTAACTTAAGTTTATGTTACATGTAAGTTACGCTTATGTTACACGTAACTTACATTCATATGTTCACCATGGGTGGCCGTAACGCGACGCATTGAACGCATCCGCACGCGTCTCAGACCGCGCGCTAAGTGGAAAGCGCTGTGCGGGGCCTTCCCTGTTTGTTTGGGGCCAAGTACCTTGAACTTGGGTTATTGAACCGAAGGCAACGCCAGTCCCAAGCCTGACCCCAAGAGTGCGTCGTATACTCGTGTTCGAAATACCTTCTTGACCGACTTAAGTTAGTGGCGACTTATGTGTCATTTCAGTTACACGTAACATATCGGAGGCGCATCACAAGCGGTATTCTCTCAGAAGAACGAAAACAAGTTGCATGTAACATATCTAAGCCGATGTAAGCTACTTGCGATTTATCTCAAGTCATTTACTGTGCTTCTCTGGGCCAAATTCCGGTTCGCAATTGCGTCTCGACACGCTTTGCAGCCGCACGCGCTCGAGTCAGCTGGGTTTCCAGCGCCAAAGCCGACTCGGTGGGGCTTTTTTATGCAGTTTTCTCCAACTTTTCTTAATTTCCAGTTTCCAAAACCCACCTAGAGTCAGCAGATCGGCGGCTGCGGCGCTGGAAGCTCTTTTGACTCGGGAGCGTGCGGCCGCAAAGCGTGTCGAGACGCATTTGCGGACCGTAATTCGGCCCAGAGAGGCACAGTAAGTTACATGCAGCATACAGACAGGAAACCGCGCACAACTCAGAAAAATGAAAACAAGTTACTTGTAACATATCTAAGCCGATGTAAGTTAGTTGCGACTTATATTGTGTCATTAAAGTTACATGTGACATATCGGAGGCGCATTTTGCACATTTTCCTGTCGGTATTTTGCATGTAATTTTAATGACTTGAGCTAAGTCGCAAGAACCTTACATCGGCTTAGATATGTGACAAGTAACTTGTTTGCGGGTTTTCATGTTACAACTTGTCGTCTTTTTTTGAGTACGAGGTTTGTTCTCGGCTTTTTGAACGAGTGCGGTAGGTTACGGTAGAAGGATTACATTGACCCTACCGTAACATACCGTAACCATCCGAAAAATCGAAAACAAACCTCATATTGTGTTCAGCGCCCCAAATAACCCACTGGACAAAGTGTGGGGGAAAAATAAGAAAAAATGTATTGAGTTCACTTACCGTTCTGAGCTTGTGAATTTTAATGATCTACGGTTAGGCCGGATTCTTTTACAATTTTCACTATTGTTAGCAAGGACATCCTCGCAAGGTTCTTGATTTTACGAATTTCGGACTACTCTAAAATGGCTTCCCTTATTGGGATGACCCTATGTGTTCATGAGTTTTCAGACAGGAGATCCAACGGGTAAAGGAACGGGTGGGCAGTCAATATGGGGAGCTGATTTTGAAGACGAGTTTCATCCGCGACTACGACACGATAAGCCTTTCAAGGTATTCTTAAGACTTTAGATACGTATAATGGGGTATTTCTCATCTATTTATGTACAGGTGTCGATGGCGAATGCTGGTCCCAACTCGAACGGGTCTCAATTTTTCATAACAGTTTGTCCGGCTGAATGGTTGGATGGAAAGAATACCATATTCGGAGAGGTAGGTTTCTGATTGATTAACTCTGATAGCACATGTATTGAAAAGTGTATCGTCCTGTTTCAGGTAATAGAAGGGATGAATATTGTGCAAAAGATCAACCAGGTGCCTACCTTTGAGAAGAGTGGACGGCCACGCAGTGAAATCACTATAATGTCCATTACATTGAAATAATGTTGTTAAATTGATTGTTATAATTTGTTATGCAGAGCGAATATGACTTGTTTGTTAAGATTTACTGTGTAGATAAAGTGATCTCGAGGCAATAAATTGGGTGTCGTAGTGTTGGTTTGGAGATGAATATGTCTAAAACGAAGGTGTTTGTGAATTAGTGATGTGACGAAGGGACAGTGGCGGTGGAAGGAATCGCTGCTCAGGAAGTGAGTTCCTAGAGTTCGTCCCACCGGTGATGAAATCGTTGCGGACGATCAACAATGCGTCCCACTGCGGCCTCAGCTCGCTGCCGACCGCTCAGCAGCCAGCGCGCCCTTCACTTGCGCCAATCAGCAGCCGCATACTCGCGGCGCCGCGGTGGATGCGCTGGTTGTTGATGGTCCGCGGCGAGGTCAGCACCCTTGGGACGAACTGTTGGAACTCACTTCTTGAGCAGCGACTCTCGCGCTCCGCGGAGTCAGGAACTGAGGGTAAAGTATAGCTTGCTCGGATAAGTCGGGCAGAGCCAGCAGCGGAGTGGTGGGACACGCACGAAAAGGTTGTTGGGAAAACTATTGTACTGTGCTTATCTGGGCCAAGTTCCGGTCCGCAATTGCGTCTCGACACGCTTTGCTGCCGCACGCTCCCGAGCCAGAAGAGCTTCCAGCGCCGAAACCGCCGATTTGCCGACTCTAGGTGGGTTTTGGAAACTGGAAACTAAGAAAATTTGCAGAAAATTGTATAAAAAAGCCACATCGAGTCGGCTTTGACGCTGGACACTCGACTGACTCGAGAGCGTGAGGCCGCAAAGCGTGTCGAGACGCAATTGCGGACCGGAATTCGGCCCAGATAAGCACAGTGCGTTACTGATTTCGTGTGGCTCCAATTCGGACGCCTACACCGGTGGAGGCGCCAAAAACGAGTCGAGCCCATCAAAGTTGAGCAACATGGAGTCGAAAATCTCCCAGACTCCGCCTATGGACTTCGCAGACTCCACCCCAAATACAAAGTCGTCCAGATTGATTGTTCGAATACGGTCACTTTGGCTAGTTTTTGAGTGTTTTTTTGTGAACGACGTAAGCGTTCTAGTAAAGGCCGTAAAAGTCTATTAGCTTCGCTTTCACACCCACTTTACTGCTAGCTCCGCTATCTAAACCGATCTGGCACGCAGCAGAGTAACCCGTCCACTGTCACTTCACAACAGGGTACGGCACGAGCTGTGGAAAAGGCTAATTTTACTCAGACCCCCCCCCCCTCAAGAGCAAATTTTTTGGCGATTTTCTCAGACCCCCAAAGCATAACTAGGTCAAATTTTCGCCGATTTTCTCGTATCCTCGGCGGGAGCGCTATTCGGTCCGTTTTTTGTTGGAAGTTCAAAGAATATGAACGATTCACTTTAAAAGATGTAAAGTTTGAAAAAGAGGAACCTTCAAAAACTTTCAGAACGTTCCAGTTGATCTCCCGGCAGCTCCATTTTCACTCAATTTTCGTCCTCTATTTTTTGGTTCCCCATACTACCAGCTCCAACCCTTCGATTTATGTCGGAAAGTCGATACCATTTTTGAGCGTGTGAGCTGCCTTCGAGCTAGCTTTGCAGAAAAGGCCGCACGAGCCTGTTAGCGTCGTTATCTCAACCACTTCGTCGCTAGCTTCGCTATCTCAGTCAATGTGGTGTAAGTAATCCACTTGCGAATCGATACAAAGAGAGCCGCTGTTTCCTGATTTTAATCGAGTTTTTGAAGCTGTTGTCGCTGTCCGGACTCCTCCAGCTCGCTTGGACAGCAACAGCAGTGGTTCGGAGATTGGGAGAACGAGCCGAACTGTCAGGAGGTTCCGATTGTTGTTCGGTACGGCTCGGGGACGCCAGCCTTTCGAGAATAGCTCCAAGCCTTCGATTCATGTCACCAGATTATTATCGCTTTTGAGTATGTATGCTGCCTTTTAAGGGATAGAGGTCAGCCAGACCGCATGCAAGTCGCCGAAAATCGCGAAGTATTGAAATGTGGTCCCCGCTGAGAAGATCGTGATGTTCCAGCAAAATAACAAAGTATGCAAGTAAGAAGGACGTGAACAGGCGAACAAATGGTAGAGGTGTCCTTAAAGATTTTCGACTGCCTCCCTACAGGCCGCTTCGTTTGAGATCTGGCGTAGCCACCCAAAACGCCTTGCCTTCGCTCCGTGGCTGACACAGTCTACCCCTGCGAGATTTCTACACACTCTTCGGAACTTGTCTACAGTGCGCTAACAGTCCCGCGAAAGGCAACTTCGGATGCGCGACTTGTGGCGGAAGGCATGTTTTCCGCCGAATACGAGTGAAAATTCTGAAGCCAATGTTGAAATCGTCAAGGCGATTACATCGTATTGACCTGTTGTCGACAACTTATGGCGTCTGATCATAACCAAGGTCTAGATTAATTTCAGACAACCACTGATTTTACATTTTTATTCATACAATTATCAAATCAGTTATAGCCGATGGTGCTGGTCTCGGCTTGCACATAGCTTTGTGGATGATTCCGATCCGGAGTCGCGTATGACAGTATGAATCTGAAACACATTAATTGCAGTCAGCTGGATTAAAGTGCCTCTCACATTCTAGCTATTACATAGATAGATACATATGTACCTGCCGTTAACCTCGATTTTGCACAAATAATCGCTGAAAAAATGCGTTTTTGAAGCGAAATCCCCAAGTCCGGCTAGTGCCTCGAAGTCGGTTCCGAATTCATCTTGTGCACGGGCCTGAAAAATAAAGATTCTTTGTTCTGGAATATGCAAGAACTCGCTTTAAAGGCATCGTACACGATGAAAACCATACTTGGCTTTTTGAGGTTTTCGTGTTGTTATATCCCTGTAGTGACTGAACGTTGCGAGAAGCCCCCTCGAGAACGTCAACTTTTCAAGAAAAACCCATATCAAGAAAGCTCAGAACAAATTAGAATTTCCCGCCGACATCAACTTGGGATAGATGCGCAAAGAACGCGAGGAACATTTTTACGATTCGTTCCTTGGCGCAGAGTTGGAGGCAAATCACCGAAGACGCCATTCAGACGAGCGATAATTTTTTCTCGAACAGAACTAAAAAGGGTTCCTAATCTGCTGCGTCCATTGCTGTATGCTGCTTTCGATCGATGTCGAACGTGGAATCGAGTGGCGTGTGAATTGCGCCCTACGGCGCGTCAACGCGCGATCGCCGGCAGCGACCACGCAGTTTTGTTCCTTGTAACAACGGATCGACCCCAGGGCCGGCTCCCCAAACTACAGTTGTACACGAACGAAATTTTCGAAAGTTTTTTTCCGAAATTGTTTTCGTTCGTTTTCGTTCGTTCGAAATTTCGTCGAACGAAATTTTTTAAAATTTCGTTCGTTTGAAACTTTTTCGAACGAAAATTATCCAATTTTCGTTCGTTCGAAATATGATTTTTCGATTTTTTTCGAAATTCGATCGTTCGGAACACTTTCGAACAAATTTGGAAAAAAAATTTTTCAAAAAAGTTCGAAATTTTCGACGAATTTCGAAAAAAATGCGAGATTTCCAAAAAAATCGGAATTTCGATTAGTTTGGAATTTCGTTCGTTCGAAAATGTTTCGAACAAAATTTTTTCGATTTTTGTTCGTTCAAAATTGTTTCGAACGGAATTTTTTAATTTTTCGTTCGTTCAAAAATATTTCGAACCAAAAAATTTCGATTTTCGCTCGTTCGACATTTTTTCGAAATTGTACAACTATACCCCAAACCCAGGAAGCCCTTTTGTGGTAAGCAAATCTCCATTCAGAGGCGATTTTGAAACTCCAAACTTTCAGAGTGATATTGTTATGACCCACTAGTCCGACTGAACACAAAAGCTGGAATTCGGCTTTCATCGTTTACGATGCCTTCAAGGCTTGGAATAAATCAGGGATGTGGTAAGAGTAAGAAACAATACAAAGAGTTGAGAATGAGATTTCGAAACCCTATTTTCGGTTAGGGAATCGGCTTCACCTGCTGAATCCTCTGGAAAGCGCTGAAATCCGGATTTTGGAGTGCGGGATTGCGCCTATTCTTGACCGACTTTTCAACAGTCAACAATGAAACTCAAATCCCGACTTCTATCAAGCATTTTATATATGTATTATTTGATAGTCTGAAGGGTATAATCCTGTTCTCAAATGCAACAGAAGTAGGCCGCGAATGTTTTTTACAACCTGTTCACGCCGCGGTCCTTCACATAGTAAGTGAAAGCTAAAACAGGTGCGCTCAAACCTGTCCGGTGAAGCTGCTGATCATATTTGAAGTAGTTCCTTATACGCACCTGAACACTGTTTGCGATCTTCTGCACGTTACAAGACTGCCATGATGGGTTGGAGGCGAGCTCGTTAACCGTGTCTTTCATAACTTTTTCCAGCTTCGGATTACAACATAGAAATCCTGAACGCAATTAAGTATAGGGAGATGACTGAATGCTGTATTTATTTAGTTTTTTAGTGTTGAAAAAACTGTGAGCGCTGTTCGAATGATCGTTAAAGATCAAGTTCCAGAAAAAAGAAGCTTGTTCCAAAGTCTCTTGCACCACTAACTCCCCAGTTTCGGTGTTTCAGATGCTACACGTCGGATTTTTCCAGTCGCCGGAAGCGTTTTTTTCGCTTCATAGGGTCTTCACAAGGGGTCTGCAGAGTGGCGGCGACCGAAGAGTGCTAGTCGAGTGTGAACCATAAGAGCCTTTGGTATTTTCTGGGACACAATGTCGCAGATCCCGCCATTCGAGGCCAGGATCATACTTTCTGCGAGGAGCGACGCGACGCAATGTTTTTCATCACCATCGACCGAAAATCGACATGCTTAAAATGCACTTTTGCTGTCGTTGGTCGCGTGAAGCATGACCCGGCCTAAACCTGTAGCTGTAGCAATGCGTTGCACAGCGACGAGTAACAGTTGCAGAAGCAGCCTCCGGCGTACGGGGTCTGTAGAGCTGAAGTCGCGGCGTTGCTCGCAGC
This sequence comes from Aplectana chamaeleonis, assembly GCA_029168955.1. NCBI lineage: Eukaryota > Metazoa > Nematoda > Chromadorea > Rhabditida > Cosmocercidae > Aplectana > Aplectana chamaeleonis. The sequence continues at coordinate 11,135 of JAPDOI010000654.1, forward strand.
GACGAACAGCACTGGGTGATGCAATATCGATTACATTTGGCGACGATGGCGACCGACGCGACGTGAAGGGCGACGAGGGGCTACCGCAGAGTGTAATGACGCCGCGGCGGCCCTACGTCACCGCCAGCAAACATTAACCGACGCGGCGACGATAATGTTGGGAAACATTTTTGTCGCCGCGCCGAGGCTGACGCTCGACGACCTGTCGCAGGTCGGTGCGACTCTGCAGACCCCTTATTTGCACCCGCGACACGTCGCTGCAACGGACGTGCGACAGCTGTTCCTTTATGCTATCATGACTGTCGCTCATGACAGCGACAAATTATAACAGTGACCTGACGCTTCGACAATAAATGTTTCCAAATGTTATAGTTGCGGCGTCTGTTGCTGCTCGCTGGCAGTGACCAGGGCGTCACAGCGTCGAAACAGCCTTTAACGTCCCCTCGTCGCCCATCATGCCTCTTCGGTCGCCCCCGTCGCCAAATGTATTTAACTGATATTGCATCATCCAGTGCTGCTCGTCACTGCGAGCAACGCCGCGACTTCAACTCTGCAGGGCCCTTATGGTACACCTCTACGACTAACAACGTCTTGGTTCGACGTGGTTTCCGACGCGATCTTTGCTACATTGCATGCCTGTCGCTCATTACAGCGACAAAGTATGCCATAAAAGGCTCTGCAGAGTTGCACCGCTGCGAGATTAGCTGCGGCAAGGCCACGTTGGAGAATGGAGGACGCCAAGCAGCGGGCGAGGGCGGCGAAATGTCGCGCGAGAGTGGCGACGGGGTGACCTCGCAGAGTGCTTCCGCCGCCGCGACAGCAGCGGCTCCCGGAGCGAAACAGTTAACGAGCGGTGGCAGGAAATGGTATGAACCATTCCCTGCCGCGGCGAGGAACGTCGACATGAATCGATTCATGCTCCCTCCTTGATTCCATCGTGAAATCCATTTTTGGAAGCGTACTTTTTTGAAACTTCAGCTGAAATTGGGAGAAAAATCATGGAAAGTATTTGAAAGCGTACGATTCTCCAGACTATTCCCGGTTTTGGTTCTTTGATTTCCAGCTTCATTCTTTTACGCTGCAATGTATAGGCTATAAAGCGGCGAAATTCACTTGGTTCCTACGCGTGCTGGTGCGGAGTGGAGGTTAGGGACAGTGAGAGAGCGTAGGGCAGATGGAGGCCGAGGCGTCGCGCGCGCCGCTCGCGTATCGAATGATGTGAATTAAGACGTTTTTTAGAGGGTAGTGGCGATGTATGCGAATACCCGTAAACACTACTATTTTCGTTGTGTTGGAATGTCCGTGTAAAGCCCTGATCACTTCAGTAAATGATAGTTTCACTTTACTGATTTTTATGATTGTTAATTTTTCAGAGTTTGTTCATTGGAAGTTTTAAAAGTCACGAAGCATAGCAAAACAAAAGCTACTGAAAAATTGTGACGTCGGATTGATTAGTGTGACACCATTGTAGAATAGCGGTGCCGACGGCAAACTCGCTGCAACTTTGCGAGATCTTGGTTTCCAACGCCGCGTCATGTTTCCACGCCGCACCAAACTTCTCGCTCGGTGACGTGCCGCCGGTCCCTACAACTTTGCAGAGCCCTTAAGAGGTTTGCGGAGTTCAATTTGCTCGCAGCGAGAAACAGCGCTAGGAGATGCAGCATCGATTGCGTTCGGCGGCGGGGCAATCGCCGTAGCGTCAAGGACGACGAGGAGCACCACAGAGTGGTGAGACGCTGCGACGCCCCTGCCTCACGGCCAGCGAGTCGTAACCGACGCGGCGACGATAATGTGCGGAGGCATTTTCGTCGCCGGTCTGGGCAGCTCTGCAGACCCCTTTAGGCCGGGTTCACACTTCTATGGCGCCGCAGCGCGATGACATGACATTGGTGAGCATCGAACGATATCGCGTCGCACGTCGATCCGTATTTGAAGCATGCCATCGCGTCCCTCCGCGATGAAAGTATGAACCTGGTCTAAGGGGTTTGAAGAGCTTCGTTGGTGGCAGCGACGAACAGCGCTGGGTGATGCAGTATCGATTGCATCCGACGACAGGGGCAATCGACGCGGCTTGAAGGGTGACGAGGCACTGCAGTGTTTTGACGCCGCGACGGCCCTGCGTCACTACCAGAGAGCGGCAACCGACGCCGCGACAATAATTTCCAAAAACCTCTTAATTTTTTTAGTCGCCGCGTCAAGGCTAACGCTAGCCAGTGACGCCGCGACTTCAACTCTGCAGGGCTTGTCTCACACGCAACCCGATGTTCTAAAAAATCATGTTCTGGATGTTAGAGGTGTAGCCTTGTGTGTCAATAGGCCGTTTTGAAAATTTTCTCAATGCCTTAGGGATCCTAGAAAAGAGCATTTTCGTACACTTCCGAAAGCAAATTTCAGGTTGTTCAGAAGAATTTTTTCGGATTCGGCTCAGATCTTTCTTTTACAGTTTGTTTTGAGTGCATATTTCTTAGGTCCATTTGTCGATTTTTTTCCGAGAATCCGGCGAATTCGATCCAAAGTTGCCCACTGTGAAAACTTTCTCTTCTGATTGACGATTTACAGAAGGCTACGAAAAAATAGCCCCAAAACTTCTTCATAGAAATTATTTGGGTTTATAAAATTTTCCTAGGTACGTTATCTTACGGAGGGTGTACGGTAGTTTGGTGTAAGTCTCAGATTTTGCTCAAAATTTGTTTGCGGCGGTTGTTTGGCATGCAGAACATGATTTTGAAGTTTATTTGTCGATTTTCGGAATTCTCAAGAAGTTTACGCCAGGAAATAGACAATATGTCTACCGTAACGTACAACAACAAACGGACCCCTAATTCGTGTTTGGCGCCCTAGATAACTGCTAGTTTAGATTTTTCCGCCGAATCCGGGAAATTTTTTTTCATATTCTCTTCTTTTTTCTTGGCTTCCTAAAAATTCCTTAATGTATAGATATCCTTATCATTTCGCAAAGCATTGAGAACGCATGTCTGGAGCCTCCCGGCATTTAGGAACTCCCGAGCACGGATTCTTTACTGTGCTTCTCAGGGCCAAATTCCGGTCCGCAATTGCGTCTTAACACGCTTTGCGGCCGCACGCACTCGAGTCAGTGGAGTTTCCAGCGCCAATATCGACTCGATGTGGCTTTTTAAACACTTTTCTGAAAATGTGTTTAGTTTCCAGTTTCCAAAACCCTTCTGGAGTCAACAGGTTGGCGGCAGGCGGCGCTGGAATCTCTTCCGACTCGAAAGCGCGCGGCCTCATAGCGTTTCAAGACGCAAATGCGGACCGGACTTTGGCCCAGAGAAGCACAGTATGTACTGTCACACACTTAAGGTCTATCAGAACGAGACTGTCCTCCCACTCGGTTGGTGTGAGTGCCGAGCAGCTATCGCGAGGATGTTTTTTGGACGAGCTTTTCCACGGCTTTATATAACTCATAGGGATATTATTCACTATTCGTGTGATAAGCGATTTCCATAGCCGAAAAATGACTTCGCAACGCCCAGTTGACTCGATCGCGTGGGCGGATAGTCTCATTCGGAGATGCTTCTCAATAACGGAAGCATGAGTTTCTAAATCATCGGAATGCAATTAAAAGAGTCGCTTGTTGGACACTTACGAATTCTATCAACAAACCACTATCGTTCGTGTAGCACTTGGATAAAGGGCGTTTTGGATTTGGCGCCGGAGCTGTAGCGTAGGAGTTGCCCGGTGGTGATCCTGGCGAGTAGCTACTTGCTGGATCAGCGTTGTCAAAAAACTGAAAAATGTCTTAGATTCTTTACTGCTATGCCAAACGAGGTTTTTAGGTGGAACTTTATTAACGGCCTGACGTTTCGACTTTACGTCTTCTTCAGAGGCCTAAAAAGTGGTCCGAGATTTATTTATTCGTAAATCTGTCCTACCAAGCGCCTCCTCCCCCTGACAGTTCTGACGTACTGTAGGGAGCATCGCAGAGGACACGGAAAGATAGGAAAGCTCACCCCGTAAGTCCACCTTTTGAGCGGAAGATGTCCGCTGCCACCGTGTTAGTATATGTACTAGTAGACGCCACTGAGAGTTACCGCGCTTCCTCTGCATAATGATGAAACAGAAAGGAAAACATCATAACTCACAATGTTGTACAAAAGGCAAGAGGTCACTGGTTATCATGGGGCGTTCGACTCTGCTGTTCATTAGTGGGTTCTTTACGTGGATCCAAAACGCCTCCAACGTTTTCCTGGCCGATATTTCGCTTTCGCAAGCTAAGATCGTACACCTTATATCATAGTCATCCCCGCTGTGATTGTCCGTTCTATGTCTTCCAAGCGGTGTTCTTGGGTCATTACGCCTTTTTCCAGCTAAATGTTCTTTCAGGCGTATCGCCAGCACTCTTCCGCTTTCCCCTATATAGGTTGCGTTGCATGTCTGACACTCGAGCTGGTAAATAGTGCCGACCTGATAGCAATCACCTAGTCTTGCATAGGGGCAAACGATACAGCCATCTGTAGTGCAGCACCTGTCGTAAAAATGTCTGTTGCTGTTCACTGGGATTAATTCGCTAGCAAAGTTTGAAATTTAAAGCCACCTGATCTACAAATTCGTCCTGCTGGAAGGCTTCGCCCAACATCTCGTTCGGGCTCCTTGCTGGTAGCCATGGTGTTCTAGTGTCATCTCGTAACAAGGGTGAATTCAGTTCTTGAAAATATGTTCTTTTACTCTTTATTCATAGGGACATTCCGCGATTTTCTCTAGAGCGGGTGCATAATTCCCGTGATCGGCGACGCGACGCAACGTTTGCTATTCATATCGACCAAATATCGATATACATGATAAGCACTATCGCTGTCGCTCGTCGCGAGAAGTATAACCATGGTCCTTAACTAACTTGGCGTGTAATTCTCCCGCTGAGGTAACACAAACGGTTGCCTGATGTATACTGGTCGTCCGAATACGTATACTTTTGTGACCGGAGTGTTATTTGGAGGAAAACTGAACTGTTGGTTCTAAAAAAAATTAGTTTTTATCACAGCAAGACGCCCTCATCACGTGGGGCCTGGTACTAACCTGTGTTTGGCTTGAGCCCAGTTCAGTAGTACTGAGTGCATTTCTCAAAACATTTTCTGCTCTGGCAAGATTAACAAACGCAACCATGTGGAGAATGAACTTCGAATTCATTAGCAGAGGCTGAGCGACTTCTTCTGGAATAAGAGTCGAAAAGTCAAAGTCAGTGGATATTTCACAAGTCGCTGAAGACTATAGAGGCGCTGTTGAAGACCAGAAAAGTTTTTTAGGAAAAAAGGAAAAAGCAACTATAGGGCGTATATTGTTGGGTTTTAGTTCCAGTACACAAGATTGGAAGAGTTCACCCATATTTCGCAGTTTGAATTCCAGTCAGGAGCGGCCACATACTGTCGTTCTCTGGGCCGAATTCCGGTTCGCATTTGTGGACTACGGCTATTACATCATGCGACACGTGCTATCGTGCGGGGACCACTTGGTCCCGGCACAATTCACCCTTCTCCCTGCACGGTTATCACGTGTCGCATGATGCAACAGCCGTAGTCCGCAACTGCGGACCGGAATTTGGCCCACAGAACGACAGTAGTTCGAATGAAATGGATAGCCTCCAAAACGCCAGACTAATCCATTCAAGCGAAACGGTCCCGAGTGGAATTTAAATTGCGGGAGGCTTGTTAACTTCTCCATTTTTGTGTACCGGGACTATGATTTTATACCTTCTTGTAGAATAAAACTGCTTGTGAATGTTTTGGTTTTTGAAACAGCGGAAATGATCGTTGGAGATTAAGGTAGTCCAAAAGTGGATAGAACCATTTTTATGTGGCCTTGCTCTGATAAGAACACAATTCCTTCTGTGTTTTCACTGCATCAAAGGCAGCATACACGCTCGGGAAAGTTTTCGAGTTAGTGACGTTAATGGAATTGTGCGGCTCCTAGTAAAACGCTCATGCGGTAGCAAGCTCCGAAAACGAGTAAAATGACCGTTTTGAGACTTATCGAAATACCAAAACATGCAGTCCCCGCCCACTTTCTTTGCAGTTCCCGCCCCTTCATACAAACTAGTCAAAATCGATTGCCCGGTAACGGTCACTTTAACTAGTTTCTGATGCCTCCAGCGACGTAAGCGTTCTAGTACAGCTTGGCTGCGGTGTTACTCGTCCACTTCCTGTTTTAAGACGGAAACATTCCGCTAGTTCCCTATTTGCATAAAGTTTTAATCGATCTTTAGGCTGGTTTACAATACTGCCAGCTGCTCATCCTCGATTTATGGAACAAAACCGATATCAATCCTACTTTTTATCGAACACTTTTCACCGAACCTTTTCTCTTACAATTAAAAGCCTAAATAAGAAAGTCAAACACACTCATGAATCATTTGACAATTCTTGTGATTTGAACAGAATCATTTACAAATATACAGGTGTGAAATCGATGTCGAATGGACGCAGAGCACAAAGAAATGCAGTGAAATGAAAAAAATGAAACTTAATAGGGCAACAGCTCTAAAGGCAAATTTGATATCCCCCCGTGGAACACTCGATGTCTTGTTGAATTTAAGGTCTCAGTGGATCGTTTTCGGAAAACTGTCCGATCGGCAATTTTCCGGTGGATTGAGCCCGGCGACGGGAGACGAACTGCTGCTGCAGTGAATTAGGCAGCCGCTAAGCATAGCTATAACCCAAGATGTCCTTCATCTCGTGTTCGCAACTAGTTTCATTGAGTCGCTTCATGTAGCAACCAACTTATAATAGTGAAAGCTAGGTAACGCATAAGAAGCGTGCGGAGAGTGAACAGCCGAGGAAGGCAAAATAATTGAAGCTGTAAAACATACGATAGGGAGAAAAAAATTTGATTGTTAGTTAAACCTCAAAACCTTATTTGGTCGCTTAAATAATGAAGTGCACTTCAAAGACTAACAAAACGAGGATGGAGTCGTCTGACTCAGGGAAAAGACATTTGCTCCTCGGGGAAAAAATCATCTTTGCAATGGGTATAATGTATAGAGCGCGGAAAATGTAGGATGAAGTTCACAATTTAACAGCAGTGTTCACCATGGGAAAGTTGCCCATTTTTTTTGCAAACACTTAAACTTCGGGTCCATATAAGCAAACTAATGAAGGAAGAACGGTGAAAAATAGGCCGGAAGTGGGCCAAGATCCCGTGGACAAAATGACCCACACTCCGCCGACATCGTGGGAGAGTTGTCGCTCCAAAGGAATAATTGTCGTTGTAAAAAAAAGTCCGACGACACTCCAGGTTACGGGTAATCCAAACGCATCCGTCGCCTAAGGGCACGTAGTGTGACCCACGTCTCAGCTATTTTCCTGCCGATTTGACTTTCCATTTCTTTGTTTTACATCATTGTATTTCACATTTGGCAGTTGGCGTGTGCCCACAAAAAATAAAATGGCAGTGTGAGCTTAAGTGAATCTCTTCATCGACGAAGAATCTGGCGCTGACGTCTACGAAGTGCAGTCAACGTTTGGCAAATTAGTTGATCCTCAATCTCAGCCCTGGAATTGGACCGTCTTCATAACCTTAGAGGCAATGTTCACGATAAATTTCACTTCCGATATCTCCACAGTTTACGGAAGGTCTGGTGCCCTATATAGCAAGTCATGCCTAAAAAGAACACGAAAGACGCGTTTTTGAGAAAAATCAGGCCCTCTCTTGTTCACGTTGATTTTTGAGCGTGGAGGAATTGACCGCTAGAAGGATGATACCTATCAGTGCAATGAAGCGCTCAGCTCACTTATCAGCACCTCCTTGACTTGATCATTCCTGTAATCTGAATCTTCATTTGTTCCTTCCGAGGGGTGGATCTGGGGCACCAGGCGTGTCTGGGGCACCAGAACGCTTGTTTGCAGCCGTTATTTTGCCCCTCCTGGCTCGTTTTCTACCGTTCTTTCAACACTGGGAGCCTAGGATCTTTCTCGCCTATCATTTCACTGTAGAAAGTCAACGAGGAAGATCATCTGAACGCTGCCTTTAACGCTGGTTCTGGATGAGAGGCAGCCCTAGCCATACAAAAAGACACCGCGCATCATAACCAAGCTAGTGTGGGGCCGAAGTCCTATAGGCTCTACTATAGGACTTCCTTGCAATTAGGGTTTGTCCGAATGAGACTGTCTGTCCATGCGCTCGGTGTGCATGTTGAGCTATCGTCGCGTAGGCATTTTTTTTACGGGGATTTTTCCCACGGCTGCAGACATCTGACAGGGACATCATTCACTATTCGCCTGTTCGATTTAGAAGTGCGCCTTTGTGAGAGCAGCTCAACGCGCACGTCGACCGCATGGGTTGACAGTCTCCTTCGGAAAGACTTTATATAGAACTTACTGCTTTTTACGGAAACCGCTCTCTAGTACTACACAACGCCCTCTAAAGAAGCTCAATCTCAATATTAGTCAGGTTTTCGAATAAAAATCGCCATTGTTGTTTATTCCTTTTACAAGGTAAGGTCTCTCGGAGAAAGTGGCCATTACAAACGAAATGCATTTTTTTGGGATCAGTTTTCGATGATTGGTTGGAAATTGACTCCTAAAGCTGCGCTTCGTTCTTCTGAACGGAGCTATAGGCGTTTATTGCTGCGCTATCGTCGGTGGGAATGGCCCAGCACCCCTGCTTTGGAAGAGGACACAAATACAAGGGGCGGGCAGGTACAGGGGCGGGGCCAACTTCTTACTCGTGTAGTAGCACTGTGGGTCTTTTTTGACGCTTCAAAATGCGTACACGTTGTGCTCTGGTCCATATCATTACATTTCCGCAGTTATCTCAACCACGTTTACGAGCGTGTATGCTGCCTTCAACCCATTCACGGCCACGCCTAGTTTGGGTGACTGCACGTTCGGACCGCGAGCAATATTGCGTCACCGTATAACGTTTCCCACCGGTGGGACATGCTGCCTTGAATATTCTTCGCTTCCGCCTTGCCGTTCAGTCCGCAAAGTGCGCTTGATTGCGAAATCGAGCTGCGTCGCGGTTGCGAGTATCCTCAGACAGTGATGTGGGATCACCCGGGCGGTGGGATCACCCGGGCACCAAAGCCCAAAAGCGCCCGGGTGATCCCACATCCTTGTCTGAGGATGTTTGCAACCGCGCCGCAGCAAGATTGCGCAATCAGGGTGCACTTTGCGGACTGAATGCGCAATCAGGGTGCACTTTGCGGACTGAACGGCAGTGCGGAGGTGAACTGTAGCTTCCCAAGGGTAATTGCTTTTACTTTTTTGTAACTATATTGTAGCCAGCAACGATGATTGAACAATGTCAGAGTTTGAGCTTCCGAGGCGCTTTCGTTATTGAGAAACAATTTACGAATACCAAAACGGGGTCCACTGAGCTGCAACGCTTTCAGAAAAGTAAACAAGTTTCAAATTATAGGTTCAAACTAAGCAACCTAAAACTAACAAGAGAAGGAAAAAGAAGTAATAAGGTGTTTCTAAAGTTACTTTATAGCCGTTTGTTCCTCTACTTCAGCCCACCTCATTCTAGAAAAGTCTAAATATGTTGTTGCACTTGACCTACTGATGGACCACGAGGTTTTTATTCAAGTCTTGGGTAGGTCAATACATTGAGCATTTGCAGGTCCAAGAGTAATTTCTTGTTGCGGAGAAATCGATTTTTGAAAAACGTGTCCCACCGGTGGGACACGCGGTCGTGGATGGGTTAAGCGCAAGATTATTTCAATGATAACCGCCTAGCAGCATCACGCCTCCCTATTTGAATTACGCGGACTAATCGAGTAGGTGCGATTTCGAAAATGTTATAACACTTGATTTTTCATCAGCGTGGACTACTCAGACAATAAGTGCGGACTGGCCGCTGGCAATCAAGGCCTGTGCGGGCGGTACGCCAGCGATTGCGGTCGGATTGCTGCCCATCGTGGCCTCGCCGGGCGGATCGCTGCGTTTTGGCGGCGGATAGCGGCACCTGGGAAAGTTGATCACGCTAGCGGTCGGATCGCCGGCAAGCTCTAGAGCGGCGATCCACCCGCGACCTGCCAGCGACCCGCCGGCAAGGGCTTTGATAGCCAGCGATCCGTCCGCGGAGCTATGAGATTCAACGATCCGCCCGCCACTAACTTATTAGCCAGCGATCCGCACGCTCAAATTTTTCACGGTGACATTTGATGACAATCATTGATGAGTTCTTTTCTGGTATCAGTATCATGCTCAGAGTAAACAAACCAAAGGCTATAAAAGGTGCTCCATTTCACTGAATGCTCACTCGGCATTCCGAGTTCGATCCTGGAAGCTGACTTCAAGTCATCTTTGGAGGATCACTCAGAAGCCGGAGAATTATTTTTGGCAGCTGAGGGGGTGGTCCCGTACACGGAGACGGGAACCATCGAAATAACCCACATGTGGCATCGAGGGCGGATCGGTGGCTGATGGCGGGCGGGTCGCTGGCTAGTGAGTGGCGGGCCGATCGCTGGCTACTGGCGGGCGGATCGCTGGCTACTGGCGGGCGGATGGCGGTGGGGATGTCGATCCGCTCGTCAAAAGCCAGCGATCCGTCCGCACCTACTGTGAGCGAGCGAAAAAAGTCGAGCGTACCTGTATGTGGAACGCTCTGAAACTTCTGAATAGTTGAGACGTTTTGTGGATAACCAGAAACAACTGAAAACCTCTTCAAACCCGGAACAAGTTCGGAGCAAGGTTCTTGAGTTGTTTTGAGGTCTTCGAAAACCTTCGAGGATTTCCTCGCATTCTCCAGTTTTCTGTGAGTCGTCTTGAAGGGAGAGATGAGTGAAAGAAAAGAAATGCTAGAATGGAAAAGAGAGGGACGAGGGGATGGATAGAAGTCAATTCCTAGATACCTTTAACAGGGAGGGCTCCAATACGGGAACACATTTCATTTCTCAAAAACCGAAGGAAGGTGTCTGATTGATTATCAGGTAGAGTAGCATGTGAAAGCACCATCAATTACTTTCAAAACAAGCATTTGTCAATTTGTTGAAATGCGATAATCACACTTCCTTTGTGCTCATAAAAACCATTTTGCGGAAATGCTGTTTCTTGGCTAAAGTGGGAGAAAAAATCAGCTGACCGACATCGATTGTTGTGCAAAGACAATGCTCTTATAAGTGCTCCACTTATAAGAACATTTTGGATTTTTTTTTAAATTTACAAACAATTTTTGTGGAAAATATGCTAAATAAATGGCATCTTCAGAAAATCTGGAAAATTATCCTTCCCAGCCTGTATAAAATAATTTATCATTTTAAAGTAATACCAATAATAGTTGATGCAAATGAACCAAGCATTCAGGCTCAAAACGCCCCCAGCGCACAAAAAGACGATCAGGTAACAAGCACGACAATGGTAGGTCACAACTTACAAAAATCCTCAAGGAAACCTTGGAGTTTAAATCGTCTAGGTAGGTTGTCCTACCCCATCTCCTGTATTCACATAAGATTGATGTTTTCACCTAGTAGCACTTGCTCCGGTAGGTGACCTCTAACCTGGCTGAGAAGCGCTTTACTTCCTACGAAAGAGCCGAGATTTGATTCTATTCGTGAATCAATTTAAATACAGGGAAAACTTTCCCAACCGGAGGGGGTTCATGTTGTTCAAACGATGGAAAAGGCTTGTCGCTAACGATGGACAGCAGTTTCAATAGAGTAAATTTCATCATCTTTTCTGGAAGAAGTATCAAAGCTACGCAAAAACCCTCAATACAGGCTATAAAACGGCGAAATTCACTTGGTTCCTGGTGCGGAGCGGAGGTTAGAGGCAGTGAGAGGGCGTAGGGCAGAAGAAGGCCGAGGCGTCGCGCGCGCCGCTCGCGCCTCAAATGATGTGAATTACGGAGTTTTATAGAGGGCGTTCATTCGAATTAACCTTATTTCGAAACGGGGTCTTGAAAACAGGGATAGAAACTATTATTGAGCTCCCTCCATGAAAAAATGTAGGTTTGGTAATCACAAAAAAAGTATCTAAGTGAAAAAAGGGGGAATTCGCAGGAAAATTGCACAAAAAACAGGCCAATTCGGCTAATTGGTGGTGTCGGCTAGCCCCCCGATTAATGAGATTTTCATTAATGCTTGTTTATCCGTCTTTTATTTTGCTCTTGATGTAGTCGAAAGTCTCTTAAAATGACCGGTCATAAATCTATTGACATGACATTTTTGCTGATACTCTTTTTAAGGCACTTGAGTTCAGTTTTCACAAGTAATGATAGTGGAGGGCCACACAATAATCTTAACGTTGAAAGAACGCATGAAGACGAGTCAGGAAAAGCCCCAAAAGAGCCCGAAGTTGCCACTTTGAGAGCAAGACAAACAGCAAAAGCGGAAAGCCCGCCCTCCGACGTGAACAAATGAAAACTCGAGATCGTGAAATGAGCGATGGTTTCCAATCAATAACCCCATTTTTCCCTTCATTCTCAAATTCTCTCTGTACTCAGGTCAGCTCGCATACATCGGCTGCAAAAGACGGAAGTTACAAACCTCGGACAACTCGTTCATCATGCTTCCCCAGCTCAATTTTTGAGGGACCATAACTCTGTTACCAGAGGGTCTTGTACGATTCCAGAGACATCATTGGAATCAGCGTGGGACCATTTTCATGATACACAGAGAAACAGAGAAACGGGTTTTATCGTGGACACTGCCTTAAACATTCCTCGGACTACATATTCTTACAAGGGAAGTATAAAAAGCGTAGGTCGGATCTGCGAAAACGACTAGTATGGTTAGTATCTCTTCTGGCTCAATAGTAAAAATCCGCAGTATCCCGCCGCAAGCCGCAGGCTCAAAAAAGTTATGAGCATTTTTTAAGCCTGGCGAAAAGGCAAGAGTACCCATCAGGCATTTTTTTGGAGTTTCAAAAAATTTTCTCGGATTTAGCTTGAAAGTTGTATGTAGGGGTACTCTAGGGTGGCGAATACGAATCTGGAGTCCATTTGCCGAAATTTTGAGGTTTACTGTAGGTTACGGTAGGTAACATGTCATTTAGGGGTCAAAACCCACCTTGGTATTTTGAAAATCGACAAGCGGACGTCAAATTCGTATTCTCCACCCCGAATAACCCCCGTATACAAATTTTGAGTAAAATCTGAGATTTTTACCAAACTACCGTATACCCACCGTAATCTACTGTAATCTGCAAAAAATCGATGAACGGACTCCAGATTCATGTTTAGCACTCCAAATAATTTTCAGCAAATGATTTTGAGACATATCTATCGTAGAAAACCGGAAATCTCGAAAGTGGCGTTTTTCCCTCGAAATTTCCCCCGGTTGGAAAGCTCCAAAAGAAATGAGCCGAAAATTTTTGAAAATCGACCAATAAATCTCAGAATCGTGATCAGCGACCCAAAAAAACCTCCTGGGAGAATTTTAAGTCAAATCTGGAACATTTTTCCAAAACGCTTCCAGAGCCGTCAATTGGTAGAAATAAGCGCCCAACCGAACATCTAGTCCAAAAAAGTACTAGTCCAAAAAACTGTTAGCCTGGACAAAGTACGGAGAATGTGCGTTCACCCAAAATTTGCTAAGGGGGGTAGTTTCGGGTGCTGAACACATTTATGAGGTCCGTTTCCGGATTTTCCGGAGAATAACGCGCTTTCTGGAAGGTACAAAAAGCACAAAAAATGAGCTTTTTAAGCTTGTAACTTCTTCAAACCTGCGACTCGCGGCGGGATACTGCTACTATTGAGCCACAAGAGATACTAATGACACTAGTCGTTTTGGCAGATCCGACCTACGCTTTGTTTACTTCCCTTGTTAGTGAAACTTGGTAAAACTGGGTGCTTTCTTAAAAAAATCAATTTTCGCACCATCGCTGAACTCAGTAAATGAATCAATAGTTTATCGATAGGAATTGAGAAGGCGATCTAACAACACAATATTTGCTAGGATTCAAAATTAGACAGAAAAAAGTTCAAAATGTGATCCCCTGACAATTAAACAGCACCTACAGTACCGATAATTTTTTTCCCGAAAACGGCGTTTGGCGGCGTTTTTTGAGCACATAAAGGGCGACGTCGGCATAACTTTCTTCTAACGCTGTCCGTTTTCAAATCTGAAGTCATTTTCGAACTGCTATCAACGAGTCATGTTCAACAGTGTCACAAAATGATAGGTTGAACACGTGAAATCTTTCGAAAATTGCATATTTCCATCTCGAAATCCCATGTTTCATGAACTCCCTTCGGTCAGACCCTAAATTTTCCTTCCTTGTGAACATATAGGCAGCTGACAGCTTGTCACTGGGCTTTGTCTGCTTGTAGGTGTGTCACAAAAAAAAACAGCTTTTTTTCACATCGGCATGAAGGCGAAAATTCGAACAATGGAAAATTCCAAGCAGAAAAGTTGGTGAATCTAGTTTAGAAAAAAAACTAGCTGGCATCATAGCAGCGGTCTGGACAATTGAGCGGATCGAGGACGGATTCGGGTGGTCGCAGTTGGCCGCCCGGATTCTAAGAGGACAAAACTGTCGCGAAATGCTAATGCGAGGACCGACAGGTATGAAGACTCGCTTTCGTTGCACGGTGGTCTGAGACGCCCCGAGAGGCGTAGCTGTTCATGCTCACAAGGGCATGGAACTGGCACCTGGTCTGGCGCTGAAGATCAAGGTCATTGAAATGCACATATTGTTTCCACAGGAAACAAGGGGATCCATTTAGGAGTTGCATCAAAGTGCTTTCTTCATCAAAATACTATCCGAAATAGAAGATAAGGTCACATAACTGAGAATTCCGAAGCTCGATATTCTTTCCGTCGTTTGTATTGCCAAAAGTTTGCTGTGTACCAAACACACCAAATAGGCGTAATATAATATTTTAGAGATTTCCCTGAACAGTCTTTTCTCCTATATTTGAGAGTTTTGTGGGGTTGTTCCTCTTGTATCCTCTACTCCATGGGCTCGCCTACTCTAAACATCGAAAACTAGAATACGGGTTTTTATCATGAACACTGCTTCTGAGGATGCGCGCGATTTCAGCAAGATCATTACGTCTCACAGTCACGGTTAAAAGTACAGTCCACCCCAACGGGAAAAGGCGGTTGTGCAGTTGCGTGTATGCACTAAGCCGGTAGGTTGCAGACGTAACGCCATAGTCGACGGCAAATTGGTAATTTTTTAGTGAATTTTCTAGAAGGAAACAATATCGGAAACGTAGAAAAACAGTAAGTTTTCCCCCAAACACGAATTTTGTCAAAATGCCTAAAGTTTTTCCCGTGATTACACGCGGGTAATAGATTGAAGAAAAAACTGATCCTTATTTTTATTTTCATTTTTTTGTAATTTTTCGTTTTTCTTGTTATTAATTATTGCGTGTATATATGATAAAGGCGTTAGGTGTACCGATACTGTGTATGTGTGGAGGAGAACTTGATGCTTATCAACGTTTCCGGTGTTTTACCTTCAAAATTCAGGAGAAAAATAAAATTTTGCCGTCGAGTATGGCGTTACATCTGCAACCTAGCGGAAATACATGGCCACAAAACCGCCTTTTTTGTAGCCGTGAACTGTACAGAGGGATGAGCGGAGTTCCGCATTCCGAAATCCGCAGTTTAGCGCATTTTTGGCATTCCGCGTTCCGCATTCCGAAAACCGCAAAAAAAAACGCTGCGGAATGCGAAAATATCAGGTCATCTGGGAGGAAGAAAACACTAGATAATTTATCAATTTTTCCGCGTTTCGCGTTTCGAAAACAGCATTTACGCGCATTTTCAGGCGTTTCGCATCCGACTTCCGAAACCCGAGAAAAAATTTTTCGTTCCGAAACCCGATTTCCGAAATTTCATAATTTTGTTCCGCTCATCCCCGACTCTACATAGTTGATAATTTGCATATTCGTGTATTTCGACGTATCACGGCATAATCTGAGCGAAACTTGATGAAACTTCAATATGTTACAGGGTATCGAAAAAAACTAACGCACACTTGAATTAAAATTTTAAAAACCTTTTTCAAAAATACGAAATGAATAACAACTTCACGGTGATTAGTCAGATCAAAGGCAGTGTTCACGATAATGTCCAATTTTGAGATTAAATGCTGATTCGATTGCTTGGCCACTGTGTAGAACTAAAATGACGAGGAAATCGAGAAAAACGCACAAGAGGAGGAAAAATTCTAAAATATCACCCCGCCTCTTGAGTCTCAAAGGAACTGTTTGTTGTGACAAGGAAATCTTTTGTAGAACCGTTTTTCACAACTATCTACTCTCACTTGCTGCGTACTTTCTTCCAGACCCCAACTAATATTGTTTTGCATAAGGTATCCATTTTTGATTATCCCCAATTTTTACCGGTGACAACACCGTGAACATCTTCAACCAATCGGACAACTAGTCCAGGCCAGAAAACAATGTCACTGAAATAAGACGTTTTAGTGCGTTTCTCGCTGTTTCTTCGGAATTTTGGTAACGCTTGGTTGCCAACGCATTTTTTATGTGAAAAACTCGGAGACGACGATCATCGTGAACACCGCCTTTGCTTTTTCCTCAGAACGGCTACTAAAATTCCAAAACATTAGGGTGATCAGACAGTAATGTCGTAAAACATGCTGCTCTGCTTATTTTTCCAATTTGCTTCGAATATTCTTGGATGGTCGACCAAGGTTGGTTAAAGGCAGTGTTCACGATGATTTTCGTTCCCGAGTTTTCCACTCAAAACAATGCGTTGGCTACCAAGTGTTATCACAAATACAAAGAAACGGCTAGAAACGCACTAAAACGTCTTATTTCAGTGACATTATTCTTTGACCTAGACTAGTTGTCCGGCTGGATGACCATGTTCACGGTGATTGTCACCGGTAAAAAAAGGGACTTATCAAAAATGGAAGAATATTTCGGGCAAAACAGTATTATTAAGGGTCCGAAGGAAAGAACGGAGCAACACAAAAAAGAGAATCGCAGAAGACGGGCCCCCAAAAGATTTCATTGTCGCAGCAAACAGTTCCTGTGAGAGTAAAAGGGCGAGGTGAGAGTAAAGGATTTCGGGCCCTTCTGGTGCGTTTCTCTCGGTTTCTTCTTCATTTCAGTTCTACTCGTGGGCCAAACAATAAATTTAGCGATTAATCTCAAAATCGAAGTATGTCGTGAACACTGCCTTTAAGACTATTTGACAATTTCTCGATCTTCTGACATAGACTTGCATCCACTTCCATCCTTAAAGGCTGTGATCGCGATCGATTGAGCTTGTCTTCTTTTCTTCTCTAAAACCTTTCTGGGTTCAGAATGGCGGGACCTTTAAGAGAAAAATGCGAATAAAAAAACCATTTTTGGAACAAATTTTCGGCCTCAACTTTCCGGTATTTTGATGGCGGACGAGCCCACTCCATATCACTGGCATCGATGATCCCTAGTATCAGGGAAATAAAGTGATTGGAAATTATAATTCAATCAATGAACAATGGCCTATGGATTTGCCTGCTCGAATATTTCTATCCTCATATAGTTCAAACATTGACTGGATTGATAACTGGTAATGTAGTCTGAAGCTGCTTGCGTAGAGATAAATCACCAAATCCTTTTATCCGCAACGTTTCGGGTCATAGACCCTTCATCAGGCGACTGTAATATATAACATCACATCAAATCATTTTCAGCAAAGAAGAGAATAAGAATTCAGAAACGCACGCGTGGGTGGGGCGGGAAGGTTATCGTTACTTCTGCGACCGGCTCGTAACCACGTGGATGACAGAAGACCCTTGTTGGTGGGATGGGCCAAATGCGTGGTCAATGATCGATATCATCCTCTAATTACTTTACAGTCGCCTGATCAAGGGTCTATGACCCGAAACGTTGCGGATAAAGGGATTTGGTGATTTATCTCTACGCAAGCAGCTTCAGACTACATTACCAGTTATCAATATTCTACCATGAAGCTGAGGAATCAACCATTCTGATTGACTGGATTGCTTGTTGAAATTGTTCAACAGCTTTTATTACCTAGATTTGCATTTAATTCTGCCTGTGAATGCCAATGAATTTTAACTTTACATTCACGAGACTCCGATCTTTCTGGGCGGAGCTGCGCACGTGTACACGAATCCTAAACTTGAGGACTTGATAACAACTCTGAATTTAGTCCGTGTCTTGACCCGTAACCTTCATGGTCTTTGAACCGTCTGCGAACCAAACCAATTTTTAAGGTTTTCTCTCCAACTTTTTTCATCGCGACCACTGCCTTTTCAGGCACTGTTCACGATGAAATATGTTTGTCGAGTCTATCTTAGTTGAGCCTTTTCTCGGTTCGCTGTAGTACGATTAGGAGAAAAGAAACATGAAAAAAACCCCCTGCTGAAGTTAGAATAGCAACTTAAAATCGGTTGATTTTTTGCTAGTGAACGACTCTAGTGATGTTTTGTAGTATCACGGGTCATCAACTGGCTCAAAACTGATGTCCAATAATTTACCTCTGATCGTAGACTTGGCTTTTCTCGAGCTTCATTGTTCACATTTAGTTGAAACAAAACTTTTGTTTGCTTTTGTAAAAAATGTTTCTGTGTACTCTTAAACTACTTTATTACATAGTTGCTGTGCATGTCACAGATTTTTGACCAGGCACAGCAATTTCCACTTTTCATAGGCGGAACTGTGCATCTGTGCATGATTTGGCATATATGTGCCTTAAAGGCACCGTCTGACCTCTGGGATAAAATTTGATATTATAGTTCGCCCACCGTGAATAGCAACCGTGCCAAGCGCGAGATCTCAATTCAATCAAATATGTGGGAAACTATCGTCAGGCCCCGGTCAGAGTTGGTGCTATTTGCATCTGTATCTCCCCGCACCTCCCAACACCCCCTCCCCACCCGGTCTATAGGTATGTTTAGAATGATGGAGTGAGGTTGAGAAAATCACTCGAAGTATCCAACTAGATATAACGATGATTACGTGGCCAACAGGATTGCACCTGTTCAGAGAAATAGTGAAGGAGAGTATGGTGAAGTAACAGAGGTAGCAGCAAGGTTAGCTTTCCAGTGATACGCAATGTTTTATCATCGACCCGCCCAAACGGTGATTTTCTCATCCACGTATTGCATAGATATCGACCGCGTCGGATACATCGAGTGATTTTCTCAACCTCACTCCATCATTTTAAACATACGTATCGACCGGGGGGGGGGTGCGGGGGGTGTTGAGGGGTGCGGGGGGATACACTGAGTGATTTTCTCAGCTTCACCTCACCATGTTGTTCATACGTATCGACCCCGGGTGGGTGTTGGGGGGTGTTGGGGGGTGCGAAGGGGTGCGGGGGGGATACACCGAGTGATTTTTGCATCCCATTTCCTATGCATTCTGTGTGTATCGACCGGGCTGGAGACGTCGGCTCATCCAACTATGAACGGGGCCTCAATCACTGGATGGGGGGAAGCCGCGACGCTGCTTGACGGGGAAAATGGCGCGCGGGAAAGCGAGGGGACGAAGGGTATTGATCGAATGATTTAGCGCCCGATTGCTGAGCGCGGCTTCCTACTTGAGAAGACTGACGATACAGGGAAAAAGCCGTCCCCGCCCACAATACCCAAAAGCTTAATCACGCACACCGCCTCTTTAAAGGCAGTGTTCACGATTATCTTCAATTTTGAGATTATTCGCTGAATTGATTAAGTGGCCTTCGGGTAGAACTAAAAAAACGTAGAAATTGAGAAAAACGTACACAAGTACACGAAATTCTTAAGTATCACCCCGCCTTTTAAGCATAACAGGAACTGTTTGATGTGACAATGAAACCTCTTTTGGAGCCTTCCTTTGCGATTCTCTACTCTCTATTGCTCTATTCTTTCCTTGGGGCCCTAAGTAATCCTGCTTTGCATAAAATATTCTTCAATCTCCGATTTACCCAGTTTTTCACCGGTGACAACTACCGAGAACGTGTTCATCCAACCGGACAGCTGGTACATGTTATAGAATGATGTCACTGAGCTACGACGTTTTAATGCGTTTCTCGCCATTTCTTCGTAATTTTGGTGACACTTTGTGGCCAACGCCTTGTTTTGAGTGAAAAACTCGCAGACGAAATTCATAGTGAACACTGCCTTCAAGGGAAACAAAAGCTCTGCTATCGTACATTTTCCCTTTGAGCCTCGCCATACAAATCAGCTTATACGTTTGCAAAGATCTTGACTCTCTATTAAGGGCGAGTCGCTTAATTATGCTTGTAGGGTTTTGGGGGGCGGAGCAGACTTTTTCTCTGTAGTTTCTCACTTATTTGATCGAATTTAGATCTCGCGCTTGGCAGGGTTGCTATGCACGGCTGGCGAACTATAATATCAACATTCACCCCGTAAGGTTGGACTGTGCCTTCAATAACTTTATTTTTAGCGCGTTTTTTTCGCCCAGCAGCATTCACAGTTCCTAAGCTGTTTTCGAACAAAGCAGATTTTTGCAATTTTCTCAACTACTTAATCCATCATGAACGCTGCATTTAACACGTCGTTATATAATATTGTTGGACTTCCTGATCGATGCGAGTCGGAAAGATCAAAATCACCCGAATCGAACTCAGAAAACCGTGTTTGGCATTTGCGAATGTCCAATGCATTTATATGAACATTATAAATGTTTTTGGCAGCAACTGTTGCGTTACTACCTCTGCAAACCTCAAAAAGCACGCAACGCCGGGCGTGAACCTCTTTTAGTATTTGGGTGGCCATTTTAGGCCCTAGCTATACACCAGCGGAATGGAAACGTCCCGCAATGACATCGCCGCCCCTTGCTGCGTGGATCAGGGACTCGTCTGCAATATTGCGTCTTTTACGTCTTTGACGCAGTATTGCAGACTAAAAATTTCCGGGCGTTTCAGTAGTAATTTGTCGGCATTCCACGCCTCTACCACTTGTTCATAGCAGAAAGTTACTAGAAATGTATTGCTCTTGTCATAGAAATGCTCATTATGTCATTTTGGTGATATTTTAACAAATTTAGATCTGAAAAATAATCAGCTGATGGATATTGGCAAATGTCCAACAGGGTAGGTCCCGCCAGCATAGAGTATACTGTGCTGCGGCGTGTATACCTGCTCGATGCGATTTTCCGGCGCGTTTATCTGGGACAACTGTTCCTTTTGGTGTGCCTCAGCACAGTTGGGGCGCACATAAGTGGTAGTTGTCTTGCTATTTCCGCAGCGTCCCGCCGGTGTATAACTACGGCCTTACTCACAACTGAAAAAATTGTAAATCATTTGTCTATTAGTAAAGAATTGACAATACTCCACAATGTCTTTGACATGCCTCAGAACCAATCAATGAGCTGATAAATGACAATTGAGTATTTACATGCGCAGAAATGACATTACTTTCCAGTCCCCCAAATACTTGCCAATTTTCTCTGCCATCAGAAGGCCCCCAAAACCATTGTCGTTGAAACAAGGTTAGTTCTTCTAGCCTATTTTTGAAACTGAACATGAAGAGCATATTTAAAGAAGATCAACTTTCATTTTTTAGTTGAACACTGCTCATGCTGATGCAGTTCATGTCTTAAAATGGTTCTTAAGCTAATAGTTCTGGGAAGATACATATATTATCAAGATTTTTATTTTGCATTGTTTTCGGGTTTCAGAAATTTGAGCCAAAGGTTTTCAAAGACCTTCTGATGGCAGAAAGACATAATGGGTTTGGAGTTTTTACAGTAATGGTTGAAGTAATTAACCCCAAGTTGAGTAGTTATTGCCGCAAAATCCCTACACTTAGAATTGTTTCCTGAATGCCCATTTCTTTAAATCACGTAATTGAGGAAATGAGAATTCAGGATTCAATTCTCAGTGTGCGTTAATTAGTCTCTATGATGCCTCATAACATACTGAAACTCTATCGAGTTTCGGTATGATTAGGCCAAGATACTCTGAAAAACTGTGTCCGCAAAAACGTACATTATCATGTACACTCCTGATTGCTACTGCATGTCTTAATCAGAACTATTTTCAGCAAATCCAGTTTCTTAAATCCACAATCTCGTGACACTACCTTTTTCTCTGATGAAGCAATCTGAGTCGGTCTGCAATCAAAATAAAGACTTAGACCTCTATACTGTTGCGGGGATTTTATGACTCGCACCGCGCGCCGATTTCTTCGTCTGACGCTACATCCGAGCCCTGTAACACTTTTTCGTTATTCTACTTCCCCTACAAAGAGTAGCGTCGATGATCGATCGAATCGGCTCAAGGAGCACCTCAAACGGCTGACAATGCGAAGTCGGACTCACTGTAAAATACACCACCGTTGAAGAGTCTGTTACTTGGGGTTATCGCCCAGTGTAGCCTTTCACCAGTCTACTTATATTAGCTATCAAGCTACTTAAGAGACTCTGTACAAGGTATTCTTGTCAAGCAGAAACAACCAACTAGTCACCGCAAATTTTCACAGGTAAGCTTCATATGATTTGTATGAACTACTGGCCCCTACAATTCAAGTTGTGGTTCAGCAGATGAAAACACGAATTTGACGTGCTCAATGTGTAGTCCAACGGCATCACTCTTCTCTTGATCTTACGAGAGGGTAACAATCCTAGAAAAGATCCTCCAGTACTTTTCGAGAAGGCCGAAGGCGACAATGCATTTCGAGCATATCTTGATCAGAAATGCGGTTGCGATATCATTTTCTTTGAGTTTGCAAAGGCGTTCGATCGTGTTTCGCACACGGAACTGTTGTGAGAACAACGGGATCTAAGGCTTTATCCGACATTGATAGAATGGCCTGCCAATTCTTATCTGCAAAATGTTTCAGATGAGATTTGGCGATTGCAATTCTGAGATGGAAAACATAGACCGGGTGCCACAAGGGGGTGTATTATCACCAATATTGTTGTCACAGCGGACATTCCTTTCATTTTTGGGTACAAAGCTGTTACGATGAAATTTTATGCGGACGACATAAAACTTCACATGATGGTATCTGAGCCACTCGAAACCCAAAAACCACAGGAAGCTATTGACTAATCAGCCATCTCCATTGGGATTCTGAGGCCGCCGACCCTAAAATTCATCGTACCCTCTCCCAGGATCAGGAACTCCGAATTAGGCTGAGCATTAGAAGTCGACCAGTCTGAAGTGTTACTCGAAACTCGCATATTTTCTATAAAAATGTGAACAGCGATATTATCTGAACATTCTTTGCGAATTGACCAAGCGTGATGTGATATCAAGCAAATCAAGGTATAAAATTCAACACAGGTGCTGTGAAAGGTACGTGTACTGCAGGAACTAATTCTAATCTGAAAAATACAAAGAGATAGCTTTGAAAATCCAAAGTGCACAGAAAGTGTCACCGCATGCAGAATTAGAAAGGTACTACCTTGGTTTGAACATATCTGCTTATTGCTAGAATGTCATTGTCTGTTTCCCGATTTCTCACACAACGAGTTATCTGGAAAAATAGAGTTTATTCAAACGAGAATAGATATTCAACCAAAAACGGAGATAAGAAAATATATCATCCAACCAAAACAAAACAGATCACCAACCGAAATAGAGCTATGAGAAAAAACTCAATTATCGATTCACATTCACTTCGAGATATGGGCGTTGCACTGTTGGTGTCGTTTGGTACAAGAATTTGTGCTCACAAGGGAAGTATACAAAGCGTAGGTCTGATCTGCCAAAACGACTAGTGTCGTTAGTATCTCTTGTGGCTCAATAGTAAAACTGCGCAGTATCCCGCCGCGAGCCGCAGGTTCCAAGAAGTTACAAGCTTAAAAAGGTCAATTTTTGTACTTCTTGTACCTTCTAAATAACGCATTACTCTTCGGAATATCCGGAAACGGACCTCATAAATGTTTTCAGCGCCCAAAACTACCGCCCTGAACAAATTTTGGGTAAACGCACATTTTCCGTACTTTGTCCAGACTGGTAGCGTTTTGGACTTTTACGGATTTTCGGTTGGGCGCTCATTTCTACCAATTAAGGGCTCTGGAAGCGTTTTAGAGAAATGTTCCAGATTTAACTTAAAATTCGCCCAGGTTGGTTTTTTCGGGCGCTGATCACGACTCTGAGATTTAGTAGTCGATTTTCAAAAGTTTTGGGCTCATTTCGTTCGAAGCTTCCCAACCGGGGAAGATTTCGAAGGAAAAACGCCACTTTCGAGATTTCCGGTCTTCTACGATAGATCTGTCTCAAAATCATTCTCTGAGGGTTATTTGTAGTGCTTAACACGAATTTGGAGTCGGTTCATCGATTTCTTTGTAGATTACGGTAGATTACGGTGAGTATGCGGCGGTTTGGTCAAAATCTCAGATTTCACTCAAAATTTGTATACGGGGGTTATTCGGGGTGGAGAATACGAACTTAACGTCCGTCTGTCGATTTACAAAATACTAAGGCGGGTTTTGACCCCTAAATGACATGTTGCCCACCGCAACCTACAGTAAACCTCAAAATTTGAACAAATGGACTCCAGATTCGTGTTCACCACCCTAGATTACCCCTACATACAAGCATTGAGCTGAATCCGAGAATTTTTTTGAAACTCAAAAAAATTGCCTGATGGGTGCAGTAAAAAAGAATGCAGTACCCTTGTCTTTTCGCGAGACTTAAAAAATGTTCATATCTTTTTTGAACCTGCGGCTCGGGGCGAGATACTGTGCATTTTTACTATTGAGCCAGAAGAGGTATTAACCATACTAGTCTTTTTGGCAGATCCGACCTACGCTTTTTATACTTCCCTTGTCAGACCAGGAAGGCAGAAAATACTTAAAGGCAGTGCTCACGATGAAAACGTGGCCCGTTTTTTGGCTAAAACCCAAGCTTTGGGTCCCTCTAAGAAGATTAAGAACGGAAAGCGACGAAAAATGGTCAGGGATGGGTGAAAAATCTATGGGCCAGCCAACATATTGGGCCACCCCGCCCACGTCACATAACAGTTGCCCTGAATTCGTGGTACAGTAGAAACAGACATCGAATTATCGAATATTCTCCATCGAAAAATTTTCTGAGCATGTACATTGACTCCTCTTATTTTTAAACAATTTTTGGTACAGGAAAAAAAAATCAATGCCACATACCTAGGATATTTGAAGCGCGAAACCATTCCCCCGACGTCAGGTTCGATGCGTTGTCCGCAGTCTCCCTCCGGACAACGTATCGAACTTGACACACAAACAGGCATAATTTATTTCTTACGAAAATTTTTTAAAACAGTTTTGCTCCTCTATTTGAGTGTTCTGTGAAAATTTTCCTATTAACATCTTCTTAATGGACCGACCTACCCAAAACGAAAACCGTAATGCGGTTTTTTTATCGTAAACACTGACTGCCTTTAATACTCTACTAAAACACCTATGGTTGTATTATGTATGCAAATCAATCCAAAATTACTAAGTGGAGGTAACAAACAAAATATAGGTTACATAACAACAACGAGCATAGATTATACAATATACTGAGCGGAAATCTTCAGCGCCTCGACTCCATGCGTCCACGTGCTCTCTCGTTGGCAGGCTCGTGGGCTGCTCTCGCCCAAAGTGTATCGTACTCGTGCCAGTCTTTCCTTACTGCGAATTACGAATCCTAGCCGTCGCAGACACCTGATATAGGTCTTCTTGTGTAAATCTGAATTTCAAACAGAAAAACCGGCTCTGAGAAAACCTGCCGCGAATAGGCCGCAAACCTGCCTGGCGCGTATCTACCGCGAACATCTCGGCTCGGCGAACGTCGGTTCCGAGGTTTGCGGCGCCTGTACTCTTCCGCGAACCTGCTACACGTGCTGAACGAAACCAAACAGTCCGTGCTTTACACGATGAACAAATGTGGCACTATTGGTGCCTCCGCCGCTCTCTCTGCCTGTTGGCATAAGGGTAGATAGAAGAAGGAATGGGGAAGCAGAGAGAAATTTAGAGGAACCAGATGATATTTTTGATTAGATCCTCTGAGGGTTCTCGGCTCCGTGGAATTGCTATGATCCTATCATAGACGGCTCGATAGTAGATTTGCGGCCCAGAAATAGTTTCGCGGAAGGTTCGCGGAGCCTTAAAACTACTTTGAACGTGCCGAATCGGCTCCTTAAATCTGCCGATTCGTATCCTGATAGGCTACGACTCAGATGGCTCGCGGAAGGTTCAGGGCGAGCTCTAGCAGATAGAGATCATAGGAAGGAACACATGCGCTGACTGAAGAGGACATTATCGTCGGAGGGCAAACTGAGATCTCTTCTGTGGGTTTAGAAGAACAAATTTCGACTCAATTCGTGTCCGAACCCTTATGGTAACGTAGCTTCCAGCGGAATATCGATTTTGGTCCAACTTAGCCAGTTCAGCAATAAACACGAAAATAGCAGTTTTGTCGCACGAGTTGATGGAGCAAGCCTTTAAATAAGAAACCGTGCTTGAATTTTTCGGCTTTTTTGAAAGTTCCAAATAAAATCTCAACCTTTCATGCGAATTAATCAACTTAACTCATGAATAAAATAACTAGGCTATCAATGTTGAATTACTATATTTTTATTAACAAGGTGAGAAGGCCCCTCACATGATGGATAAAACCTCAGCAATGCAATTCTGTTTTTCCTCGTAGTTCATCTTTGCTGTCATAGAATTAAGATGAACTGCGTTCACCGCTTCAGTGTTTTGAGGACCGAATCGGGGAGAGGAAGTCCATTGACACATATGTTGTCCTTCAATAAGTCAATCATTGCAGACTGATGAAGCTTCATGTCTTCAATCGCTGACTGTGTTTCCGCCAGCTTACGGAGTGGTTCATTCAACGGCGACAATTCAACGAGAAGCTGACGGACTTGTGCCGTGAGAGGGACCAATTCGGCCGCAGCTGCTTCGTGCCGGTCAATCGCTGATCTCAATTCAGGCGTGAGCACCACATTCTCATAACATCCTAAAGCTGAGACGCATCTTTCCCTTCTTCAATATGATGTTGCTCTCTCAGGTGCGTTGCAAAGCGATGTCTGGACATTTCGAGAGTGGCAATCCCTTTCACGAAATCCTTGTAGGAAGCAAAGACGAGCATGGGCACCGTAGGAAGACGAACTCTTCTCTATGAATATCCATGGTGTCTGTTGACTCCGCAACGGAAATTTCCTCTCCGTCGTCGTCTCTAGCTAACTCACAGGGATTCAGCTGTTTCATGACATCGAGGAGCGAGCCGAGTTGCTGTTGTTGGGCACCTGTCAGGTTGCCTTGAGGCACAGACGCCGGCAATGAAGGAGTTCGACTCGACAACTGCCATTCTTTCAACTTGTCTTCCGAAAAGTTGCCTGAACTTCCCGATTGGTCAAGTGTGTTAGTAGGAACCGCCTTTACTGCAGGCTTTAACTTCGTCATCATTGAAACCACGATCTTTAACACTTCCTCACTGAACAATGATTTTCCATGATCTATAAGACCACTCCTAACTTCGAAACTTGGTAATGTTCACAAAGTACGTGGAGAACAAAGAAAATTTACTCTAATGAAGGAAAAAAACAAAGGAGAAACTCAAGCTCATACTTATGCTATTGTACCAATCGGTTTACTCCTTCGGTTTCGTCCCAATCAGAGCGAGAGAGCGTTTCGATCATAGCCGCGCGGTGTCGCTACGCCCAAGTTGCTTGCCCCAGCCGTGCTCCACGCAATCAAATCTCTGAAAAACTATAAAAAGGATTAATTAAAAATGGTGTGATGTGTTTAATGAATATGATGTATTGAAAACGGAATGTATTTATTAAAGGCATTCCTGTGTCTCAATCGTGGTCCGGACCGACGAATTTTCTGTGACTTGCGAGAAAAAAACTTCATTTCGACAGACCCATATATGGTTAAAGCGTTAGGCTGAAAATCTGCAGTATTGATTAGTGAGGAGTACTAAGCGGGGTTTATCCCTGACAATAAAGGTTACCGGCAATGTTAAGAAAGGTAGTTAATTAGGACTTTAGAGAAGAGAAGATAAACAAAAAGTACTGATCGAAATATGTTGAAAATCTTGATATAAGAATGCAGTACATATATCTCAAAAAAACAATAACATGGGATTCGAAAACCTGAAATTGAATGACTGATTTGCATCACCCGAATTCACGAATATTGTCGCCGCATAATCCTTTAAAAGGCTAAATGCGAAAAACTAGAGAAAAACTGAAAAATACAAAATTACAAACAAAAAAAAACTAACAAAAGGAATCAAAAAACTAACCAAGAATTGGAATTGGATTGGGTGCCGCGCTCACGTGACACGATCCGCGTGGGACCAGCCGCTCGAAAAAGTCTCCTTTAAACGCAAAAACGAGGACTGTTGATTTAGTAACCTATAGGATCTATAGCTGATCTCCAGGACGCATTATCATACACAATCAAGGCTTGTTTTATGGAACCTAACCTACCAGCATAAGTGGCTTAGACACATTTACATTACTGTTGAATATAAGCCCTTGCGCGACCGGGGGGGGGGTGTGTATACAAGTCTGTTGGTACCTGCTCGTTGGTGCCCCTGCTTCTACTGAACCCAGCAGACGTTTGAGTGTACACAGGGAACGTCCGAGCGATATAGCGTGCACAACTATATCGCGAAAGTATCCTGCACATTGCATAAAGGTGTCGCCGTCCGGCACACTAAGGCCTCTGGTCAATAACACCTTAGGATCCGTACCTAGGGAGTCATGGAGTCTTTGGCCACAAGCCACAATTTCGCCACCCTGAACTGTCGATCGCTGTCGAGTGATATCCAAAAAACTGCGCTATCCAGACTTCTGAGCTATTTCCATGCACCGTTTGCTGCTTTGCAGGAAACCCGCCTCAAGGATAGACCCGTCATCAGCGTCGGAGAGTACACCATCTACTGCGGTAACGCTGACGATAGGAGAGTGGGAGGCTGTGCAATAGCTGTAAGGAAGGATTTCAATGGTATGGTCAAGGAGTTCGGCTCAACGTCGTGTCGGAATGCATTCGTACGACTGCGGGATCACAGAGGATTCAATCTGTGGATAGTGAGTGCTCATGCGCCCACTGAAACCGCCGAAGACAATTCGAAGGATGCGTTTTATGAGGAACTCAATACGTTGCTGGCCAGGATACCTTGTCAACATGCTGTTGTCGTGGGGATTGACGCAAATGCGAAGATGGGACTTGATCAGGAATCCGAAGTACTCGGTAAATGGTTCTACCCAGTGGAGCAAACATCGGACAATGGCTACCGCCTTGTCGACTTTTGTGAACGCAGTGGTCTGAATATTGCATCGACATTCAAGAGGAATCATCGCCGCCATCAGCTTACGTGGCAGGGACCAACCCGGCTATCTCCAGAAGAGCAGCGGAAGCGGAAGATGACAACTTTGAAACTACAGCTTGACTATGTCCTGACGAGGAATATTCCAGTATCGGACATTCGAAGATCTAGAGCTGTGTGGGATGTCGCATTCGATTCGGATCACCGTCCTGCTCTGTAGAACTTCACTGCGAGGATTCATAAGAGGAAGCGAGGGGCTCAGCCTCTCCAGAGGATTGACATGACAAGTCTCAGAGATGAAGAGTGCAGAAGGAATTTCCGACAACGCGTTTCTATTCACATCGGAGTACGGACTAAGAAGAAACTTTGCGACGCGGATTCTTTTGTCAAGTGCATCCAGGACGCTTCGATAGAGGCACTCCCGTTTGTACAGCCTAAGAAGAAGTTCGCCTACGTCTCAGAAGAAACAACATCTACCTGCAACAGAGTATGTGCTCTCCGAACTGCAGGAAACTTCGTGGAGGAGAAGCGTCTGAGGAGGAAGTTGCGTCGGCAGCTTCAAAGTGACCGCGAACGAGAGTGGACGTGTAGAGCAAAGGAGTTCGAGAAGGCTTGGGAGGAGAAGAATCCGAAGAAAGCCTACACGTTGTTGCGACAGTATAGCGGGAAGATGAAGAGATGTTCTCCTGTCTTGAACACTACCAATGGAGTTGCAGTTGGTGATGCGACGCTGCCAATATGGAAGGATTACTTCAGTTCACTACTGAATCGTCCAGCGCCATCAGTACCTGAGCTCCCGCATGTTCAGAGAGCACATTACGATGTCAGTGAGGAACCGCCGACTGAGTCTGAAGTTTTGGATTGTGTCCGGAAAATGAAGAATGGAAAGGCAGGTGGAGATGACAACATCACTGCTGAAATGCTGAAAGCTCTTCCTCCGTCTGGGATTCGTGAAATGACCAACACCATCCGTGCCATATGGATGAGCAAAGGATACCCGATTCGTGGAGACATGCGATCATCGTACCTCTTCACAAGAAGCTATCCGTCACGGATCCTAAGAACTACAGAGGAATCTCTACTTCGTGTCATGTACAAGGTTTTAGAACGTATCATTCTCGAGCGACTTATCAAACATCGTGAAGGAACGACCAGAGATGAGCAAGCCGGTTTTCGACCTGGAAGATCGACCATCGACCAAGTGTTCGTCGTGAGAAGAGTAATTGAATCGTGGCAGCGGTTTTCGAAGCCATTACAGCTTGCTTTTTTGGACTTTGAAGCCGCATTCGACTCTCCTCATCGTGATCGATTGCTCAATGCTCTGCGAGCAGATGGAGTCCCGGAAAAGTATGTTCGGTTAATCGAGGACATGAACAAAGGAACAACAGCAGCAGTTCGTACACCTGTCGGATTTACGTCAGCTTTCGAGGTGAAAACAGGAGTAAGGCAAGGAGCCGTTGCAGGACCTTTTCTTTTCAACTTCGCCGTTGATGACATCATGCGTAGAGTTGCAGAACAGTTTCCTGCGGATGTGATCCTAACACCATCAGGACGCTCCCTTGTCGACCTGGAGTACGCCGACGACATTGTGTTATTCGCTGAAAACAACGCAAAACTGCAAAGGATTGTGAACCTCGTTTCGAAGTATGCCGCAGCCTATGGACTTCGTCTTCGTCCCGATAAATGCAAGCAGATGTGGGTCTCTCAGAGGCCTTCAACTGGAGTTTGTGTGGACGGACAACGTATCGAACTGGTGGACGATTTCTGTTATTTGGGCTGTTTGCTGAAGAACGATGGTAGTTATGCAGCGGATATTCGACAACGATGTGCGAAAGCTACGTCTGCATTCAATTCTCTAACCAAGTGTTTGTGGTCTACCACCATCGCGAAGGAAGTCAAGTTGCGCGTCTACCTATCCGCTATTCGCCCTATCATGATGTACGGATCGGAGACGTGGGCAGCACCGAAAACGCAGATGGAAAGGTTGGATTGCACGGAGAGGAAGCTTTTAGGCGTTTGCTTGGATATTTCTGGCCGCGTGTATGCCACAACGAAGACCTTTACAAGGAAATCGACGCAGTACATCAACGCTTGACACGAGGAGGTGCCAGCATCTCCTAACGCCATCTCAAGCAGCAATGGAAAGTCGACTTCGACTGCTCGGGCATATACTAAGAAGAACGCCGGATCGTCTCGTACAACACGCTTTAAAAATGCTTCCAAATCCTGTCTGGAAACGGCCACCTGGGCGTAGGCGAAAGTTCTGGACGGATGTGGTTAAAGAGGATTTAAAGTCACTCGGCATCGAAAGACAGTTCAGGCGCGATGTTTCGTTTCGCAGGAAATGGAATAGTGACAGCTGGATGGAATGTGTTCAAATTGTGGCTGAAGACCGTGAAAAATGGACACGGCTGACTACTAGGACGGCACACCTCGGTGAAGATGCGGAATGACCGCGTCAGGCGAAAGCCAACCGATTAAGTCAAGTAAGTCATAAGCCCTTAACTAATGAGGACAACGATAAGACGACAACTGTAAATAAAGAAAGAGAAACGACAATTAGTTTACGGGTACGGCGCATAGAAAACTACAAAATAATCGATCAAAAAGCAAAAGAGCGAAAAATAATTTATTGGTCGGGAAATGAAAGGAGAAGTTAAAGGCAGTGTTCACGATTATTTCTGTCCCCGAGTTTTTCACTCAAAACAATGCGTTGGCCACCAAATGTTGCCAAAATTACGAAGAAACGGCTTAAAACGCACTAAAACGTCTTATTTCAGTGACATTATTCTCTGGCCTGGACTAGTCTGATTGGATGAACATGTTCACGGTGGTTGTCACCGGTGAAAAATGGGGTTAATCAAAATGGAAGAATATTTTAGTTGAAACCGTGCTAGTTAGGGTCCGAAGGAAAGAACAGAGCAACAGAGAGTAGCATACTTCGGCGACTCGAAATTTTTTTCGAATCATCGAGTTATCGATCAAGTCGATTTTTGGAAATTTCGAGTTATCGAGTTTTCGACTAAGTCGATTTTTGGAAATTTCGAATAATCGAGTTTTCGACTAAGTCGATTTTTCATAATTTCGAATAATCGAGTTTTCGACTAATTCGGTTTTTCAAAATTTCGAATAATCGAGTAGTCGAATGACCCGATGTCGACTGTTTCAGTCGATAACAAGACTCGATGACTCGACTCGACATAGGCATAGAGAGTAGCGAATTCCAAAAGACGGGTCCACAAAAGATTTCACCGTCACGCCGAACAGTTCCTGTGAGAGTAAAAGGTGGAGTGATAGTAAAGGATTTGGTGCCCTTTTATAGCGTGTTTTTCTCGATTTCTTCGTCATTTCAGTTCTACCCGGGAGCCAAACAATCGCTTTAAGCATTAATCTCAAAATCGAAGATTATCGTGAACACAGCCTTTAAGCAACCGGGTACACTAATTTTTATCTTCCTTTATCCTGTATGGTTCGTCTTTCATCGTTCTGAAATAGGTTTAACGCTTGAAGCTGAAATGACGGCGCGCCGGGAAGTTATCGATGTTATCATTGGCCAACAGCCAACAAAACCAGGCAGTCAAAGAAATTCGCATCATTCCGTATGCCTAAACTCTCTTAATGTCGTTAATGATGGGCATGTTGGGAAAACGTTGGGAGACTCCTTTCGCCTAAAAGCAGAGGCGAGCACGGTTCCGCTCTTTCTCAACGGGTGGTGAGGGAGCCATAAGAATTTTGGTCTAGAATTGAACACATCGGTAGAGGATCGAGAGAACTCTGGCATCAAGAGGAGATTTAGGTGAGGAAATTGTAGAAATTTTGTAAACTTCGGTCAGTGAAGGAGGGAGGTTGTAGCACCGCTGAAATATTACGAAATGGTCCGTCCTGCACTGGAGGTAGCTATACCCACCATCCTACGATTTGATCATTCTCTCATATAATGAATGGCCTTATCTTAAGCTGGATTCGCATGAATCACTGCATGTAAAAAGCTGCGTGAATCTTTTCCAACCTCACCAATGATAACCATTTCTTGACGCTGACAAGCGATTTTAGATTTTCCGCTTACTCAGGATTCTTTCAGCTGTTCACTCATTTTTTCTTACTCAAAATGAGGTCTGCATTATCCAATGGCATTTATCCAATTTATCCTTTCCAAAAATTTCTAGTGCGCCGTTATTTGAGCATCTGACATGACCTTAGATTTCTTAAAATAAGATGACATATCAAAGTTAATACCTTAAAGGCAGTGTTCACGATAATATTCGATTTTTAGGTTGATTCCTGATTCGATTCTTTGGCCTCCAGGTAGAACTGAAATGACGAAGAAATCGAGAAAAACGCCCCAGAAGGGTACAAAATCCTTTACTCTCACCCCACCTTTTTACTCTCACTGAAACTTTTCGTTGTGACAACGAACTCTGCTGTAATATTCTTCCATTTTTGATTAACGTTATTTTTCACTGGTGACAACCACTGTGAACATGTTCATTCAATCGGACAACTAGTCCAGGCCAGAGAACATTTTTACTTGAAAGAAGACGTTTTGGTGCGTTTGAAGCCGTTTCTTCGTAAGTTTGGTAACACTTGGTGGCCAACGTATTGTTTTGAGTTTAAAACTCGGAACGAAAATCATCGTGGACACTGCCTTTAAAGGCAGCATACACGCTCACAAACATGGTTAAAGGCAGTGTTCACGATAGAAATCGTTTTTCTGTTTTTCCGCCTATCTTGAAAATGGCCCCATGCTGATTCCAATGATATCTCTGAAATTGCACAAGACCTCCAGTGAACGGAGTTATGGTCCCTCAAATATTGAGCTAAGGAAACATGGTGGACGAGTTGTCCGAGGCTTGTACTTCCGTCTTTTGCAGCCGATGTATGCGAGCTGGCCTGAGTAGAGAGAGAAGTTGAGAATGAAGGTAAGAACGGGGCTAATGATCGGAAACCATCGCTCATCTCACAATCTCGAGCATTCATTTGTTCACGTCGGTGGGCGTGGAAAGTGCATCTGGGGGTGACGAGCTGATGGGTGTCCAACTTTGGGGCCGTAGTGGACCGTTCCGAGCTCATTTTTCTCAGTTTTTCCAACGTTAGGGTTCCGCTAGGCCCCGCAGCTGCCGATCTCTACCATAAAATCAGACATGGTTCTTATCGTGGACACTGCCTTTAAGATAACAGCATAAATAGTACCGCCTGGCCCCTACCATGTCGTCAATGGCGTTTGAAGCGCTGAAAACCATACAGGTTGACAGAAATCGAGCACTTCAGTCTCGAAAGCCTGTGGAACCCCACCCCTACGAATAACAAAATGAAGAGTGGAGCATGTGAAAGCATTTGATAACTTAGAGTAATAGCACTATCGAATGAGAGTCTACGAGAGAAACGGCTTCTTTCACCTGAATATAACATGTCTGTTTACTGATGAAATGCTCCATTTTATAAGCAAGCCGGAGTAGAGCGGCATTCTTGAAAGTGTATGGAAATTAAGCGGTGTGTAAACAAGTTATAATCAGGGAAATCTAGCTGTTTCTCTCGTAGACTCTCATTTGATAGTGTTGTCACTCTGAATTATCAAATGCTTCCACATGCCTCAATCTTCATTCTGTAAATCGTAGGGATGGTTTTAAGCGCTTCAAACGCCGTTGGCGACATGGTAGGGGCCAGGCGGTCCTATTTATGCTGTTATCTCAACCATGTTTGTGAGCGTGTATGCTGCTTTTAGGAACTCGCGGACGAAATCCCTTAATTAAAGTGTGTTGCACTGCATGTTCTGAAAATTCGATTTCAGTAACAGAGATGAAATATTGGTTTCACACAACTAAAGAGCCTTGATTTCATGATTTCATAACTGAAGCCAAGCTGAAGTCGCGCTAATCATCAATTTGCAGCGCTTATCTATTGAATATATCATGACATGAGAACAGAACTTGTTTTGAACAGTGCATTCAAGTTGTTTCCTCCGGCAGTCCATACGATGCCCAACAGTAAATTGGACCAGTAGCGTAGGCAAGAGAACGTTGGGGGAAACGGCGCTCCAATGCGAAGCCGCGACGCGACCGTGTCGTGTAGATCACTGTTCGGTTGGCCTTTACGTTCTCATCGCGTGCGGGTGCGGAGCGGAGGTTAGAGACGGAGAGCAGTCGGGGACAGCAGCATCGCGCGCGCCCTCACGCGCCATGAGTAGTGAGAATTTTGATTTTTTACAGAGGACACGCTTGCCATGGTTAGAATGTGGCTAGCCTTCGTGAATTTCAGCCCAGATGGTTGTTGTAAATCACGCAATTTCTGGGCAGCCTCACTCTTTGCTGCTTTATTTTCCGAATGATGGGTTGACGATAAGAGCATCTGGTGTAGACTTCGCGCAATAATTTTAGTCTGATGAATGGAGGGGGCTACGACGGTAGATCACCGCGCGCAAACCGAAACCCCATTCTCTAGTGAAACCGCCAACCGCGCACGGCTAGCCGCCTGCTCCATGCGTCAGACTAAATCGAAAACGGAAATCATTCAAGTTTGATCACAATTCAAACAGCAATTATTTATTATTTTAATGTTTTAAGTTAAGAAAATTGCTGTAGAAAAAGTGTTGTGTTGCTGATTGCTGAGGAATAGTTATTGAAGTATAAACAAGCTGAAACGATGTCTTATGCTCTTGAGATAATTTCTGCCTTCATTACGCATTCTTGGCCTACAATCGTCGTTTTGACGCGTCCGTCTGCGGTGTGAACTTGACTGGAACACTCTGCTGAACTATTATGGTGCCCTTTTTTGCAGCCTGTTCTTCTCCCAGTTTGCCCTTTTCACGGTCGGCCGGAGATGGTGATGCTTTTCTTGGAGATTGGAGCAGTCGTTTCAATTCACCTGCCACCGCATTTCTTACGGGTGACTCTACTTTCTTCTCCACAACGACGTTCAAGTTTTCTCGCTTCAGAGCCTTTTCTATTATATCCTTCATTTTATCTTTTCCTTCTTGCTTGGCTTGAATGAGTGGAGTAGCCGCAATCTTTGGCGCTTCCTTCGCAATGAGCTTTGCCTGATCCTTCGCCTTACGACTTTTGTAACTCCCTTGTAGAGCTAGATCCTTTCCCAGCTCTGGTTCCTTCTTAGGAGTTTCCGGCTTTTCTTTCATTTTCTCAACTCCCACTTTTTTAGTGATTCGCCTCTCCTAAATAAGTGGATAATCAGTTATGTATGTTTGAAAATATCTGTCTACTCCTCCTTCCCTCGCCGTCATTCTCAGTATATACCCTGTTCCGATTGGATCCAACGATGAAAAGCTCTATGGGTGTCAGAAACGTTCCCTTTGCCTTTGTCGCGCATAGCCATTTACAGTCGGCGCAGATCGCACTGATATCTGCGTACCTAATTGAAGGTTGGTGCAAACTTGGTGTCATATGCTATAACATACCTGCACCGAGTTTGCGCCAACCTTCGATATGGAGCTCAAAATATAAGCGCGATCCGTGCCGACTGTACAAAGTTCACAGAGACGCAGAGAAAACGCTTTTGATGCTTTGAGATCACCGCCGAGGCCCTCGATTGGAACAGAGTAAAACAATCTTGATTTGTTTCCTTCTCCTCCCCTCGTATTATTCTCGCACTTCGTGTTTGAAAAGAACAGAACGCTGTCCAATTTCATTTATTGAGGCCTTCATTCATGCGTGGGGAACCACGCGGGAAACATAAAAGCAAAAAGTTGAACGGACCACAGACACAATTGACAAAACATGCAAAAAAAATTTCCGATGAATGACCAGGGTTGTATTGAATCTCAAACAGTCTCTTTTAGGTACTTGTCAGCAAGCTTTTTGAATTGCGCTAATGAGGTAGGTATAGGATATTTCTTCGAAATTTTCAAAAATTCAGACCCAGCTCTCTGCGCGAAGAATGAGGCCCTCATACGATTTTAGCAGTTGTGAAACCCAGTTTAACCAGCCCACCTCTAGTGGTTGAGGGAGAGAGCGTGTAAAAATAATTGAGGGGAGCATGGATTTTATCGGTGATGAATTTATACACCATAATGAGATCATACTTTCTTCTACGGTAAAGCAGAGTGGGAAGTTTGAATGATCTGTTACAGACAGAAGCTGATGGAATTGAAGCATATTCATATCCATGAAGGCGGATCCAGAGCTTCTAGGGGAGTAGTTTTGAACTGATCCAAGTTTTTGAGTGCAGCGTTTAGAAACCGGGTTTAACACCGTTGTACCATATACCACTAGGGGGTGAATGCATGTTTTGATTCGCTTGCAATGGAATTCGAGAATGTTTTGCGCCGCATCGGCATAGCTTGCATGCGCGATGCGTGTATTTGATCACGGTGCCTTGTTCAGCGAAGAGTGGGGTCAAAGAAGAGGGAAGAAGCAGACCTGCCTTAAAGGCAGTGTTCACGATGATCATCC
The DNA here is from genome assembly GCA_029168955.1 of Aplectana chamaeleonis. Classification (NCBI taxonomy): domain Eukaryota; kingdom Metazoa; phylum Nematoda; class Chromadorea; order Rhabditida; family Cosmocercidae; genus Aplectana; species Aplectana chamaeleonis. The sequence continues at coordinate 48,623 of JAPDOI010000654.1, forward strand.
TCGTTGACTTTCCACAGTGAAATGATAGGCGAGAAGGACCCTGGGCTCCCAGTGTCGAAAGAACGGTAGAGAACGAGCTAGGAGCGGCAAAATAGCGGCTGCAAACAAGCGCTTTGGTGCCCCAGACACGCCTGGTGCCCCAGATCCGCACCTCGGAATGAACAAATGAAGAATCAGATTACAGGAATGATCAAGTCAAGGAAGTGCTGATAAGTGAGCTGATCGCTTCATTGCTCTGATAGGTATCATCCTTCTACCGGTCAATTCCTCCACGCTCAAAAATCAACGTAAACAAGAGAGGGCCTATTTTCGCTCATAAACGCGTCTTTCGTGTGCTTTTTAAGTATGCCTTGCTGTATAGGGCACCAGACCTTTCGTAAACCGTGGAGATATCGGAAGTAAAATTTATCGTGAACACTGCCTTAAAGACAGGAATCGAACCGTGTCAACCGCGCTCCAGAAAGCAAATCATTTGTCACTTGCTCCCTATTTCTGCTCCGACTTCTGTGACTTTCTGCCTCTTCCACTCTAATCTTAGTCATCCCCTCCACCTACCACCTCGCTGTACACTGCTTCCTCTGAGCTGGCATGCATGAACGCTAACAAAGGGGGTCAGTGAGCCGCTCGCGTTCCATTCGCGGAGCGTGAAAACAGGGACTGCTCCAAGCACACGTCATGCCCAGTGCGCCACGTCTGTTTCTACAGAGGAAGGCTATCGAAATTTTAGAAAAGTTAGTCTTCTCCTTCTCTCCTCTCTCTCTTGGTCCTTTCCCATTTTGCCCATCCTAATCCCAAAAAAAAACAGCAAACCAGTAGCTGAACTTACTTTTTCCTCAGTTTATTTCGGCCTTTTCCAACCCCATCCCCACAGAGTTCTTTGAGAAATTTCACATCTTTTGTTCATGAAACAGAAAAGGCAGAAAGACCCGAAAAAAGAAAACGGACAGTTTTCAGAGCAAACGTCCTTCCGACAAATCTTTATAATTCTTCCAACCTCATTCCACCCCTGACTTTTCCTTTGATCTTCTTTGGAAAACTTACCACAATGTCCACTCGGGGTTTTTGTTCTTTGTCCATCACATCACGCTTATTTGAGGAATGCTCTTTAGACGGCTTCTCCTTCGATCCCTCTTTGTCCTCGTCTTCAGCAACTTTTTTTTGTGCCCGCTTCTCCTGAAAATGCTTTCCTTTGAGCCTCATACTATGCAGTTGATACAAAAAAAAGAAGTTGCCTTCAGCTCTCTAATCGCATCCTCCTTCGACGCCCAGTAGTCGTCCATATTCTTTCCGTGGAACTTTTCCATTTGTCTCTCCTCGGTTTTACGTCTTTCGATAGACAGTTTCTCGTTTTCTTTTACCTCTTCCTCCTGTTTCTTCTTTGTACGCTTTTCCTAAACTTCGAAAATTCGGATCCTCCTTTGAAACTACAATCAGTCGTTACCTTAAGCTCTCGAATTTCTTTTTCCTTCGATGCCCAGTAATCTTCCATATTTTTTCCAGGTTTCACATTACCCTCTTCTGTCGGTGCGGTACCATCAGATGCTGTTTTCTGTAAGTTTGTGTGTATTTGCAGCACTGAAGTCAATTCACAGTTCGCCACGGTTTTTAAAATATGTGGTCACATAGGGTAGAGCCCACCACAAAAAAAGGTTCGGTGCATGCGAGAACGGGTGAATGTAATACTCACAGGTGCTTCAACGCCATAATTTTCAAGTCGCCTTGCTCTTCCTTTATTTATTTCTTTCTCAAGATCTGTTTCGGTCACAACAACCTTGCCTCGATATATGAACCTGTCTCTCATGATGGTCTCAGTACGATAGGAGAATTTATTAGGTTCGCAACCACCGGCACGAATTGTCTCCAGCATCACCTCCTGAGGAAGTCGTGGCAAATGAAATGGATGATAACTTATGCTGAAAGTTTCTAATTAGAATACATAGTGCATGTCCTGACTTATAGAGTATATGCACAGCACACGTTGACGAATTTCCACATTGGCCAATACACTCCTAATAATAGAGGTTTAAAGTCCAAGCCATTCAGTGAGGAAGCGGTGGCGCTGCTTGCAAGAGAAGCGGCACGTGCGATAACGAAGTGATGATCGATACTAATTGAGGTTTTAGCTGAGCTGCGGCTTCCTAGGTGAAAGTCAAAGACGATACTGTCCCTATCGATACAAATTCCCGGTCTGCAATTGCGGGCAACCGCTTTGTAGGACGCAGCGCTGATCAAGCCGGTCCCAGTACGGTTATCTCTGAGTTGCGTGTTGCAACAGCGGTTATCTGTAACTGTGTATTGGAATACTCTTTTTTTATTTCAGTTTTCTCTATTCTCTCTTAGGAACGGTGAATACTGCATTGTGCAGGCAGGTCAGTGTTCTTATTCTCTCACATGAATCTGGGGTGGTAGTAAATGGGGTGTTGAACGCGAATAAACCGACACCTCCAAGCCGCCAACATACCGCGACATAAATGCAGTAGAGCCGCCAAATTAACGCGAACAAACCGCCACCTCCTGGCCGGGTACGAACCGCGACATAGGTTTGTTGCCGGTTCAACGAAAGCTGCCCTCTGCTTACACATACATTATGCGTGACCTTCGTCCGCATAAGTATGTCTTTTCTACACTTGGACCCGAACGACGTTTACGGTGGAAAGACGAGGGATCGAAAAGATAATACAAGTAATGCTATTTCCTTTATTCATTAGGAAGAGCATTCAAAGGGAACTTCGTAATATTTCGCTTGTTCGAAACACGATCAGAACGCATTTTTTAAAACTTTCCTTAGAAATCCTAATTCTCGTAATTTTTTTGAGCTCCGTGAGTTTTCAGGACCACTCTCGAAAAGACATGTTAGGTTAATCATTAGCCTCAATCAATCAAATGCGTGTGATCTGACAAAAGTTTGCATTAGTAAATACTTTATTAACTTTTTAAAAATTTTTTCAAACAAAAGTTTTTTTGAAAAACAAAAAATTTCTCCAAAGGAAATTTTGAGCGAACGAAAATTTGGAAATTTCTGGATGAATTATTTACAAGGTGTTCTTGAGAAGGTAACGCTAGGTGTGAAAAAGACATTCCGAAACTCGTGGAGTAATGCACAAATTCAAAGAATGTCTTGTATTCAACTGAAATGGATAGTTAAAAACTTATAAGAATGATGATAAACTAGATAGTCTATTTTCGTTCTTGAAAAAGAATTCAAGTGTTCTTTTTGGAAGCGTGCAACTTAAGTCTGGCGTCCGAGATTGGGGTAATGGTGTGGTTTCGGTCATTGATGCAGTTGAATTTGTGAAGTGTTTGCTGTCTTCTCAAAATGAAACTAATCCCCCGTTCGCAGTTGGTGCTGAAAATATATAGAAACACTGTTACACACTCATATGCACATCATGCAAGGAAAAGATTTTGTGCACATATTTCAAGGTAAGAATTTGAAACACTTCGAGTGGCTCTACCAATGCACCAAAGCAAGTGCGTCGCGAACCCTCAAAAAAAAAGAGGCCACGATGGCACTGATCTGGCAATGAAAGAAGAGTATTCGAATCTTGCAGAAAAAGGAGAACAAATACAGTTGATTTTAAAAACAAGTTTGCATTTCTTTCCCACAAAACTCGCCCGATACACGCCGACTAATGCTGAATAAACCTTTATTAAGCATCAAATCACTTGCAAATCAGTGGCTTGGGAAATTTTCACTGTTTTGCACTAAAAAAAGTTGTGGAAACCTGTTCGAAACGCGAGCAAGCAAATAATTTACTACATACTCCTTATAGCCTGTGCTATGCAATGAATTATGAAAATGAAACTAACCTGATAATAGCGAAGCGAATGAATTTCGGAGGAAAATAAACAAAAGCGGGAGAAGTGTCGGCGCTTGCCAAAAAATGGACAGCTGCTTGGGAGTTATTGATTAGTGCCACCAAAGAAAACGGCCAACGTGTTTCAGCAATGATCCCTGCTTTGTTTTCGATCCCTCGTCGCCCGTTCCCCTGGCGGAAGCCGTTAAAAGACTATCCCTTGAAACACCTTTCAGTTTCAAAGACAGGCTGACGTCCTGAATCAAAATGGCTAACAGTGCTATCAAACTTCCTTAACCCTCTGCATTAATTAAACTCGTACCTGCCCTCAGTATAGATGGTCAAAACTGTTCCTACTGTATCTTGCTAACCGCATCGAAAAACTCCTCTGGAGGAGTTTTTCGTTAACCGCCAGTTCCTCTCGCATTTCAGCACTATTTCCGTGCTGTCTGCGAGAGTATAGGGGGAACCTTACTTGGAGCGATGTTATCGCAGTCAGAAGGCTGATGTAGCACTGGTCGCCGCGCGCGACAAAGGAATCGAGAAGTCGCGGTTGGGTCAGCCGTCGCACGCGACGTTTGCGTGGCAGCTGCTACGCGCGACGGCATCGCGCTCACATCGCGTCTAAACCATAGTTTTTTGCGCGATGCCTGCTGTTTAGCGCGCGTTCGCGACTCCATCATATCGCAGCGCCCAGCACTGCGATGATGGGACATCGCGGGAGCTTTTTTTTGACATTTCGTGGTTTCCTCCTCTTGTTTCGATCTTTCCCTCTTCTTTCTTTTATTCCCTCTTCATTCTGTGTCTCCTTGAGCGCGGTTAAACCATTCACGACCGCACGCGTCGCCTACCACTTCGAACCGCACGCTTTGAAAAAATCGAAATCTTTGCCACAAGGACTAATTTTGAAGCATATTCCACGTTCGACCTTCAATAAATCTCGGCATGATATGGTATTGTAGTAGCACTTGATTGAGCAATTGTCCGAGATAATACAGTTTTATTCGGCTAACGTTTCGGCGTTTTCGCCTTCGTCGGAGCCTGGAATGCGAAAGACACATAAGGATTAGGCCGACCAAGCACTATTTCACAGCAATTAGAGAAAGTTTTCAAGAAAATAGGCGAAACACAACGTCGTAAGGCATTTTTAAGGGTACTAACCTTCAGAAAAAAGACCAACGCCTGCAAGACACCCTCCGTTGAACTCAGATGGCGGGTGAATGAGCGGGACCACATCAGACCACCCACCTCGTTAGCCTTCAGAAGGCCGATCAAGCCCATTGGCAAATCAAAACCCACAAAGGTCAACAAAAGGGGCTAGTTCTTGAGTGATCGCCACACATTCGTCCTTTCTGTTAATTTGCGGATTTCTGGAGATTATCCAGAAGGCCTCCAGAGTTCTGCGAGCAGCGATATCTGGTTCCCGTGCAAGAATCGTGACACCTACATCGAAACGGCTGTTTTCATGCACGCGCACCCGGTGTTCCCCCAATGGAGTAGAAACCTTGGAGTTCCTAAGGCCATACAAGTGCTCTTTAATCCTTACACAAAGATGCCTGCTGGTTTCTCCCACATACTCCTCCCTGCACATCTGACAGGTTATCAGATAGACCACCCCTGTGCTCATACAATCGCCTTCCTTTCCATATGGGCAAATTACGCAAGATGCCGTAGTGCAAGCGCGGTCATTTAAGCGGTTTCTGACCAATTGTCCCCTAAGGTTTTGGGGCGGACTCTCGATCAGCTGGACCATGTCCTGGAGGTCTGCTTTCCGAATACAGGAGCGTATAGCCGCGCTTAGCTCATCAGAAATGAAAGGCGCACAAAACCCTATTTTTGACTGCAGCTCGACATCGCTATTTGCTCGGAATGGTCGCCGCCTAAAACGATTTAGACATCTGGTAGGATAGCCGTTTTCTTGAGCGATGCGCTGGGCCATTTTCACCGAGGCGGTCTTCTGCGCGCTATCTGAGGAAACTGCGATGGCCGTGCGGAACATGTTTTTGATGACGGCTTTTTTGGTGTTTGTGGGGTGAGCAGAATTGAAGTGGACAAGGATGTTCGGACAATTGCTCGGACAATTGCTCAATCAAGTGCTACTATAATTTTGAAGCTTTCTCGTGTTCAATGCAATACCCTATCCTAAACTCGACTGCGGAAGTCCTGGTCCGTCGGCAGCTCCGCTATAGCACTATGCTCAAATTTTTGTGAAAGTAGCTGAGGCTCAATCGGAAAAAATTGTTGCGAAAACATTTTTTCGAGCACATTATTAGTTATGTTTCCTTTCACTGCCGTTTCTCAGCCCTCTCAGGAGGAAACTTCAATTCAAATCACGTTCTGTTTATCTGGAAACGTGCCACGACCATGACTAAACCTACCATGACCCTAAAACATCGCGTTTCTTCAAATTAAAGTTTTTATTTACATATTATTCAACTGAAGACTTGAACGTCTCATTCATTTTTCCTTTTTATGCGCAGAAACTTTGCGGAACCGAAACGACAGCGAAAATAAGCTTGAAAACTTTCAAAATCCTGCTCTTTCATATTTGTTCAGGGTTGGATGAGGACGCAAAACGGCGACGAAGTATGGTTTCTCTTTAGCGCGATGCTATGTGTTGGCGCGATGTACATCGCAGAGCAAACCACATCGCGAGCGATTTTCGTGGCGCGATGTAAGTAAAGTTCCCCCCTATGTTAAACGCGAACTTACCGCGAGGATGCCACATGTCGGAATTTTAGAGAAAAAACAGCCCTGAAAACGTTTTGAAATCGCTATTTTTCGTAACAAAGGTTACAATTGTCGCTTTTTCGAGGCGTTTTCATTAACAGGGTAACAAATGCCTACCACTGAGGGATGTTATGGTGAAACTAGAGCATATTCTCTCCCTACAATTAGGAGTCCTGCTCAGATTCTGTTGTGGTTAAACTCGCGTTTAACGCGAACTTAACGCCTGTTAATTCGCGTTTAACATCCCCAATTACTACCACCCCTGGTACCACTTTTACCGAACTATTAAGACTGGCTTTGGCAATGGTTTGACTACCCGGTTGTGTGCGGCGAAAGTGTTTCTCTTGCCACTGTGCACTGACTATGGAAATCAGTGAACGTGCCATGTTTATGTTATTGTGCCTCGACTTACACATTAAGGTGGTTCTTCTGAAATTCCGTGATCAGATTGTAGGTGTTAAGCCAGAGATGAGCATTCTGAAATCTAGGAAAAAAATTGTATTTCCCACAAATGAACCTGCTATAATGAAACTGACATGTTGCAGATCTTCCGGGACGGAATTGGATCGAACCGCCCATAAAAGGAGAAAATTCATTGCAAACAACATTTCGTTTCTGTCAAGTATAAAGCCATTGCATTTCGCTAAATTTTCATACAGTGCACACCATAGTTTTGTAGAATTCGATTTAGAAAAATCAAGACTACCGCTGTGGAGTTTGAAGGCGTCTGCTAGAAGAATTGGGGTTTCAACCTGTACGACAAAGCAGTAGAAGACGTGTAGCAAAGAGAAGACTTCCTTGTGCCGGTCGCTTACGCACAGCTAAAAGCTTATGATTACACGCATAGTCGACTCCCGGAACTTTCTGCCATGGAGCGGTACAGAAACCTGCGTGCCCCTACTAGTCGGCACGGATCGCAATGTTACCGCACTGTTGAGGGGTCTGCAGAGTTGAAGTCGCGGCGTTGCTGGCAGCGACGAACAGAGCTGGGTGATGCAATAACGATTATATTCGGTGACGAGGGGACTGACGCGGCGTGAAGGGCGACGAGGGGTATTGCAGTGTTTTGAAGGCTCGACGACCCTGCGTCGCTGCCAGCCAGCGGCAACCGACGCGGCGACGATAATGTTCGGAAACATTTTTGTCGCCGCGTCAAGGCTGACGCTCGGCAACCAGTTGCCGGTCGGTACAACTCTGCAGACCCCTTTACGTATGTTATTCTTGCGTCAAAGCACAGCAAGGAATACAAAGTACCAGTGCCACCTCTCGACTGTACGTCTCTGCCGCTATTGAATGTGGCGACCAACGATGGTACAGTATGAGTCGCACATAGATAAGTGCAGATGTGCGACAGGGTACCAGGGCTTGGCCTTGTTGAAAAGAGCCTCAGATTTATGTTTACGTTCCAAATCAATCATTTGGGTAGATGTAGGCCTACTGCTATAGTCTAGCTCACCAAAGCGCATCGTCAATGACTGGATGGGGGGAGGGGGTAATCGCGATGCTGCTACAATTCTTCATCATGATAGTTGAGCGGTCGTTTTTGAGAAAACAATGGTAGAAATGGAGAAACAACCGCTCCGTTCCCGAGATAGCGAGAAAAACCTACAACGCGGCTTCCTGGAGATAAGATACAAACCATGCATACAGCTCAAGGCTCATTCATAGCTGACTTGAAGTCTAAGCGACCAACAAAACTGCCGCGATTTGAAACCGTTGGACAAAGCGATTTCAAATCGCTTTGTTCCCTGATTTCGAGTCTCTCGGGCGGTCGCAGTTTTGAGTAAAAAATACGAACAATTGCGGACAACGCCGCAGGAATTGAAAAAAAAAACATTTTTTTTGGGCTTTTGCTGATTCCTCCTAATTTTTTTTGAGACTTCGGTGCCTTAATCTTCTAAATAAATTAGTCTTGCATAGTTTTCCAACAAAAACATAGTTTCAAAAGACGACGGGATGGAATTTGCTTGTACAGCAACATAAAACTTCAACTAACGTTAGTAATTGCCGAAAGCTCTGCATAAAATGTGATTTCTCGGTAGCCTTATTGAACTTTCTCATCTCTATAATCGTAAATGTGTAAAAAATACTCGTTTTTCCCTATCACATGCCGTCTTTTATATGGGTGAGGTCTGACATCCGCAATTTGGCGCCGAATACATCACGTCCTGACGAAAGATTACGGCCTAGTCGCTAAGACTAGACGAATAGCTTCCATCATGGAAGCGACACGACTAGTCGAAGCGACCTAACAAAATCGAGCAGGTCGCTTCGACTACCTATGAAATACACCAGTCGCTCGGCCATCGTGACTGAAACTGCAAACTGTTCCAACCCGTCGCGACTCAGTGCAAGATTTGTTGTGGCGACGGGTTTTGTACCTGTTGGCAGTGCCGCGACTAGTCGAAGCGACTAGCTATGAATGAGCCTTCAAATGTGCATTGCCGTTCAGTCCGCAAAAGACACGCTGATTGCGAATGCGTGCTGCGGCGCGGTTGCGAGTATACTCAGAGAGGGATGTGGGGTCACCCGAGTGTTTTTTTGCCTTTGGTGCCCGGGTGATCCAGAATCCTTGTCTGAGGATAATCGCAACCGCCCCGCAGCACGCTTTCACAATCAGCGTGCACTTTGCGGACTGAACGGCATTGCGCAATTGAACTGTAACTCACTCGTAGCAGAAGTGTTCGGTTAGAGATTAATTTGCACCAAGCTCATTAAAATTCGACCGCTCTCGCTAAACCGGTGGCGAAGGTGTGGCATTAACAGGTTTGTAATTTGCCACCAGCACAAAATTCTCACGGAAGTGAAGTAGTTTTCTTAGCAGAGTTTTCCATTAGTAGGCCCCAATATCGTGTTATCTTTATCACCGTTGAGGCTGTTTCCCTAATCCCTAGTGTGTTCAGCTTCAGCCGCTCACCTCCGGAAAAAGATGGTGTGTGAATGAAAACACACCGCTCTCAATTTCTTTTATACCCCTTTTATATCCCCCTTTATCAATTGGGTATCATCAATTTTGTTTACCGTGAGAATTTTGTGCCGATGGCAATTTATAATCGTCTGTGGCATTAAGCTTCGGGAATACTGATCTTCTAGCGACCGGTTCTGCTTCGTCTGCAGATGTATACGTTTTGGTAAACTAGACAATATCTTGCGTTCTAAAACACTCACCGAATTGTTCCGTTTCGCACAATACTGAACTAGTCGCAGCATCTCTTCAGTGCTCACTCCCAAATCTAATGGGCCCCTATAAAAAGATAAGCATCGAGTGCCAAAGCTAAGTTCATTTTGTAGGTAAAGCATTTGAGGAAAAAGTTTCCTTGCAAATGCTCTTCACTCCCGATGAAGTGAGCAGACCTCTGAGAAAATGTCTAAACAAAGCTGGTCTTGAAAGAACTGCCGTCATCGTAGATACCCCCCAATTACCCTAAAAACCCGCCTTATACGAAACCGTCTATATGACCGCATTTGCACAACTCGCAATTGTGTGGTCTGTCTTACTGGTAGAGAGGGAGATTGCACTGCTTGCTGTGTCGTCTACATGATCTCGTACCAGCTGCGCGGCGAACAATAGATTGGAGAGACATCGCGGCAGCTCCATGTTAGAGTTAAGGAGCATCTGGACGGTGAAGATAAATTGCGGGAGTCAACAGTTCTGAGGTTTCACCGTGTTAACTCCCATCACGACGACGACTATTCAGTCAAGGTCGAGAAACCGGCACACCCGCGAAAAAGACCCTGGAGGCATTTTGGATCCAGGCGAACAACCCAAAAATCAATCGAAAGAGGGAAAGCCTATATATAGCCGGAGCACTCAAGCCCTACCTCAGACTCGCATTCTAACTTCGAGAGGTAGCGGCAGAATCACCGCTCTGCTTCAACAATTCGTTCTACTGTGCGATTCTCCTAGCGTGCTTCCTGATAAGATACGGTTATCTCCTGATTTCTTCACTTTTGACTACGTTTCGGAAATAGAGCTCTCCGAATTACGTAGAGTTTAGTCGACATTTGACTGGATAGGCGCATTTCTGATTTGCTTCTTTCAGGTTCTGAAGACGGCGATTCCGTACGTAAGCCAGTAAAGCCATCTGCCAACCTCGTGTCCGAAATCAGACAGAGAAATCACGACATGTTGTGTCGTGATTTTTCTGTCCGAACTCGGACACGAGGTTGGCAGATGAAAAACCCAAGTAATGTGATCCTCAGAGGTGTCACAAAAAACCAAAAGTTTAGTGGTCTGCCACAAGACGCAAAAATACTCTCTGTTGAAGTTAAAGTCCTTTCAGAAAGACTGGGCTCTTTACGGGCGAATACGTGGGCCTAGTAAATAGTGTAGTTAAAGGCAGTGTTCACGATAATCTTCGATTCTGAGATTTTTAGCTAAATCGATTGTTTGGCCCCCGGGTAGAACAAAAATGACGAAGGAATCGAGAAAAATGCACCAGAAGGTCACGAAATCCTTTACTCTCACCCCACCTCTTCACTCTCACAGGAACTGTTCGTTGTGACAATGAAATCTTTTCTGGACCCGTCCTTTGCAATTCTCTACTCACTATTGCTCCGTTCCTTCCTTAAGGCCCTATTCAATCCTGTTTTGCATGAAATATTCCTCTATTTCCGACTGACCCAATTTTTCACCGGTGACAACCACCGTGAACATGTTCATACAACTGGGCAACTAGTCCAGGCCAGAGATTGATGTCACTGAAATATGACGTTTTAGTGCGTTTCTCGCCGTTTCTTCGTAATTTCTGTAACACTCGATGGCCAACGCTTTGTTTTGAGTGAAAATCTCGGGAACGAAAATCATCGTGAACACCGCCTTTAAGCAAAAACTACACAGCAACAAGCAAAAAATAAGCGGTGTTGGAGATCAATGAGCATGAAGCTTGTTTCAGCACAAAGGCCTCCAGTGGCGGGTGCTATAGAGTGACTGACAAATTTGCGGAATTCCGTAGGGGTCAAAAAGATTGTAAAAACCACCAAACACTGAATGGACCAACACATTTTTGTGAAAAAGGTTGTTTCAGAAAAATAACGATACAGTAATGCAAAAACAATGGCGGTAAAACACTCAAAATTGAATCTTTTGGTTTCAATATCTTGATAAGATGGCTTTAAAAGCTATTCGTTGCTGGTCGCAAGCTTTGCCATCGTAACCCCATCGTCGCCACTTACCAAAGAAACAACAGAAGATCATGGCATGAAAAATTGTTGCCCACTTTCATTTTTTGACCGCGACATGAATTTGGGCCGGCACAGCGTCGCTGAAAAGACTGTTGCTGATTTTCCTGAACCGGAACGTTGAAAGAAACGCCGCCGTTAATGAGCTGCGGCCTCTCCACGGCGCAGTGGTGTGTTGTGATCTCTAGTCATTCGGTCTGAGCAAATTCACTTAAAGGCAGTGTTCACGATGAAAATCGTTTTTCTGTTTTTCCACCTATCTTGAAAACGGCCCAGTGCTGATTCCAATGGTGTCTCTGAAATCATACAGGACCTTCTGTGAACGCAGGTATGGTCCCTCAAAGATTGAGCTATGGAAACATGGTGGACGAGTTGTCCGAGGCTTGTAACTTCCGTTTTTTGCAGCTAATGTATGCGAGCTGACATGAGTAAAGAGAAGAGTTGAGAGTGAAGGGAAGAACGGGGCTAATGATTGAAAATCATTGCTCATCTCACGATCTCGATCATTCATTTGTTCACGTCGGAGGGCGTGTGATGCGCTTTTGGGGTTTTCAATGCGCTCGAAGTTGCAACTTCGGGCTCTTTTGAGGCTCTTCCTGGCTCGTTTTCATGCGTTCTTTCAACGTTAACGTTACAGAGTGTCCCTCCACTGCCCAATCCTAGTGGAATTTCGAAAACGTTTTTCATCGTGAACACTGCCTTTAAAGGCACAGTCCGACCTCAGAATCGTTTTTCTGTTTCCACTTCGAATTTGAGAACGGTCCCATGCTGATTTCAATGATATATCTAGAATTGTACAAGGCCGCCTACGAACGGAGTTATGACCCCTCAAAAATTTAGCTGCCGAAGTATGGTGTACGAGTTGTCCGAGGCTTGTAACATTCGTCATTTGCAACCGATGTATTCGAGCTGACCTTAACGAAGAGAGAAGCTGAGACTGAAGGGAAGGGCTATTGATCAAAAACCATCGCTCATCCCGCCACTGTTGAGCTCGAAAAATCGTCAAAGGGGCGTTCCAAAGTGGCTTCCCGGGGTGGGCGCCCCATGGACGGATCCTCCTATTTCTCGCGTATTCGTAGGAACTGAGAGCTTGCACTTGGCAGGTGCTATATAGTGTGAGTTTACTTCACAATCATGTGGAAATCTTAGATTTTGTCCCTGAGCTTGGACTGTGCCTTTAAGTAGAATTCTGCGCATGTGGCTTGAGCGTCAGCGCTTGTGGCTTGATCAACCGTCACCGCATTGTACTTGATGAACGACGGCTCTCTGTGAATACTTATTTCCCGAATTTCTAAGCAAGAATGTTTGGCCATGAAACTCGCAGGAGCTGAATTCGATAGATTCTTAACAGTGGTACATTCTGCGAACACCTTTATGAATATGACATGCAACAGTAGACGCGGTCGAAGTTGCTAGGGTGCTAGGCTGCAAAGAAGTAACTGTGGAAAAGCTTGCGACCAACACCAGCAACCGTAGGAAGAGACCTTGTAAATGTATTAAGGCCACGGAACAAGTTATTTGCTAGTCTAGTACGACTTTCTGTTCCTCCAATGCGTTCGACTGCTAAGTGGTTCTTGCGTTTTACGTCCCATTTCGACGCCTATTAAATTCCGCCAAGTTAGCAAGCCTTCTGTATATAAGAAACGTGTACTTACAAGTGAAGGAGAGCTCTAAACTTCTTTGTGCAGGTGTATGGGTTGTGCCTCTTACGCACAGTGAAGGGTTCGCACACTTCCAAGTCACGATTGCCACCGAACCAAACAGCGAAATACAGTCGGCATGAACCCTAGTGATTTTTTGATTGACTGTTGAAGGTTGGAGCTAACTCGGTGCCATATGCTATAACATAGGTTCACCGAGTTTGCACCAACAATCAATTCGAGAACTCAAAGTATCACTAGGATCTATGCCAACGTTAGAAACTTCATATCAGGCGGGATATCTCAAGGCTTCTGGAATGTTTCGGCGATCCCGCGTGAAGCTGCCTGACTCATAAGCGAGTGTTTAGAAGACTGGGATGAATGAAATCGTGAGTGATTGGTGTAGACGATTTTGAGTGCATAGTCGGCACGGATTGAACCTGTTCCTCCTGTACCACATTGCGTGTTGGTAAAGCTCGATGCGCATACGTCAAAACACGCTTGCGCTGTTTTCGCCTACGCACAATAAGGACTTTCAGTGCCATCTGTGCTGATCGTAGACGCGCGCTTTCTCTATCGATCGTGAGCGCAAACGGTATTCACGAGGCTGTGTCTACGACACTGGCACTTCGTTCCGTTTTCGCTTACTCAGGAAAATCGTGGTTGTCTCATAAAGGCGACCCGCGGGTCGAGCCCCGGAGTCTTACAGTTTGGGACACCCTTGTGCTCTGTGATGCAGCAGGACATCTACGATTGGCTTGTCACACCACAATAAAAAATACAAAACGTCGCAAAATATGCTCCGTGACTTCCACGTCACAACAGAAACACGAAAGCGTGACGAAATTCGGCTTCCAGGAAACAACGGCTGGCTACTACTTTGCCCCCCATGTCATAACAGCAAGGAGTTGTGGGTTTCAGGCGACGAGATCCTGAGTACTTGTAGTTTCGCATGGAGTACTTGTTGTTCTTTTCTCTACAATGCGCTTTTGGTTTCTATCATTTACTTGCGGTACTGGCAATAATTACACAGCATCTGCGTACGCGCAGAACGCCTTTTACTTGAACAAATGTTGCAAGCTCAATTCTGTTGTTTTTCGCATGACTCCCAATGTGCAGGCGTTATCTGATCTGGGCTCGTTATACGCATATCTACAAGTTCATAGGAGGTATGTCCTACTAGTTTTCTTTTCCTTCTATGAATCTCCTCAAAGTGTCAACGAGGAAAATAAAATAATAATAAAATAATAATAAAACGTGCAACAGTGCTTGTATAGTTAACGATGAGCAAAGACACACCAAACGAAGTACACGAATTTCAAGGCTTGTGTAGTAGATTTTCCTCCCTCTTCCAGCTGAGCGTCATACACGTAATGACGGGAGTGATCGCCTGCGTTTTGAACGAACTTGAGAAGAAGAGTTATTCTGGAGGTGCTGTCTGAATCTGAAAATAACTTTTAGGTGTCAATCAATGGTTTTCAGAGACTAACCTGAGGAGTTCTAAACTTGTTGTGCTAGGTTATTTAGAGACAGTGTTCATGATGATTTTCGTTAAAGGCAGCATATACTCTCGTAAACGTGTTTGAGATAACTATGGGAATAGAATCGTATGGCTCAGAACACAACGCCTACGCGTTTTGAAGCGTCAAAAACGTCCCACAATGCCGTTACACGACTAAGACGTTGGCACCGCCCCTGTATTTGCTTTTCTTTTGCAAAACAGGGGTGCTGGGCCATGACCACCGTAGTCGACGTTTCTGGGTGGCACACTGAGTACAAAAGGAAAACCACATACATCGACGACGTTGGGAATGGCCCAGCTCCCCCTGTCCGAGAGGGGGACGCAAATACAGCGGCGGGAAGATACAGGGGCGGGGTCAACTTCTTACTGGTGTAGCGGCATTGTGGGTGGTTTTTGACGCTTCAAAATGTGTAGGTGTTGTGTTCTGAGCAATACAGTTCTATTTCCGTAAATATCTCAAACACGTTTACGAGCGTGTATGCCGCCTTTGGGGCGTCTTTCATAGTTCTTACCGCAAGCGCGGCACGTGCTTGACGCGCGGTGTACTATGAAACTTTTTCCCGTGCGTAACGTGCGGGACGTGCGTGTCGCCCATCCTGCACCGTCATAGCTGCGCCGCCTGAACAGCCATGGCGTTTTCATCATTTAAATTTTCATCAGTCTGGTTCCTCAATTCAGGTGCACTCCACCATATACACCAACATTTCTGACTAATTGATGACGACAACAGCCAATCTGCTGAAGACGGAGGAGTAGCAAAACAAACACCGGGTACGAGCGCTGTCAACCGTAGTTTTCTCAGTGTCATCACTGTGAATGTAATATTATTCACAAACAGTATTACATCGATGCACTGTAATATGGTGTATACATAAGAACTGAAAGCTGGTCAGCATTGTTCTCTATTTATCCATTCCATCTGAAGTTGTGAGGATAGAATTGTGCAGTTGTGGATGCTGGTCGCGGTCCTGAGGTACATTCGGCACGTATCGCATTGACCGTTTTGGTATGCTCTTGGCTGTGTATGTAGTTTTTACTGGCGCAAACTCGGTGTACATATATCACGACTCGCTCGCCACGATTTACCACTGATCTTCCAGTGCAGCTTTCGGGAAAGTCGATCGAACAAAATTGAAATCGAATTCATACGCTTTTCTCGAATATGTTTGACTTTGATTATTTTAGAAATCAGGGTCTTGAAGTGCTCTCTCGCCCTTTCCGTTGACTAAAGGATATATCCACTCGAGACTGTGGCAGTATAGAGTATGCGTTTTTGCGTGCACAATGTTTTTAAATCCCAAAGTTTTGAAGTTGTGAGCATAGCTGCTAATTCAACTCACTTTCGTACGTATGAGCTTGTCCAGAAACAGTCGGAATGGAAGGTAACACGCATGTAGGATCGTCTTCTGTGCCAATAAGTACGATCTGGGTAGCTGTCACCATCTTCTGTACGCGGTCGAAACTGACGCGATAGCCTCGTGCCGTGCTCTGGACGTTCGTCAGCGAAGCATTCTGAATGCTACTTAATTACTCATTCAACCTCACGGTTGAAACTTTTGAAATCAATCTTGAAATCTTAGACATGAAAGGGCTGACAGTTTCAGCATTCACAATAAGATCATTTTTTTTTCAAACACCCACCCTGATAAACAAGGGGATCAATGTACCCACTCGAATGTGGTCGGTGCTTTCTCTCAAACTCTCAAATGGGGCAGAACCGTCGACTCTGCTCTAGGCTTGGATTACCTTGATTCTGCCTCTGGAAATGGCATTAGCGACGGCAGTGAAGGCTATTGTATGGACAATTGGTGTTGTACGCACAGAGCAACGGGTGTGCCTCCTTTCTGAACCACGAGAGGTCCGATGATTCAGTTAGAACTCACATTGGCAAGAGGTAGCATATACCGCTCTAAGTTACTGGAATGTCTTCTAAGCAAACGGTTGAATCTGTCACCTATAACAGCAAATTGACAGGAAAGAAAAAAATGGCTCAGAGAAACTACCACTACATGGCAGAAAATTAACGCTGCATTATCAGAAAACTTGAGTGAGATCTTGCAGAAAACGGTGCAGCCCCGTTCGCTCCAGATCAGCATGAGAGATTCATGCGACGTAGTGGTAGGCTCTCCTAACCAGTGCCGGGATGACAAAACTTCGACCACTGGAATTTTGTAAAGAAATAAAATCTATGGGTAGAAAAAACTACTTGTGGTGTCTTTTCTCTGGGACCAAAGCAGTTCTCCTTCATCCAGTTTCCATAGGAGCGGATTGGTCATCATGATTTCCTGGAAGAAAATGCTTTCTCTTCTGTCTTTCAGGTTCGATCCGGGTCAATCAACCAGTGAGCCTTGACTCAGCATTGCGGAAAACTTAGTACGCGTGGAAGAATGACTTACAATCGAATGACTGAGCTCCCGAATATAGTGTCATGGCTTGCTGATTAAGTGAAACA
Organism: Aplectana chamaeleonis; assembly: GCA_029168955.1. Classification (NCBI taxonomy): domain Eukaryota; kingdom Metazoa; phylum Nematoda; class Chromadorea; order Rhabditida; family Cosmocercidae; genus Aplectana; species Aplectana chamaeleonis. Next base: position 65,945 of record JAPDOI010000654.1, read on the forward strand.
CACGCTAAGGACAAATTTTGGGGACGATCAGGTACCTCGCAGAGTGACGAGAGAACGGTTTGTGCCTTCGGGGAAAGGCTGTAGTGTGGATAGGGCAACACGTCGTGAAAACGACTAATCGTAATCTTCCTCTTTCTCAGCTTGTAGCCTATAGCACAGAATAAGATCAACAACACCAGAGCAGACGCAAGCGCATACGCGCTCTCGGGTGTGAAATAATCGTCGGCTGATGAACTGCCTGATGTTGAATTGTCTGAAAATGTATTCAAGAATATCACAAACATGCGGTAACGATGGTTAGCGAAATTTGATTTATCAACAGAATCATTGGAGTATGTAGTCGGTTGATAAACAAGAAAAAATGATTGAAAGCTAAAGCGTGCAACAGAATACGTATTATTGACGATAACCCAATGAAAAAGAAAAGAAGAACAACAACGTAATTATCTGTGTGATTCAATTGGGAAGCCGCGAAGCTGGCGCTGACTGGGATATAAATGGATGAGTAGGCATAAACTTTGGTTTCTCACATGGCAGATTTCGCGTTTAACAGCGGCCTTCCAGTTGAATGACACAGACGATGAAAACCCGATCCATCTCATCTGCTTTCACGTCAGCGAACGCGGTCATGCTGCAAGTTTTACATGCTTATGGATCTACAACCAACCGCCTCTAGCTTTTTTAGTAGAAGGCAACTTTTGGTTAAGTAATTAGTGCGTATACTGGACGCGAAATGAATCGATTAAAGCCCAGCATCCCTTCGTTCTCCCGCATGGCACATTTCCTGTCGAGCAGCATTGGGGCGTCTTATTTGAATGATACGGACCATAGGGTCCACCAGCCGACAATTGTGACCTAAACTAACGCTGGCAGGATTTGGTCAGAAGGCGCACGCGGACGCGTCCTCTGGATAACTAGCTCCAACTTTTTCTTTCAAAACTGAAAACAAACTCAGAATGCTGGTGAATTCTACCTAATGATAGAATGCTTGCTAGGGTTTCGCTCTGAACTAAAAAAGTTTGAAATGTCGTTTTCCCTCCCAAATGGGGCACTGTAGGTGATCAGCAGAATTCCCAATTTTTGCTGGTCCCTCATTCCCAAGCGATTTTCTCCTCTTCATATTCGTACGAATATCAGTGATTCCGTGCTTATGTGATGTGGGGGTCTCATGCGTACATACAGTGCGTATCATAATTATAGCAACACACTCAAAGCTCTGATCTCAATGTCCACGCTTACTTCCATCAACCGGCACTGTCACCATTCATCTCCTCGTACACAAAACCTTTGTTCACAAGTTTTTACAAAAAACCATGAAGGAATAAGATCTATTTTGTATATAACTTTTGAAGTCCTTGTATCATAATTATAGCAACACTTTCAGTATTCAATCGCTATTCTTCTTCTTATTCGGAAATACTAACTTGTAACGACTTTTCAATAGTCTATCGTTTCGTCTTGTTTAGAAGTGATCTTAAAACTCACTCTAGCATAGAATTCTACAGTCGGCTAAGCGCTTTCACGTCAAAGTTGCTCCGGGCAACGATTACAGCTCCCTCGAGGCGCTCCAGTGAGTCGTACGTCGTACCACCACTATACATATGGCGAATCAGGATTCCTCGGATAGTGACGATGGCGTTGCTCCGCTATTCTCCTGATATTCAGACTAGCCTTGTCCAAAGCAAGAATCTGAGCGTGTTCGACCTCAGAGAGAACGGATCCGAGTGGCATAATAGAAAAACGTTAATATTACATACATAGCTCCATCCACGTCCTATTCGAAACGGAAAATCCCTTGAGAAATGAGCAAGGGAGCATTTCCACTACAAAGTGTTGCTATAATTATGATACACAAAGACTTTACAAGTTATATACAAAATAGATCTTATTTCTCGATGGTTTTCTGTAACAGTTTGTTAACAAAGGTTATCGGGTACGCGGAGTTGAATGGTGGCAGTGCCGGTTGATGAAAGTTTGCGTGGACATTGATATTAAAGCTTCGAGTGCGTTGCTAAAATTGTGATACGCCCTTTATTGCGTTCGTGTGAGTTTGTGAATCAGTGTGGACGCGCTTATGTCTCCGCGTTGCGTGGGTACATGTTGCGTGGTTCGTGCGTGTGTACTCGATGAGTGCGTGAAGCGTGTGTGTGTGTGTGTGTGTGTGTGTGTGTGTGTGTGTGTGTGTGTGTGTGTGTGTGTGTGTGTGTGTGTGTGTGTGTGTGTGTGTGTATGTGTGTGTGTGTGTGTGTGTGTGTGCGTGTGTGTGCGTGCGTGTGCGTGTGTGTGTGTGAGGTTGCTTATGCGTGCGTATGGGTCTGCGGATGTACGCTTAGGCACGCATGCATGAACATCATTATCGTCAATGACTGGATGGGAGGGAGCCGCGACGCTGCTTGGCGGGAAAAAATTGCGCACGGGAAAAGGAAGGGAGTATGGGAGAGCGGCTATCAACCGAGTGAATTCGCACCCAGTTGCTGAGCGCGGCTTCCTACTGGAGAGACAGTGACGATATATTCACCCACTCGTAAGTATCAGCGCAGCAAACACATGGAACGCGCACGCACGCAATACGCAAGCATGAACACCCGAACATGCACACATGATCACTCTGACATCTCACGGACACGCGATCACAGACACCCACACGAAAATGAGAGGGAGATAAAGATAATCTCATAAGCAATGGGAGGAGTGAAGGACCAGTTAAAATAGGGGAGGGGAGGGGGTTGGTGCGCTAATCAGCTGCAGTACTACATTGGGAGCGAATGAGTCATCCCGATCTTTTTTGATTGAGAGAAAATCCTGGCAAGCGTTAAAGGCAGCGTTCACGATAATCATCTTCAGTGACCTTTCACCGTGAAATGATAAGCAGGAAGGTTCCTAGGCTCCGGTGTCGAAAGAACGGTAGAAAACGAGCTAAGAGTGGGAAAATAGCGGCAGCAAACAAGCGTTTTGGTGTTCCAGAACCGCCCCGTGCTGCAGGTCCGCCCCCTCTATGTGAACAAATAAAGACTCGAGATCGCGAGATGAGCGATGGTTTCCGATCAAAAGCCCCGTTCTTCCCTTCATTCTCATTTTCCTTCTTTACTCAGGTCAGCTCGCACACATCGGCTGCAGAAGACGGAAGTCACAAGCCTCGGACAACTCGTCCACAATGTTTACTTGGCTCGATTTTTTGAGGTGGCATAACCACTTTTCCAGGGGTCTTGTACGATTTTAGAGGCATCAGTGAAATCAGCATGAGACCGTTTTCAAGATAGGCGGAAAAGCAGAAGAACGTTTTTCATGATATAGAGTCCAACTGTTTCATCAGTGAAGAAAGAATCATGAAAAACGCTGGGAAACATCTAAAATCAGCTCTTCTTCTCGAAAGCCACATTTCAACGGTGGATGAGTTGCGCGGGCATGGGCCTGAAGTAGAGAGCGTGCGGAAGTGCGCCCCAATGTCGAAACTCGGCCGCGCTCGCGCTCCTATGCGAATGTAGAAGCGGACCAAATTGTTCCTCGGAAAACTCGACCGCGAGCGGAACCGCTAGCGCGAGCGGACTTCGGAGCCGTATAAAGCTCTTTCGGGCTCGCTTTCGTCCGTTCTTTAGACCCCAGCGCTCCAATGAGACCCTGAACTTCCGATTTCCGGGCAAAAACCAAGGACGAAATTTACACGGACACTGCCTTTAAGTCACTGGGTAGCCGTCTACACCAGCATTTGAAATTTGTTCTCTGGTTGAAAAAAAAATGCTTAACTCTGAAGAGAGTTATTCCAAAAGTATTGAATGCTCATCATATTCGAAAACCTGCACCCAATGGATTTCAACCACAGCTGTCGAATTTTTGCCTGGAGTGTTTTTTCAATTTAGCTGTTCAAAAATGTTCCCGACCCCCTCCCGAAAAATCGTGAAATCACTGAAGTCTCGGGGCTAGTTCTTTTTTTTGAGAATCGGGAAAAAACGAGAGCTTAAGTCTGGAGGTACTGTGAAAATGAAAATGCCTCTGCGCACTACCATAAGTAGGCGAATGGGCTTATTTTTTCGGCCAACCGTCACCCATAAAGCATGATTTGGCCATTCATCCTGACCCTGACCTTCAGTTTACTTCACAATTGCTCGAGAAATCCGGCTCCCAATTTGGGTACGACTCCCCATTCTACCAAACATGCGAGAACTTTAGTAGGTAACTAGCAGTGTTCTCCTTGCGGCAAGGGCGCAACTTGTGCTGAACTCTGCTAAGTTTTTGTTCGGAAGAAATTTTGAAAGATGAACTGGGATAAACACAAAATTCATCTTAGAGGCATCGTACGCGCTGAAATCCACTTTCCATTTTTTATGCTCAATCCCTTCCTCGGGCCCCTGTGAGAACGTACAACGAGCTTGGCTGCTCAAAAACGTATCATTGTGAGCATAGAGGAAGTGGAAAGTAAGGAATTCCGTCAAAAGGGGCCGGCACTTCCGTCAGTCATTTAGCACTTTCGCAATATTTGAGCAGAACGTCGCGTCGCTAAGTACAGGGCATGCCACTGTACGGTGACGCACCGTCGGACGAAAGTGGCATTATCCACTGGAAATTTCTCGTCACACAACGAGCGAGGACGATGTGCAGGGCCCAGGTGAGTTTTTTTTTAGTCAGTGCAAGTCAGTGCAGTCAGAGCATTGTAGTCGTCGGCGAATTGTTTCCAACGCTGCGCCAATGGACAAATTGTAGAACTTCTCCTTACGCCATCCGCGTAACTATCCCGAGTCGATCCCGGCGCGAATTTCAAACGATTTGCAGAAGGTTTTTAAAACGGTTCTTTCTTGAAATGTACACGTTTTCGAGGGGGCTTTTCGCTAACTTTAGTTACTATAGGGGTGCAACAACTCAGAAACGCTCAAAAACGAGACATGGTTTCCAGCGCGTACGATGTCTTCAAGTTACTTCGCAATGTAAGCGTACCTTGTCTTGTTATCAAAGTGGTCCTATTGAGAGCAGTCGCTGAGCTTGGCTCTGGACGACTTTCTGTTCTTGAGCAAAGCGAACAAGGCAGTTTGAGATGTATCTCCTTGTGTCTATCGGGTATGTTACGCAGCCTTCTTCTTAGTTGTTTTCCCAGCGTCAACAGTGGGTTGTTTCGTATCAAGATCCACGGTGAGTAGTTCGATGTTATATTTAGCAGATGTTCAAAATTAATAAAAGCCAAGTACTCATTGTCTTTTACTGTTATTGCAGGGCCTGAAAAATTGGGATTCTGTTCTGGATAGTGAAACTGCTAGAATGACCTTACGTGAGTGATGGTTGCTCTACCTTTAGCGTCATTATCTATATCTTCCAGATTCGGCAGATATGTGAAGGATTCTAAAATCGGTGAGTTTTCGATCCTAATAAAGCCTTTAATTTGACGAACGCTGACCAAGACGTTGATTTCGAAAGGAATTTCTGAAATACTTTGGCGTAATTACTGGTACATTTTGTACTTTCACGAGTTGACTATGAAGTTATTCGAACCTTGAAAAGGTCATGAGAGGTTCCGTGACGATATAAACCATGGATCGGTGTGTCGGTTGTGGTTTCATTTTGTTGGTGCACGAGATGCTGATACCAGCACAGTGCATGTACCATACAATTTATTGCAATGTTAAAAGGCTATGCTGCGAATGCGGTCGACACACTAAAAGTACGGTGAACACCTGGCGCTTTACCAGATTTCGCCATCGATCGGCAGCACAGCTGATTTTCTGAGTGAGTTACAGTTCTTGTTATTTTTCTTATTTCTTTCTGCTTTGTTTTCATTTCTGACTTTCTAGATGTTGCAAATAGGAATTTTTTTAGTGCGTGAGGGGAATTAGCCGTTTGTACGGGCTTTGAAACCTTTTTTTTTCAGAATTCTCTTTGAAAACTGAGAAAAAAACGGCAAGTATCCCTCACACTCTAAGAAAGGACCCTACTTGCAGCATTATAGGAGTCGGAAACAAATATGAAGCAGAAACCAGAAAAAAGAAGAGAAACCGTAACTCATCCAGATAATTAACCGTGGTGTCGATCGATGACGAAATCTGGCAAAGCGCCAGATTTCCCACAAGCGCTGTGTTCCCGCCAGTATGCGCACCGACAAAATGGTACCACAATCGTCACACCGTCTCGTGCCGACCGCAAACCTTTAACGAATTTTTGTACCAGTCCTGACCTCGAGTTCCATCCTCATGCAAAAAGGAGCTCGACGCCAAGGCCAATTCGCATGTTTTCCCGAGACACGCGTTAAGCACTTGCTCGCCCTTCTGACACGAGCGCGTGCCCATAGCGGAGATAGGGGCGAGACCGTGTCTACCACGTGGAAAGCACACATCAAGAAAGGAGCTCGACGCCCACCACGTTCCGCCCACTTTCTGCAAGGCGATAGACGTGGTCTTGCAATGCACTTTTCAAGGCCAAAGGCTGAGAGAGTGTGCTTGCGTCGGAAGCGCAGACGATGAGGGCAAGCAGCAGTGCCTCTCTCTCGGGATCCTCATTTATCGACCGAGCAGTGATCATGTTGGTAACTGCTGTTTTTATGCTTTCAATGCTTTCATTCTCTACTCAAACGATTATTCTTCATTTTTGCCTCCCTTCTATACTCGTTATCCGAGGATAATTCTTCGGATAATAAATTGATTTGGAAAATGCCGACTTAAAATTTTCCTGGGTTTTGGTTCGATTCAGATAATGCGTTTTTTTCAAATTTTCGGATAATGGATCGATTCAGATAATGCCATTTTCCAATGATTCGGGTACGGATATCCGGTCGGATGATTTCGGATAACTTCGGATATTTTTGGAACAAAGTTGAGGCAGAGTGGTGAAAATTAAGCAAGGTACTCAAGGCGAGCCTTTTAAAACATCCATATTTAGCAAACAGTAGTACTTCATTGCTTTTGCAGTATGTTCACATACAAACTTCAATCTTCATATATGCATATTAATAGAAATATGAAAACAAATCTTCAATTACTCTATCGTCGTTGGGAGGCACAGTGTTATCCATACACAGGTTTTTCAGGACAACTAGCGAGTGGAAAGTATACAAAGCAACTTAAAAAAAAAACTTCTACACTGAACAACTCGCCACTTGGTCATCTCACTTGACCACGCCCATTTTTCGGCGCCGCAACGACTCTTCCGACTTCGGAAGGAGGAAAATCCGGGTATGATGTACTAAATAGAATGCGGTACGGAAAATGGGCGTGGCTTAATGCAATTATATCCGATTTTATCCGACAATCATCCCATTTCATACAAAATTTTACCCGAATTTTATCCGAATTTTCGACCCTTCGGATAGCGGTTCGATTCAGATAATGCGGATTTTAAATTACCTGGATAATGGTTCAATTTAGATAATGCGTTTTTTCGAATTTCCGGGTATCGGATTATCCGAATCTTGGATATCCGGCCGGATATCCGAAAAGGAGTGATTAGAATACTAAGTGTACCGTATCCCCACCGTGAGGCCCCCGTCAGAGTCTTTGGATCTACTGAGTCCCACCGGGTCGATACTCACCGAATTCGTGGGAGACGGGTGCAAAAAAATCAACCCACTGAGCCCGACTGCGACCGTCCGATGCCCACCGCAATCCCCCCGGTCGATACTGATGGTTCTCATGCGTACAAGGGCGGGCCAATGCACCGACTGAGTCCGACTGAGTCCCGCTGCGTCCCAACCGAAATCATCCTCACCCCATCTGTCCAATGATGATTCTTAAAAATAGTTTACGAGTTGAAGACAAAGACATGTTGAAAACAAGAAAAATTAGCCACCAAACACGTTCCGGTTCGCAGTTGAGGTGATAATCGTCACTATCAATTGCGTGTTTCGCAGAGGAACTGGTTGGCGCTGGGAGCAACTGGACTTAGTCGGTTGCAGACAGTTTTTCCGCCCCGGACTCATTCGGACTCAGTCGGACTCAGCAGGTTTTTCGGCGAAGTCTGACGGGGCCTAACCTACTGTTATCTATCAAAAATCGATAAACGGATTGCAGATTCGTAATTAGCTATTTTGTCACAATTTAGGTCGGAAATTATGAGAATTTTGTGTGATTGCACTTAACAGCCTGCGATTTCTACTTTTAGTTCCTTTTGAGTCAGACAACGTTTTGTCAGACCGCAGAGAAACAGGAATTAGGCGTAAAATGAGTCAATTGTGCAATTACATACCACACTCTAATTTACGGCTGAGCTGAAATTACCCCTCTCGAGCAATTCTCCCCACATTTTTATTTTTTTCCCCCGCCTCATCTGTCATGTTTTGCTATTTTGTCATAATTTTTGTTAATCGAATGTAAATTTGAGTGGTTACAATGACGGGCCGTCCACGATCACCATAATAGCCTAGGAGGAAACGAATTCGCCTAGCAGATTTGAGCGGTTAGAAGTTGGGACTCGGGAAGGACTTGGGAAAATGCGCTTACAAATTACATTGTGCATAACTTTTTTTTGCAGATACCGCCCCTGCCTTGCCACCACAAGTTGCCTTGCCACCACAAGTTGTCGTAACAGACAGCGACACAAGGGTTCGGAATCCCTTGGCAGAATAGGAGGTTGTGAACGACGTTGCGGTCAATTGGATTCCTGTGGAGCACAACACTCCGGATCAAGGTTCGTCGTGTGTTAGAAAAAGTTGTTTTAGAAGTTTCCGTTTTTTTTTGCTTTATTGCTTTGTGTTCATTTAATTACGAAGACGAAGGAATAGAACAAAATCATAGTCATCGTCTTGCTGTTTCGCTGGAGGTTTTTTTACGTGGTGGGTCTTTAAAAAACACCGAAATTCTTCTTGGGTCGAAGGGGATGGGGCATGAAGAACTCTTGTGCAATGCAATCCTATCCGCATGGCTATGTTTGCTTTATTGCTTTGTGTTCGTTTTAATTACAAAAACAAAGCAATAGAACAAAAAATGTTGGCTTGGTTTCGCCTTTCACTCGAGCTCTTGTGTGCTTAAACTTTTTTTCTATTTCCACGTTTCTGTCTTCGTATTTATTTAAAAAAACAGATAACTATAGAGGATTTAAACAAAATGTTAAGAGCCCACTCTAACAAAACACTACCACAAAAACTTTGACAACGCCTATTTAGGCATGAGAAGGCAACTTCTCTACGCTTCTCACTGCTGCCGCGCATTTTGAGTTTTCGAAGAAGTAAAAAAGCGGAGAACAGAAATAATCTGTATAATGATATTTGTTTCTGACATTGGTTTTTGCACTTGTTTTTCGCTGATTTCGCTGATACTCTGATATTTGTTGTTTTTTATAGACCTCATTGATGGAATCTCCAATCGGTTACTGTTTTTTATCTCGGTTACCGTTTTTTTCCTACGGTGCTACGTGTTATAGAAAAACTCGTTATTGTGCATTAATGACAATTTTACTGGAATTATTTGTATTTCCACATTATGAATGAAATCTGTAGAAATAATTTTGCTGGCAGGCGTAGGCAGCAGTACAAAGGACCTGGAACACTAAAAAGTTCCTTAGCGGCCGTAGTTTAAACAAAATAAAGGAAAAAAATTGAAATTTTTTTTTCAAATTTAATTTAAGTGGGGGCGGGTTCATAGGCATAATTAAGTGCGCGGTGCTTGTAGTAGGCTGGGTGGTCTCCTATATTAGTGGGCTCAAGGCCCAGTCGATAAAATTCTAAGGGGCTCGTAGCCCAGGCTCATCAAAATCAGCGAATTGTCTTAAGAGCGGCTTGTTGCCCAGGCGCGAAGCAGCTGCTCGCCCACTGCAGTCACTACCGCTCCCGCAATAGCCACTACAGCGGGCGACAAAACTTCAAATTTCGGGCTCCTTGCCCACTATCTCGCTGGCGACGCCGGCTTTTCGGCGGGGCGTGGAGCGGGTTTTTGTATGAGAATCAGTGCACATGTACGGAAAAGTTCGTCCCCCTTTTGTGTAGCGGGGGTCGTATTCGCCAACAATCCGCTGAACAGGGTCAAGCAATGTTGCAAATTTTCCAAAGAGGGGGTCGCCACCAAACTTGAAAATCGGGGGGGGGGGGCGCACAACCGGATTTTTTCAATCGTTTTTTTTTTGGTTTCAGCTCAGCTGCACCGCAGAATGTTTCCTAAGGATCTTTTATAGCAGGTCGCTTCGACTAGTCGCGGCACTGCCAACAGTTACAAAACCCATCGCGCTAACAGATCTTAGACTGAATCGCGACGGTTTGGAACAGTTTGCAGTTTCGGTCGCGATCGCGGGGAAAAACGTGTATTTATGACACATTTACGATGAGAGAGATGAGAAAATATAATAAGAATACCGAGAAATCACATTTCACGCAGAGCTTCTCGCAATTAGTAACTTTAGTCGTAGTTTTAAGTTTTGCTCAAGCAAATTCCACCCCCATCGTTTTCGGAACCATTTTTTATTTAAAAACTATGCAAAACACTTTTATTCAAAAGGTAAGGGCAACATTGTCACAAGAAATAAGTAGAAATGCCGAAAAAAAAAGCTTTTTTTTGATTCCTGCGGCGTGGTCCGCAATTGTCCGTCTATTTCACGCAAAATTACGGCCGCCCGAGCGATTTGAAATCGCTGGACGGAGCTATTTCAAATAGCTTCGTCCAGCGATTTCAGATCGCGGCAGTATTGTCGGTCGCTTCGACTTGAAGTCGAAGCGACCAGCTATGAATGGGGCTTTACACAACCGAGAGCTGTTGAGATATTTTTGTCATCCGCTGGTGGCCTAAATGCTCGGCAAAATTGCAACTGTCCACATTGCGAAAAATGGTCCTTGAGGGAATAAAAATTTCTTTCGTTATCAGATATGTGATAACGTTATCACTCGTAATTTCCCAGAAATTCCATGGAATTAGATCGATTTCTGAGAGCGGTATCATTCATTCATTACTTGAATGCTGAGTGCCCCCCTCCAACTAGTTTTGCACCACTTTGCGTTCCCCATTGAAAGTGGGCGCAAACCCAGTGCACCTATGTTAGTGCATATGGCACCGAGTTCGCGCTAACCTTCAATAGGGGACGCAAAGCATCACTAAGACTCACGTCGACTACAATTTTTTTGCGGGCGCTTGATGTGGCTGCGATGGTCGATCAGCGCCAGCGTCGCGGACGTCAAACGCTTTGTTGAACAAAGTTTACCGCTTGCGAGCCGTACTTTGCTGGGTCATGGGGCGGTGGCGTCTTCAAAATTGGCTTTATAAGAGCTGAGGTGCGTTGTTCAAACAGGTGGGTTTGCTAGGACATAAATGGATAGAAGCTCACTTGTCATGTTCAGGAACTCCAGATTTCCATGCACAACCTGACAATCTAACCATTCTAGCTTCCCTAACATGATACTATCAACTACTCCTCCTACGCACTCTGAACACTTCGATAATGAATGTGAACAGTAGGCCTTGTACAATGAAACCCACAACCGTCCTCGTCTGACATCAGCACTGTGCTAAAGTGAGACCAACTCTGAGCCGCTTCGTTCTCAAGTAGTTTTGAAAACATTCTAATCGCACTATCATTGTGGATGTTATCAATCTTTATCCTTATCCTTACATATAACAATCGGCGTGGTGGTGTGTCTGACCGAGTGTCTGGCACGTCTGACCGATGTCTGACCGACGTCTGACCAACGTCTGACCGACGTCTGTCTGACCGGGTTTCAAATTTCCCGCAATTTTCAACCCTATCACTCAGAGCACGTTATTGTTTCAGTACACCGAGGTGGCGGAATATGAGTGGGGCTTAGGAGGAGCGCGCACATCATTAAGATCGTGGTGGGACCATCCTAGATGTTGCCTATTGGGTCCTTTGAACTTTGTTAGTAACGGATCACGCTGGGACCATCGTAGCTGTTGAATCGATGCGTACAACAGGGACAGGGGCTGTCTACACACCGAGGGAGGAGTTGTCCTGTTTTTGCAGTTTGAAACGTCACGCCACTGAACGCGAGCGAAGCGGTCTCGAGTGGATTTAAAGCCGCGGAAGGCGGGACAACTTCTCCCTCGGTGTGTACAGAGCCCCTGTCCCCGTACAACATAAGCGGGGCTCAGGGACAACCAAGAAGTACTTTGTAAAAATGGGCAGGGCTTTGGGTCCATCGTGTAAAACGACAAAAACGACACGGAAAGTGCGCGAGACTGCGGAATTGACGTGTACAACATGTGTGGGGCCCAGAGGCAACCAAGAAGTACTTTGTAAAAGTGGGCGGGGCTTGGGGTTCATCGCGTAAAACGACACGGAAAGTGCGCGAGACTGCGGAATTGACGCGTACAACATATGCGGGGCTCAGGGGCAACCAAGAAGGACTTTGTAAAAGTGGGCGGTCTTTGTAAAAGTGGGCGGGGCTTCGGGTCCATCGCGTAAAACGACACGGAAAGTGCGCGGGACTTCGAAACCGACGCAAACAGCATGTGCGGGGCTCAGGGACAACCAAGAAGTACTTTGTAAAAGTGGGCGGGGCTTCGGGTTCATCGCGTAAAACGACACGGAAAGTGCGCGAGACTGCGGAATTGACGCGTACAACATATGCGGGGCTCAGGGGCAACCAAGAAGGACTTTGTAAAAGTGGGCTGTCTTTGTAAAAGTGGGCGGGGCTTCGGGTCCATCGCGTAAAACGGCACGGAAAGTGCGCGGGACTTGGAAATCGACGCAAACAGCATGTGCGGGGCTCAGGGACAACCAAGAAGTACTTTGTAAAAGTGGGCAGGGCTCCGGGTCCATTGCGTGAAACGACACGGAAAGTGCGCCAGACTGCGGAATTGACGCGTACAACATATGCGGGGCTCAGGGGCAACCAAGAAGGACTTTGTAAAAGTGGGCTGTCTTTTTAAAAGTGGGCGGGGCTTCGGGTCCATCGCGTAAAACGACACGGAAAGTGCGCGGGACTTCAAAATCGACGCAAACAGCATGTTCGGGGCCCAGAGACAACCAAGAAGTACTTTGTGAAAGTAGGCAGGGCTCCGGGTCCATCGCGTAAAATGACACGGAAAGTGCGCGGTACTTCGGAATCAGCGCGTACAACATGTGCGGGGCTCAGATCCTTATCCTTACATATAACAATATGGCGTGGGGGTGTGTTTGACCGGTGTCCGACCAACGGATGTCTGTCTGTCCAGTCGTTTGAATTTCCCCCAATTTTTGACTCCATCAGTCAGAGCGCGTTATTGTTCCAACAATACATGACGAATGTCGCGGAAGGTGAGTTAGGTTTAGAAGGAGCGCGCACAGCATTGTGATCGTTTCGGGACCACCCTAGCTGTTGCGTATCAAGTTCTTTGAGTTTCCTTCGCTAAAAATCGAGGTGAGACCACACTAGCTTTAAAGTGACCCCTAGAATGTGCATGGAGCTCGGGGACCACCACGAAGTCTTTATGAAGGTGGACTTCGGGTTTACCGCAAGGTTCGCGCTATTAGTAATGGAATGGGCCGCGGTCTGACCTGTTTTAACGAAAGCGAACGCGAATCCAGCAAACACTCATCCTTATCCTCATCCTCATACATTATAATGGGCGTGATGATGTGTTTGATCACAAAAGCTTTTACATATGGAGTTTTTAGCTTTCCATTGAAGTGGGTCGTATTAGGGAGTATTGAGAGGAGTATCCTAGACTTTATAAATTCACCTACGTGTCACATAGCGGTGCACAGTCCTATCTTCATCCTCGCAGAATATGTTTCGCCATGATGTGTGTCTGCTATCTGTACGTATGCACGCATGCACGGGTGAATAAATGGCACTCAAAAATTCCAGAATTTCTGTCATAAAGGAGAGCACGATAATATTGTGCCAATTTGGAGAACGTCGTAGAAAACGAGTAGAGGTGCAGAAGGAGCACGCACAGTGTCGTGGAAAGTGAGTAAGTGGTCTATGAACAGCGCGCACAACGTCATGGAAGGTGAATAGGGGTCCACAAAGTGCACGCAGTGTCGTTGGTAGGGAGAAGGGTACAAGAGGAGCGCGTCTAGCGTCGTGGAAGTAAACAGGGTTTCAGGAGGCGCGCACAGAAGTCTTGGGAAACCATTAGGAGACTATGAGAAGGGCGCACAATGGGTTTTATAGTGAATGGAGGTTTATGAGGAACGCGCACAGGTTTAGGAAGAGCGCGCATTGTCGTGAGAAACGATTCGAGGTTGAAGAGGAACGAGCCCAAACTTGAAGAGAACTTGAAGAGATTGTTCAGGAGGTGCCTAACCAGGGTCACGGAAGGTTAATGGGATCTCAGGAGGTTCGCGCTGTGTCGCTGGAGGGAGTAAGGTTATAGGAGGAGTGCGCTCAATGAATTTGATGGTGGATAGGTTTATGGAGCGCCCGTACGGGTTAAGGTTTAGCACGCGCACTGTCGTGAGGTGACCGCAAGTAGGAGAGGAGTGTGCATGAAAAGTCTAGAAAGTGAGTAGTGGATGTGAAGGAGCACACATAGTGTTTTGGATAGTGAGTGGGGTTTTAGGAAGAGCGCTGGCAGAGTCGTCGGAAGTGATTAGAGATTGAAGAGGAGCGGGCAAAACGTCGTCAAAGATTAGTAGTGGTAGAACCCGAAACGTGTAACAGATGCGGAGTAGGGATTTAGTAGGAGCGCGTACTATGTCATGGAAAAGAGGTTTAGGTTTTGAGCTCGCACAGTGTAGTGATTGGGGGAGGGCGTACAGTAGGAGCTCGCACAGTGGTACAGTTTTTTTTTGTAGAGCAAACGGTGATTCATGAAAAGCCCGCACAATGTGCTGTATTATGAACAGAGTTTTGTAAACAGCGCGCAGTGTCTTGGGAAGTAAGCAGGGTTTGGATAGGAGCTCACAACGTCTAGGACAGTGATTACGCAATGGAGACGGTGCGCACACCACTGTGTAAGAGAGTTCATAAGGAGCGCGCACAGCGCCGGAGAAAATGGCTAGACTTTAGGGATGTGCGCACACTATTGTTGAAGAGGTATACAGGTTCAAGAGGAGCGCGCTTCACGTTCGGAATTGATAAGATTTTGAGGGGGTGTACGCACACCATTGTAAAATGTCCACAGAGGTTTAAGAGGAGCGCACTTTATCGTGAAACGTGTATAGGGTACAAAAGGAGCGCGCACAAAATCAACGAAAATGATTGTGGTTCAAAGGGGTGTGCGCATACCATTAGAAAAGGTGTGTAGGGGTTTAGGAGGAACCCGCACGACGTTCGGAAGAGTGTTTGAGCTTGGAAGGAAACGCACATCCTAATTTTTGAAGGTGTATAGGAGTTAAGGATGAGCGAATGGTTGAGTAAAGTTACTTGAGTTTGAAGAGGTGTGCGTACTTCACTCCGGAAGGTGTATCCTTACATATAATAGTGGGCGTGGTGGTGCGTCTGACCGAGTGTCTGGCATGTATGACCGACGTCTGTTTGACCGGGTTTCAAATTTCCCGAATTTTTCAACCCTCTCGCTTAGAGCACGTTATTATTTCAGTACACCGAGAAAATGGCAGGAGGTGAGTGGGATTTAGGAGCGAGCACAGCATTGCGATCGTGGCGGGACCACCGTAGCTGTTGCCTACTGATTCTTTTAAATTTACCTAATTATGGATCGTGGTGGAACCACCGTGAGTGTTGCATAGTGAGTCTTTTAAACTTTCGTCGTTATTGATCGTGGTGGGACCACCATGCCTGTTGCATATTGCATTTTTTAAGCTTCTCCGTTACGACTCTTGGTGGGACCATCGTACATGAAGCATATTGAGTCCTTTAAAATTTCAGCATTTTGGATCATGGTGGGACCACCTTCATGTTGAATATTGAATTCTTTTAGCTTATTTGTTACGAATCGTGGTGAGACCACCGTAGCTGTTGCGTATCGAGTTCTTTAAACTTTTGCCGTTATGGATCGTGGTTGGACCATCACAGCTGTAGCATTTTGCGCTCTTTTAGCTTCATCGTTATAAATCGTTTTGAGACTACCGTAGAAGATGCGTATCGGGCTCTTCGAACTCTTTTCGTTTCGGACGGTGGTGGGACCGCCATAGCTTTTGCGTATTGAGTGCTATAAACTTTTTCTGTTTGGGATCGGGTTGGGATCACCCTAAATGTTGCCCATTGAGTCCTTCCCGCCTATCGTTTGACGGAGCCACACGAATGATACACATAGTTAATGGAGATCAGGGTAAAAAGCTGTTGTGTGAATTCCCATCAGATGCATTCCCATTGATCCCAGATGTTCCCATTCATCCTTAAAATGTTAGGCTAGAACTGAAAGCCTGGGGAGGTGACCGTAAATACTTTTGGTCACCAGTGGGAGGAAATGATAGTTTCGCTGAGGTCTCACAGGACGGTATGCTTAAGTTTGATGGAGGGAGGCCGGAAGAAGCCAGCTTATCGTTTGTCCAAGGCGAATGAATGCTACACATAGGTAATGGAAGCAGGCCGGGTGAAGCCAGCTCATAGCTAGGCGAAGACAAACCAGTGCTACACATGCTTAGTAAGGGGAGACCGGAGGAAGCCGGTCCACCGTTTGGCGGAGCTAAATATTATGTTACACACAGCTGATGGAGGGAGGCACGGAGAAGCCGGTCCACCGTTTGGCGAAGTCAAAGGAATTCTACACATGCTTAATAATGGGAGGCCGAACGAAAAGCATAGGAGATCGGCGGAGTCGTGAAAGCTAATCTTCGAAGCCGAGACGTTTTAAATAAAAACATTCTTATCATAGTGTTTACTAGCAGTATCGTTTTCCATTAACAGATTCGTTACTTTTTTGTTAGATCTGAATGGGCTTTCTGGAAGTGGGACGGCGAAGCCGGTTCGCCAGCGGCTCTGGGCGGCGTCAGCCGCCTGGCGCAGCTGGTAGACAATAACAGCTCTAGTCATTGATAACGTTAAATAACAAGGAAATCAATCTGTTTTCTGCTGTACTGTCGCTCATTGGCCTTGACTGGTTTTGTTCGGCCGGCAGTCAGGACCTCCATACTTCGAATTTGACAAGGCAGGGGGACATTATGAGGCACATTGTTCTGAAGTTGTAGTCTACAGCACTGGAAGAAGGACCTGCTGAGGTTGCGGACTCTTCATAACATGCTGTAGTCTGATTGTGTTATTACTCATTTTTTTCGAAGTATAGTCTACAGCAATGGACGTAGGACCTGGTGAGGTTGCGGATTCGTCCTAACATACGGTAGTTTGTTAGTGAAGAAGAAATGAGTGATAACACAATCAGACTACAGTATCTTAGGAGGAGTCCGCAACCTCACTATGTCCTACTTCCATTGCTGTAGACTATAATTGAGATTCGCCGGTGAGTTTTCGTTTCCACTCTCACATTTTCACCTGTTTTCATTGCTTGCACAAATGTAGTCGTATCGGTAAAACTCAGACTCACCGACCTTTCACACCTGTTTCGGAAAAAATGAATGGTACCACTAAATAACTACCATATGTAGGGGCGAGTCCGCAACCTCACCAAATCCTACTTCCATTGCTGTAGATTATACATGGAATAACTATAAAGATTTTAGGGCATTTTGCAATACCTACTCTACCTTGCACTTTTAAGCTCATGAATCGTTGGTATTAAAGGCACAGAACACTCAGAATTTTTTTCTCAGTTTTTATGCTGTTCTTGGGAAGAGTGGTATCTCTGAAATCTCCCAGGACCTCCTAAAAACAGAATCATGGCTCCTTAGGGATGCCTATATTTTGACGGTGAGAATTTGGTGGACGAGTTGTCTCAGGCCTGTATTTATCTTCGTTCGCAATCATTGCGCGAGAGCGAGCCAGGGTAAGGAGACAGTCCGGCAATGGACTGAAGAACGACCACTTGTTGAGGTCGATCCATCTATCTCCATTCGAGTTCGAAATCTGGCAGGTGGTGTGGGCCATGGTGGTGAGCGAAGGAGGTCGGGCCTGTGGGGTTCGCGTATATCTCGCTTATTTGGAGAAATTGAGATCTCGCACTCGGCACGTGTTATTTCGTGGAAGCTGATTTTGGTAATGATAAGCATTGTTACATTGATAAGCCAGTATCTCTTCTGAATTATTTAAGTTACCCCTTTGCTCCCTAAAAAGTTACGTGTGCAACCCTGACCTGGCACGCTGTTTCTCTCCTCTCTAGCCAGGAAGTCAGTCCCTGCTGACTGAGTCTACTCAGTCAGCTGGTACGAATGGGGTGTTTCCAAATAGACACCCCTGCAGAAATGTACAACCGTCGACTAGTGCGCACGGTCTGCAGGCATCGACGAAACACGCCATTCACGCGCAAAAATTTTTGATTGTGGCAGAAGGATGGTCGCCGGTGTTTTTCATTTTTTTTGTGTTTTTCTCGTTTTCCCTGCTTTCTCTTCTATTGTTTTTTGTTTCATCTGCTTGGTTACGAGGAAAAATAGCGTTTTTAGGAGTTCTAGTGCTGGTTAGGGTGATAAATCCTGATTTAATGCCAGGGAATAATTGAAATGTCAGTCAATATTTTTTCATGAAATCACTATTTCTTACCCTTATCATGTATACCAAGCAGAAGATACAATACTGTAGAAGAGTGGAATAAAGGGCGAAACACCAAAAAAAAAGACATACATCATGCCTTGAAGGCTAGAAGAATAGAAAAGCTGGAGGGACGTTGTTTTTCTATTCAGTGTTTATAACCGTTATTACAGAGCTGCACCGTTCAATTTGGTTTTCCCCTGATTCACCCCTCGCGGAATCGCTAGGGTAAAATATCAGCCCACACCCGGGGATTTCCTCCCCTGCCGGACGGTGCAGCCGGAAACTGCACCGTCCAATTTGGATTTCTCCTGATTCGCACCTCCCAAAATCGCTAGGGTAAAATATCAGCCCACACCCGGGGATTTCCTCCCCTGCCGGACGGTGCAGCCGGAAACTGCACCGTCCAATTTGGATTTCTCCTGATTCGCACCTCCCAAAATCGCTAGGGTAAAATATCAGCCCACACCCGGGGATTTCCTCCCCTGCCGGACGGTGCAGCCGTAGACTGCACCGTCCAATTTGGATTTCCCCTGATTCGCACCTCCCGTAATCGCTAGGGTAAAAGATCGGCCACAACCGGGGTTTTCCTCCCCTGCCGGACGGTGCAGCCGGAGACTGCACCGTCCAATTTGGATTTCCCCTGATTCGCACCTTCCGAAATCGCTAGGGTAGAATATCAGCCCACACCCGGGGATTTCCTCCTCTGCCGGACGGTGCAGCCGGAGACTGCACCGTCCAATTTGGATTTCCCCTGATTCGCACCTGCAGAAATTGCTAGGGTAAAAGATTAGCCACAGCCGGTGTTTTCCTTCCCTGCCGGACGGTGCAGCCGGAGACTGCACCGTCCAATTTGGATTTCCCCTGATTCGCACCTGCAGAAATCGCTAGGGTAAAAGATTAGCCACACCCGGGGTTTTCCTCCTCTGCCGGACGGTGCAGCCGGAGACTGCACCGTCCAATTTGGATTTCCCCTGATTCGCACCTGCAAAAATTGCTAGGGTAAAAGATTAGCCACACCCGGTGTTTTCCTTCCCTGCCGGACGGTGCAGCCGGAGACTGCACCGTCCAATTTGATTTCCTGATTCGCACCTTCCGAAATCGCTAGGGTAGAATATCAGCCCACACCCGGGGATTTCCTCCTCTGCCGGACGGTGCAGCCGGAGACTGCACCGTCCAATTTGGATTTCCCCTGATTCGCACCTGCAGAAATCGCTAGGGTAGAATATCAGCCCACACCCGGGGATTTCCTCCTCTGCCGGACGGTGCAGCCGGAGACTGCACCGTCCAATTTGGATTTCCCCTGATTCGCACCTGCAGAAATCGCTAGGGTAGAATATCAGCCCACACCCGGGGTTTTCCTCCCCTGCCGGACGGTGCAGCCGGAGACTGCACCGTCCAATTTGGATTTCCCCTGATTCGCACCTTCCGAAATCGCTAGGGTAGAATATCAGCCCACACCCGGGGATTTCTTCTGCCGGACGGTGCAGCCGGAGACTGCACCGTCCAATTTGGATTTCCCCTGATTCGCACCTGCAGAAATTGCTAGGGTAAAAGATTAGCCACAGCCGGTGTTTTCCTTCCCTGCCGGACGGTGCAGCCGGAGACTGCACCGTCCAATTTGGATTTCCCCTGATTCGCACCTTCCGAAATCGCTAGGGTAGAATATCAGCCCACACCCGGGGATTTCCTCCTCTGCCGGACGGTGCAGCCGGAGACTGCACCGTCCAATTTGGATTTCCCCTGATTCGCACCTGCAGAAATCGCTAGGGTAAAAGATTAGCCACACCCGGGGTTTTCCTCCTCTGCCGGACGGTGCAGCTGGAGACTGCACCGTCCAATTTGATTTTCCTGATTCGCACCTCCCGTAATCGCTAGGGTAAAAGATCGGCCACAACCGGGGTTTTCCTCCCCTGCCGGACGGTGCAGCCGGAGACTGCACCGTCCAATTTGGATTTCCCCTGATTCGCACCTGCAGAAATCGCTAGGGTAAAAGATTAGCCACACCCGGGGTTTTCCTCCTCTGCCGGACGGTGCAGCCGTAGACTGCACCGTCCAATTTGGATTTACCCTGATTCGCACCTCCCGTAATCGCTAGGGTAAAAGATCGGCCACAACCGGGGTTTTCCTCCCCTGCCGGAAGGTGCAGCCGGAGACTGCACCGTCCAATTTGGATTTCCCCTGATTCGCACCTTCCGAAATCGCTAGGGTAGAATATCAGCCCACACCCGGGGATTTCCTCCTCTGCCGGACGCTGCAGCTGAATGCTGCACCGTCCCATTAAGATTTCCCCTGATTCGCACCTGCAGAAATTGCTAGGGTAAAAGATTAGCCACAGCCGCTGTCTTCCTTCACTGCCGGACGGTGCAGCCGGAGACTGCACCGTCCAATTTGATTTCCTGATTCGCACCTGCAGAAATCGCTAGGGTAAAGATTAGCCACACCCGGTGTTTTCCTTCATTGCCGGACGGTGCAGCCGGAGACTGCACCGTCCAATTGGATTTCCCCTGATTCGCACCTGCAGAAATCGCTAGGGTAAAAGATTAGCCACACCCGGTGTTTTCCTTCACTGCCGGACGGTGCAGCCGGAGACTGCACCGTCCAATTTGGATTTCCCCTGATTCGCACCTGCAGAAATCGCTAGGGTAAAAGATTAGCCACACCCGGTGTTTTCCTTCCCTGCCGGACGGTGCAGCCGGAGACTGCACCGTCCAATTTGGATTTCCCCTGATTCGCACCTGCAGAAATCGCTAGGGTAAAAGATTAGCCACACCCGGTGTTTTCCTTCACTGCCGGACGGTGCAGCCGGAGACTGCACCGTCCAATTTCGATTTCCCCTGATTTGCACCTCTCGAAATCGCTAGGGTAAAATGGGTTTTCCTCGCATGCTTTTGGATTTCCCCTGACCAATTCGGATTCCTCCTGATTCGCAGTCAAATTCGAGTTTCTACAATTGGCCCCCATAAGAAGTGAAAAAAGTCTTCTGTGCTAAAAATCCTCGAAAACACTTCCTATTCATTGACTTCGTATTTAGAAAATGCGCGTATAATATGGTGCACGTGGGCCGTAGCTGCGGACACATCGGAATTGACGGTTGTACATTTCTGCAGGGGTGTCCAGCTGCCGACAGCCGGACGAATGTAGGTATGGAGCTTCGGAAAGGATGGCTCATCTTCGTTGGTCGGTGTATGATTTTCTAAGTTTTTACTCCGATTTATTTATATCTTCACCACCGGTTGTGTTGTTTTCCTACAGTACCGCGCATGTTTTTTTGCAAAAATGGCGTTTTGCGGCGTTTTTTAAGCTCACAAAGCGCCGCATCGTCATAAGTCACTTGAAATTTGACGAAATTAGATTTTCAGGGAGTTTTCGTGTCCCTTTCAGTCAGGCAAATGCAGCGATATGTGTAAAAAGTCTTTCAGACTCCGGTCTTTTTTTTTTGAAAAACGCGTTTTTCTTTCTAAAATTTACATTGACCACAGGTCAAAACATGACAGATTTCTGCAATCATGACCGTCTGATCAGTTCATAGTGAGATATTTTGTAGTGCAATTATGCAATTCTCTATGAACTTCTGGAGTTGAATCTACCATTTTGTAACACTATCGTGTAGCACTCAATTCAGAAATGACTTTCAATTTTAAATCGGACTACTTTGAAGCCAGTTATGGCGATGCGGCACTTCGTGAGCGCAAAAAATGCCGCAAAACGCTTTCTTCGCAAAAAATTTGCGCGGTATTGTACTTCCTAATTCAGGCAGATCCTCAACTGCTGGCCCCTATAGAAGGACGGTATGTAAATAATGACACACCGCTCGCCACTTCTTTTATACCCCAACCTTTATCAATTGGTTATCATCAATCGTGTTTACGAGAGCCTTCCTTTTCGAAGCTGCATACCTACATTCCACCTGGCACTGACTCTTTTTTGTTGCTGACTTTTTTCATTTAATCTAGGTCGCTATCCTACAACACACACGTCTGAAGGCTCATTCATAGCAGGTCGCCTCGACTAGTCGCGGCACAGCCAGCTATTACAAAACCCATCGCGCCAACAGCTCTTGCCCTGAATCGCGACGGTTTGGAACAGTTTGCAGTTTCAGCCGCGATCGCCGAGCAATTGAGATATTTCATAGCTGGTCGAAGCGACCTGGGGTCGTATTCGCCAACAACCCGCCGAGGGTAGTCGAAGGGAAGCGGAAGGGATGATACCGCGCGCGGCAGAGGAGCAGATCAACCCATCTTACACCATGTAAGATGGAAATGCAAACTGTGTTACGTATCGATATCACTGCAAAAAGATAAAGATTTCATGGCAAAGCGGTCATTCTTCAGCTATGCGATTCGAAAAATTCTGGCGGTCGCGAGGGAAGCCAAGGGAGGCGAGAGGTGGCCGTGGAGCGCGCGTTTTGTACTGAAATTTCACCTCATTTACCCTTCGACTACCCGACGGGTACCCGGCGGGTTATTGGCGAATACGACCCCTGCTTGATTTAGTTAGGTCGCTTCGACTAATCGCGTCGCTTCCATGATGGAAGCGATTCGTTTAGTCAAAGCGACTAGTCCGCAATCTTTCTTCACAACCTCGCGTATGTGGCGCAAAATTCACACACGTCACAGTTCACTCGCGTAAAATACGGCATGTGAAAGCGAGAAACGACTATTTATCATACATTTACGATGAGAGAGATGAGAAAAGGTAATGAGGCTACTAAAAAATTACATTTCATAACGGCTTCGAGAACTAGTATTTTTAGCGTTAGTTATATGTCGGTGTTCAAGTAAATTCCACCCCATCGTTTTTTGGAACCAATTTTTTGTTTGAAAACTGTGCAAAACTCTCCTATTTAGAAGGTAAGGGCAAAAATGTCAAAAAAATATGTAGGAATGCCGAGAAAAGGAGCTTTTTTTCATTCCCGTAGCTTGGTCCGCAATTGTTCGTCTATTTCACGCGAAAATGCGCCCGCCCGAGCGTTTTGAAATCGCTGGACGAAACAATTTCAAGTCGCGGCACGGAGACTGCAAGTCGAAGCGACCAGCTATGAATGAGCCTTGAAATGTTTGCTGCTCGCCTGACTTCTTTTCAGAACATGGATTAGGTTAGGCTAAACTGGCATTTTCGCTGGCTTTACTACGGGCCTATCTCCCAGCTTGGCTCCGAGTACACATGAATGTGCTTTTACGTGAGTCGTGTAGTTCCAGAAAGGGCCGTGGCTCAGGGGCACTTTTTTCACATAGGTTGGTTGGCTATGACAATAATTACAAGAAGCTTACCTGTCATGTTGAAGAACTCTAGACTCCCATTCAAAATCGTACACTTTGCCGTTGAGAACTTGTGAAGGAAATTTTTATCGACTACTCCTCCTCTGCACGCTGAACACCTGATGCTTTTGTCGAGCTACTATGAACGTGAACAACCCGCTCTGTACAGATAAACCCACAATCGACCGGATCTAACATCAGCACGAGTGAAACCAACTTTGCGTAGCTTCCTTCTCAAGTTGTTTTGAAGAAAGTTTAATCGCACAATCATCATGGATGTTTTCAATCTTTTAGGACGATAACACCACTTATCAATGATAGCCCTCACGTAACGTGGAAATCAATCTCTTGTCCGGAATACTATTGCTCATTGCCCCCGAACAGAGTCGTTCAACCGGATGTCAGGACCTCCATACTCTGAATTCGACAGGGTAGGCGAATATTATGAAGTGTATTTCTCCCGAGTTACGAACAAAATTAAGATTGTGGGTCAATCATCGCCAAGCGACAAGCTTGATCAGTGTGCAGACAAGACGATATCACAGGTGAGCTCTTCAATATTCTGCCAGGTTCTTAGGCTAGACGTGAAATACAGGAAAGAATACCTCATGCTTCACATTCTTTTTTCTTTGATCGCCTAGATCCTGCATACAGTACGTTCGGAGGAAGATGATGTTACGAAAATGGCAAACAACCCAGTGAGTGCTCCAAAGTAAAGGTTTTTACATTTTCTGAAATCAGTCCGATCAGAGGAACCAGGCCTTCGAAACAAAAGCGTTGTCAAGGCTGCAGCGATGATTCGAGGTCAACGTTCGAGTACTTCCGTATCCCTTGATCATCTCATGTGCTCTGCCAATAGTCAATGCCTAAAAAAAAGTATCGCAGATCGTGTTGCTACCCTCACCGATAGCTTTGCGATTGATCCGAATTCAAATTCGATCATTAGGAGGTTTTTAGTGTGCCACCGCGGAGGGGCGCGATTTCATGAATCGTATACAAATCGACGGGAGGCGCATTATCCATTGATGCCCACCGAAAACATCTGGTCGCGCCGCGCTGTGATGGAACTCTAGAGCCGAGCGTATACTTCCCATGATGCGCGACAGCGACAATGCAGATAATCAATATTAACTTACAGTCGATATGGATCGCAGACACTATGTCGCGTCGGTCGTCGCGGGAAGTATGCACTGGGCATACTTCGCGCGACGGGCGACGCGGCATAGTGCTTGTCATATTAATCGGTCGAGAGTCGATATTGCTGATATGCACTGTCTCTGTCGCAGGAATTATGCTGTCGTCGCAGGAACTATACACTAAGCCTAAAATGGGCCTCGGCAGACCTGTAGCTGAGGAGAGCGACAGGCTGTGCGACACAAGTACACGGTGTTCAAGTCTGGTAAAGCTGGCGCTGAAGGAGCTAGTGCTCGATGGGCAGGTTCCCTGATCTGCTGGATAGCTTTGCGAGCGTTATATCACTACCACAAGATGCAGTTAGGGCCAACATCTGGTCTGGGAACGTCCTGACACTGTTCTTCACTTTCTAAATACAACAAATATTGGTTTAGCCTTCGCGATCGTAACATCTGCTTTCGTCTTCGGTCTTGACGGAAAATCCATCCTTGTTACTGCTACTCTTTTTCTTCAGTGATAGTGTTCACAATAAAAAGTCGTATTCTAGTTGCCGATGTTTTTGTGTAGGTAGGACCACGAAGAAGAGGTTAATACGGGAAGGTCACCACAATACTCTCAAACACCTGAAAAAAAAACTGTTTAAATATACCTCTGAACTATTTAATTACGTTTGTTAGAGGGACTGCGGACAAAGCGTCAAACCTAGCGTCGTGTAATGACTTTGTGCTTTGAAACCCTTAGGTAATTAATTTCGTTTTCTGCTTCTTGCATCAGAAAATCTTTGAAGGCACAGTCTAACCTGAGGGGTAATTTCTGATATTATAGTCCGGTCACCGCGTAAACCAACCCTACCGAGTGCTAAATCTCAAGTCAATCAAATAAGTGAGAAAAGGCCAGGAAAATGCCAATTACGCTCAAAGAAAAAATGGGAACACGCCCTCATACTAGATTTCGATCTCATTAGGGGCGGAACGCACGATCTATTTTCATCAAAATCTATGTTCTTCCATTTGTCTTTCGAATCTATATTCCTCCGTATAATTTTGTTCTGTTCCAGTACAAAAGCTGCAAAAAATTAGGCTCGGACAACTTAAAAAAAAACTCCTTAAAAAACTTTTGGAAAATAGGACAATTTTTCCAAGAATTTTCTGCTCTGCGAATTCACAATTTTGAGGTGCCACAACTCCGGTCGTGGTAAGCCTTGAGCAACTTTGAAGTGTGATTGGCGTGAAAGCAAGCAGAAAAACTGAGAAATTGGTTCCGGGTTCGGACTGTGCCTTTGAAATAGGATGGGCATTTGCACATGCTTGTGTGTTAAAAATTTCAGCGATAAAAAAATGTTCAAATTTGGCGATTGTCCCTCCGGTGAAACGATCATAGGACGACTGTTACATAATGTGGGCGGGGTGATCAATTAAGTCGGCTGTTCCACAAGATTTCTACCCACTTTCAGGCCGTTTTTTTTCTCATACTCCTGTTCTTACCCTTCGTAGAGGGACTTGAAGCTTACATTTCTGTCAAAAAAGAAAACGGGTAACTTATTCATCGTGAAAACTCCCTTTATGATTGCACTGGAGCGCAGAAACAGGGCTTTTGTTCTGAGCGCATGCTCAATCAGAAAGCGAAATGAAATTGATGAGAAGGAAGTTCAAATTTGAGTCATCTTATTTCTAATCTGGTCCTGATCGATATGTTAGTATTTTGATCTACTGTCTGATCTGAAAAAGAGGTTTTCAGATGCCTGCCCTACGAAGCAAGGCAGGATCTGGTGAACGCAAGAAAAAGATAAGAAGACCGAATACTAAGGACTCTTCTCAGCTCAGAATATATCAAATTTCTATTCTTCGGGTACATCTGATAAAATTTTCGCAATTCGGAAGAGCCATGGTGAAACCTTTACACTCCTGATTTGTGTGTCATGATCATTGCTATGAATATGTATGGTCCGTGTCAGTCAATGAGGAAGCCGGGACGCTGGTTTGCTGAAAAGGTGGGGCACACTGGAAAACAAAGAAATGGAGACTATCGATCGATTGGTTTCGTGCACAATGACTGCTTACTGATTCTTAACGAAGTGTCACGGACAATACAGCACGTGTCTGAACGAAATTTCTACGACTCGTCGCGGGCGCGCGCTGCTCCTTCTCTTTTCGTCTCTTACCCTCTATTCGTAAAGAACAACGAGGGCTCATAGGAATTCCGTTTTGGAAAAGACTGCACGGCCCGTGCAGTAAATGCGGTGATGGCCAGATTAATCTCGAATCTACCATGAGCGATTTCGCCGCAACCTTTAGCTGCACTTGGTTTAATTTAAGCGTTAAAACAAATAAATAAATCGAGTTAGCTCTTTCTTTTTGATCGTTGTGGTGCTAAGGTCTGTCCGAATGAGACTGTCCTCCCCACGTGCGTGTCGGCGTGCGTGTAGAGCGGCCATCGCCAAGGCGTTTTCAAGACCTTTCAATTACTGACCAGCAATACAGTGCGTTGCAAAAATGAAATGACGTACCCCAATTTCCGCGGTTCCAAACTTCGCGTCAATTAAGGAGACAAACGGTTAACGCCAATCGATGTAGCACCCTAGAACACCCCTGGGTACAAATCTTCATGAAATTACAGCCACTAGCAGGAAACTGGCAACGGAAATTGTCAAAAATGGCCGTTGCAAAATTATACGACATAGCTGACGTTCTCGCAGAAATTTCTATTCTACACCATCTGTATCAGTTCGTTCATGGTAAGAACCACTAGAAACATCGAGTTATTAGTCTTCAGAAATGTCTTGGCGCTGAACCACTTCGAAAACTCAGTTTGTTATGTTTCAACCCACCTTTTTGTGAACGCCCCTTTCAATCTGCGCTCATTCGCTTATAACGGCTAGTTTCAGCGGAGCCACACGCTCGTATTGTCTGTTCTGGATGTAGATCAAGCGCTCAAGAATACCTCAAACATTTGAGGTCCTGCAAACTGGTCGGCCATTCTAGTAAATTGGCAGGATGGGCCTGGAACCAAGCCTACGTTGTCCTACTGACAAGAAGTGAAGGCGGAAACGGACTAGAAAGAACTGGAATGGATTTACCGGCGCATTCTCCGGCATCTGTGGAGTTCATAGGTCATGTCGCAAAAAGCTGGCGCAGCTTAAAACCCTACCTGGATCCGCGTGAATGCACTAATCTTTCTCCTCCAAAGTTTCTACTCAAGGATAAGTTCGGGTCCTTGTGTGGATCCTTGGAAATCCTTTTTTATCAATTGAAAGCAAGTGCAATCCGAACGAGCTTGATCAATTCTAATACGTTTTGACTAAGCATTCCAAGAATTGGGGAGATCTACAAAAGGACCCGAATATATCCTTGAGTAGCAATTTCGGAGGAGAAAGAGGAATGCATTGACCCGGATCGAGGTGGGGTTTCAAGCTGGACAAGGTAATAGCGACATGACCTATGAGCTCCACAGATTATCAGAATGTGCCGAAAAGTCATTTCCAGTTCTTTCTAGTCCGTTTCTTTCTATTCCTTCACTTCTTGTCAGTAGGACAATGCAGGCTTGGTTTAATGCCGATCCTGCCAAATTGCTAGAATGGCCGGCCGGTTTGCAGAACCTCAACCCTTTGGAAAACGTGTGAGGTATTCTTGAGCGTTGAATCTACATCCAGAGCAGACATTACGAGCGTGTGGCTCCGCTGAAACTAGCCGTTATGAGCGAATGGGCGCAGATTGAAAGGGGCGTTCACAAAAAGCTGGGTTGAAACATACCAAACAGAGTTTTTGAAGAGGTTCAGCGCCAAGACATTTCTGAAGAATAATAACTCGATGTTTCAAGTGGTTCTTACCATGAACGAACTGATACAGATGGCGTAGAATAGAAATTTCTGCGAGAACGTCAGCTATGTCGTATAATTTTGCAACGGCCATTTTTGACAATTACCATTGCCAGCTTCCTGCTAGTGGCTCTAATTTCATGAAGATTCGCACCCAGGGGTTTCCGAGGGTGCTGCATTGATTGGCGTTCACTGTTTCCCTCCTCAATTGACACGAAGATTGGAACCGCGGAAGTCGGGGTATGTCGTATAATTTTGCAACGCACTATACAAGATGCAAAGTGATAATTATTCCAGTCAGCTGTTAACAGTTGCGGAAAGTTTCGTCCGGACCAGAGGTGTGCACTTTCCGTTTACCGATTCGCCGATTTTTCGGTAGATTGAGATTTACCGATTTACCGAGTTTTTCTCGAAATTTACCGAAAATTTTACAGAAAAAAATTTGATGTTTTTTTGCCTATTCGGCCTACTTCTTACTCGTATTTCACGGGTTCGCTACTGTTATGGCATGCCTTTGGCGCGATATCCTTCTTCAGCCCTCTTTTTGTTACACTTTTTCAACCCTTTGGCTTACTTTTTGAATGTTCAAAGGATGTCTCAAACTTTTTCGTCACGTGCTTCTTCTTATCGAGATACTACTCCGAGAAATACAATACCGCCGCTATTCAAGGGAAAAAATGGGCGAAATGGGCAAAGTGGGCAACTAAAGCGTCTTCCGACCACAACTCGCCTCAAAGTGCTCCATTTTCAATTTCAAAAACGCCGAAATGTACAGCATGTCGTGATCTAGTCGACTGTGTAAGAATACTTGAGAGCAACAATATTTTTTAGAGCAGAATACATTTCCATTTTGACCTTGATAGAGATCGCGTAGGGTTGTTTTTGACCGAATGAACTCGTTATCTTGTGATAACTTTATCAAATTCATAACTGACTCCATCTTAAAAAATAGTTTTCATAAGTGAATTCCAATTTTGTTTCATATAGTTAGATAGATTGTGGCACGGTGAACAATTTGGTCTTTTCGAAATTGAAAACGGAGCACTTTGAGGCGTGTTGTGGTCGAAAGACGCTTTAGTTGCCCACTTTGCCCATTTCGCACATTTTTTCCTTGGATAGCGGCGGTATTGTACATATTTTAATCAAAAATGTCATCAGGTTTGCAACGCAGCAGAGTCCCGAAGCAGATATTTCAGGAACTGAAAATTTCTTTTCGGAGCCCCCGGACACAGCACTGAATCCACTGCAGTTCTGGAACGACTTCATTGTGAAATCATCTAACCCGCACCTTTCCTCACTGACCAATAAGTACTTTCGCGCGCCTACTGGCACAGTTTAGGCGGGAAGGATGTTTTCAAGTCAGAATTTTTACCGAATTTTCCGTTTATACCGTATTTACAGAGAAAAATTTCGGTAAAAAATTTCCCTAAAAGAATTCTCCGCAAACCCCTGGTCGGGACAATGCCTTTACGACGGCCGCTCGAAACGCATGCCGATCGCGTTGGCGAACAGTCATTCGGACAGAATTTACTCGCCCCGACCGAGTATGTGGAAGCATCCCGTCGCACATTGATGAATGGCTGAGAACTTGAGTCTTTTTTAGCAAGGTTTTCGCTATATCTTGGTGGTGCTATGCGCAGGTGACATATGCGTAAACCACGTGTGCAGATATGATCCACTGTTGATCCTAAGCTGTCTGACCAGGGCCTGTTTAACATTTATCTCGATGTTTTAGAAAACCATGCTCTAGACAATCACCGGGAATCGAGAACTCTGGGGTCTACTGCCACATTGATGTCGAAAACAGCTGAAAAACCGATCAGAATCAGCCATCTATAGATACGTATCCAAAACATATGAACTAGGTATGACCTCTCCCCCCACGTCATTGTTGGCCACTGATAAGGTGGCTGGGTCGGGCATAGCATATTCAAGTTTTAGAGCAGCTAAACCTGTTTTAGCCATTTTTTGACATTATTGTTGCAATGGATCGTTGCAGTTTGGCGCAAACTCGGTGCACCTATGTTATAGCACAGGAAAGTATTTGTACGCAAGCAGCTCTGATTGCGCGCTGGATTCGACTTCTGATGTTTGCTTTCGATTGTCTAGACTATCGTGGGTGAGGTCTGTTGGACTTGACGCAAAGGCGTTCAAAATAGAAGAAGCAAATGAAATAACACGATGCTACTACTTTTCTCCCTTATCACTGGGAATGTTTTGGTTCCAACCTAGAGATTTGCCAAACACGGCATCTGTGACATTTGTAGGTACACGGTAGTAAACCAATTTAAATGCTCCTGGCGTTTCCAGACGCTAGAGTGTCGAAAAAACTAAATTGTCTCGAATACAGCCCACAAAAAACTGACTCATCCGACGATTCCATGATGAGAGCAACTGAACAGAAAAAATTAAAATTCTACTCTGGTCGGATCAAAAGTTACCCCTTGACAACAAAACGGCGATCTGAGAGGGATGAGGTTTGAAATTTTGTTTTGCAGTTTGTGGTTTCATAGTGTCGCTTGCTCACTTTCTGCGCATA
This sequence comes from Aplectana chamaeleonis, assembly GCA_029168955.1. Taxonomy (NCBI): domain Eukaryota; kingdom Metazoa; phylum Nematoda; class Chromadorea; order Rhabditida; family Cosmocercidae; genus Aplectana; species Aplectana chamaeleonis. Next base: position 97,072 of record JAPDOI010000654.1, read on the forward strand.
ACTTACTCGCGGAAGAAATGGGAGGACGACAATACAAAATAAAGAAAATAGTTGATGGGCAGGGTCCGAATGGTTGCCTAATCAACAGTTTCGCCGCACCTTCGGTACATATTGTGATGGTCGAGGGGTGACGCTGTGTCTCCATGGCGATTCGGTGGTCCAGGCAACATGGCGTAACTTCTGACGTAAACAGGTGTGGGTGTACTGTGCCTCTGTGTTGCCGTCTTAACTTCATGCGGTCCAACACAATGTGCGTTTTGAACGCCTGTACAAGAAACTTCTAACCATTTTGTTCCGTTACAAACAGGCTTTCAAACACCGCAATGCCTGCACGCAGGAGCACAGAGACTGCTTGCCACACATACAGTGCGTTTCACAAAAAATAAAATCGCTCCTAAAAGCGCCGTAAGGATGGAGGTCATCAGGCCAGTGTTGACCATGTCGAGTTTCTCGAGCGATTTGACACAGTGTCTCCCATCTTGACACAGTAATTATTGTTTGCCTATATCGGCTGACTTGTGAGATTCACACCCTAATCGAGCTCCCATCAAACACGGGTGTTTCATCGGAGCACTTACCTTACCCCTGTGGGTTCACTTATAGATAATACAGTGGGTAAAATAAAGGTGAAAGCTTTCATTAGGAGCTGGATTCTGCGGCAGTCAGAAACACAGTTTGTTTTCGGCAGTCTAGACTGTCTGACTCAAGGTCTGCTGCACTTCACCTACTGACATCCAGGATAAAAGGACCTGAAGCACGGGGAACGACACGACACTATTTCAATTCTCTAGTGCAGCATCTCTCACTACTCTCAAAGTTTTATTCAAGTTACTTGAAAGCTACCAAAATAAGCCACGTGGTTTCCTCGACTTTCTTTGATTCAGTGTCTTGCCTACTTCGGATTCATGCAAATATGTATCTCTAAGTCTTTCCGCATGAGACTGTCCGCCCTTGTGACCGTCAGAAGGTTTTCCCAAAAGAAGGCTCTCACTAGGGCCGCCGCTCGGCACGCACGCCGACAGCGTGGGCAGACAATCTCATTCTGAAAAACTTTACGCGCTGAAAGTTTAATTACTCACAACACAAGTAATCCACAGAAGAGAAGATCTAAAGCCTTCAAAATTTTGAGTTTTTGTGCTAAAGTCTCCCATAAAACGACACAGTTAAGCAATGTAGCGCACCGCGAACTGCCTAAACCACCTTTAATAACCTTCCTGACGCTTCGTCTTAGCAAAGGCTACTGGTATATATCGTCTTAAATCCGAAACACAATTTCAATGCGAGTTAGGTGGATGCGTAGCTTCTAAGTGTACGATTCTCGCTTCTCAAAAGCATTAGACCGGTCCATCGCTTGCGGGATCACCGCTGCTCACAAATACCTGAAAACGAAGGCGAAACAGAGCGGCAGGATAAGAACGTAAAGGTCAATCAAACATTGCTCGACACGACGCGGTCGCGTCACGGCTGTCGTAAATTTAACTGATGGTAACCATTTGATAGAGGGTATGGTGTAAAAGAAGTGGAGAGTGGTGTGTCTTCATCCACATACGGTCCTTCTCCAGGAGTCAGTAGTTTAGAATCTGCCTGAACTAGGAAGTAGGAAAACAGCACTACCGGTTTTCAAAATATAACTAACTCGTAGTTAAAACTTTTATGGAGCCGTGACGCGACCGCGTTGTGTCGAGCAATGTTCAGTTTTAGTGATACTTACTTAACACAGGGCTTTCGCTTGTTGTCCTGTTTCGTGTGGGACACTAAGTTTGGGTACTTTTACCAAACGCGGTTTCAATTATTTAAACGTGCAGCGAATACAATATAAACCTATTTCAGCCAACCCCTCTACTAGCGTGGTCGTCAAAAACTGTTCAGAAAAGTGCAAATAAGATGCTCTCGACGTGAGTTTGCTGGTACTGAGGAGTAGAATGGGCAGGTCGTGCCTAAGCGACGTGAAATAGGTGTTTTATTAGTACCATGGCATCCTCTCAGCAAATTTGGCGGTAAGGGACAACTGTCGTGCACTCCGGGGGCCGAATGCATCAACAGCCCGAGTTGGGGAAGAGACAGGGCAGTCTGCGCCTTCGAAGAACCTAAATGACAAAATCAATCGTACACCTGCAGCTAGAGCAACGAAGAACACTGCTGTGGCACGGTTGATCAGATGATCTACTGCCCTCGCACTGCGATCGTCAAAGATGCCGACTGCTCCGCCCCCGCCCCGAACCCGGCGCGTTGATGCATCCGGGCCCGGGGTGTTATCCCTTCTGAGGTATCGGTGGCGTGAACGGAACATCAAGCCCAGGGCCAAGTGCTTGGCAAATGAGAGCGATCGGGGACTGCACGCTCTTTGAACAGTGCCCTTGTGGGAAATGACTGTACTAGGCTCTATCGCCTCGCAGAACTACAACTTCCGCGGAAACATTTATTCATCCCACACTTACCACTCACTCATGCGGCTACACTATTATTCACTAGTTCGCGACTCCAATGAGCAATCAATCACCCCACACATCAATTGTTATCGTCATCAAAAATTAGGGAACGTCGCTAGCGGTCTTTGACCGCTCGTTTGTCTGTACACAACAGAGCACACGAATAGGGGTTAGGCATTTAACCATATTAGTCAGGTACAATAAATACTAATGATTGAGGACGGACCTGGTCCTGTCACAAGGAGTCAAAAATTCTAAGTAACTCTTCGGATCAGAGTCTAGTGAAATCACCTTGGTAGTACCTGTGTCATTACCCAAGGAATAGTGCTGGTCTCCCTGCTCCATTTTCTTACCTTGAAACGTCTGCTTTATAGGCAGTACAGTGAGTTTGTCTGCCATGTTTAACCATGAGAAAGTTTCTATGCTGCTTGGGAAAAAGCACCGCTCAACTGCTTTGTACGTACGATGAGGACGAGCGATGGGGGGTGACGGGTGCGTTGACCATTTGCGGCTGTAGCTATCGATCACTACTGACAAGTGCACCTATCGACTACTTTGCGATCGGAGGTCGGCCCGACTGCTGGGAGTCAGTGGAGACCGTCCTGTGGCTAATATGCCACCTCATCGACGTGTTAAGTGGGCGTGCCTACCGCGCTCTCGAATTTTCTACCGTAATAGCTCTCACAAAGTCACGACGCAGCTGAGATCTCCATAAAGTCACAACGACTACCGCTTCCAGCGGATTTCAAACTGCAGACCTTTAGAAGGCTACGGAGTTTAACTTACTTTAGTTTCACGGATTAAAATACCCTCCGTTCACTTTCGGGCTATCATGGTGGTGCAGAGTAGTCGAACAATCGTCCTCATTAAACGCGATGAATGAACCAGAAAGGATGAATGTTTGCTGCCCCCGCGTCCTATTTGTTGTCGACTGGTTACTGATCAAGGTTTGAGCGGGAAACTCCAAAACCCGAGGCGGCATGCACGAACGCGAGTGTTACGAAGGGGTTGGGACAGAGTATGGGGTGGCGGCGAGTTTGATGATAGCAGTGCGAGGGCTGGAAAGAGGTCGGGGAAGCACTGAAAATCGTTCCCACGTCAGCCCTGCTGATCCTCTGTGAAAACTTGTACCTGTATCAGAAACGTTTTGTGACCGATATCACCTTGCCTTTTTCAGGCTGTGCCCACTCGCATTCGTAATCGCTATCTTCTCCGCCCGTGTGCACAGCACAGGTACTCCAGAAGGAGTGCGGCTTCTACACAGCTTACCATACATGTGCGCTCAGCTCATCAAAATAGTTGAGGCTATGGATGGCGCAGAACCCGTCGAGATTATTGAAGTGAGTCGTTTGAAATTTCGAAAATTGATGCTTTAGGACACAGCGGCTCGCACTAGGTTGCGTCACCTCTCGCGACCCCACCAACCGCGCCACGCACGCAAATGGGTGAGCATGTGCAGTCTTCACACTGCTGACAAGAGTTTGATCGCGAATACTGCTTTTGAGAGGGGGGGGGGGCGGATGAATGAGTTTACTGAACAGCAGTAGAAGAAGCATGATAGAAACTGAACAATGTAGCAATCCATATCCTTATAAAATTTCCTTCCAGGCTTTCGGAGCCGTATGCAAGAAGAAGAGAGAGTTCTTCCGTGACGATTCGCGTGGTGAAGCGCATTGTGTTTTTTTCGCCTTGAACAATTTGAGTTATGTCCAGAAGGAGCTCGCCAAGAAAGTACCCAAGAATCAGATTTGTGCTGTTTACGACATGTGAATGTTTCTCAAATAAAATCGACGTTCAGTAAAGCTATCCAATCTGCACCATCATATTTTGTTTCGGCTGGAGGCGTTCCGATTTTATCTAACTTCCATCCGCGCCGTCAAGAAAATTGTCAATTTTGAAGCAGCTCTGTGAGAAGTCTTCGTGTACGCGTAGAAAATCTTGAATGATTTCATTGGAAAGACCTACACTGCGACGCATAAGTAGTCATATCATATGTTGGATCGAGATTTTGGATATTGGGGAGAGTTTCTATGATTTCTCCTACGACGAAAACGATGGCTTGAAGGCATCGTTCGCGCTGGAAATCAATTTTCAATTTTCAGGCTCAATTTCATGATTGAGCCCGGTAGACCACACTGGTAAACTTTGGCGCGTAAAAACGTTGGGGAATGAGGTTGGAATTCGTCAAAGACGAAGATCCGCCACCAATTCTCACCAGTCATCTAGCACTTTTTCCTAGAATGTTGGTGCGACCGCAAGACAACATGAAAAATAGTTACGGCACGAACTCCACATGCAGAAAAGCTCCGAAAAATGACAGTGACGAGGCCTCCAAAAGCAGAAAAACTTTAAAAAGGGTTTTGGCGCTAAATTCAAATTCGTATTTACAATGTGTTCCGATTGACTTTTCTTCACAAATGAAGGTTTTTCAAGGGCCCTTCCGACATTGTCGTTCACAAGAGAGGCCAAGCTACACAAAAAACATGAAAAAATAATACACGGTTTTCTGCGCGCACGATGCCTTCAAGTGATATGACCAGAAGTTGTTCATTTAGTTATTGAGAAAAGTCTGTATTTCGCGCGACGCATAAGTAAAGCAACTCTTGAGCAATATGGAAATAAATACCTCACGGTGATAGCAGGAATGAGCCGTTTTTACGTGTATTCCTATGGGACTGGTTCAAGGTGATGCTTTTTCCCTATTTTCCTGGCGGACTTCACCTGTCTTCTGACGAGGTAACACAAGTTCACTCCTTCCATACCGCTGGACTTGGATTTCAATGGATTTCCAGCCAGCCAGCTAGAATGACCTTAGGATGTAGTTCCAAGTTTCTGCTGAATCCTGAATCGTTCAACATCGGTGGATGCCCAGATATTTCATGGAGCTTGGGAAGCGAGACATAACAGGACAAGTTATGTCTGACAGAGCATCGGCCCCGACGACTCACTGCAAATTTTTGCTGAGTTTCTCGGCAAATAATATTCCTTATTGGACCAGCCACTGCAACAACATTGTGTGCTCTGGAATTAAACAATCTGATTGCCCAGAGCCTTCTCACAAGGTTGCTAAACTCCAGCCCGCGCAATCAAACATGACCACAAACTTGGAAAGCTTGAGTGCTCCACTCAACAAAGGCGCCGCTTGTCAAATCGTGCATAAGGTCATCAACTTCAGCTATAAAAAGTTTGGAATTTCTTTGAAAAACGTGTTTTAGTCGAAGAATATGGTCTTACGCACGATTTGAGAAGCGGCGCCTTTGTTGGGTGGAGCACTCAAGTTTTCCAAATTCGTGCTCATGTTTGATCGCGCGGGCTCGAATCTAGCAACCTTGTGAAAATGTTCTGGGAGATGTGATTGTTTCATTTCTGAGCTCACAATGTTGTCGCAGTGGATGATCCAATAAGGAGTGTTATTTGCCGCACAACTCAGCGGCAAGTGAGTCGTCGAGGCCGACGCCATGTCACTTGTAACTCGTCGTGTTAAAGGCACTAATCGCGATAAACTTCGTCCTCGATGTTTTTCATGACAAACACTTCTCGTGGCTCTCAGAAGCAGAACAGCGTCGAAAAACGGGACGAAAAGCTACCCAGGAGCCGCAAAACGGCTCAGAAAAGTGGGCAAACCCCGCCGCTGTGGGTAAGTCCCGCCCTCGACGTGAACAAAGGAACACTCGAAATCGTGAGTTGAGCGATGGTTTCCGATCAAAAACCCCGTTCTTCCCTTCACTCTCGACTTCTCTCTTTGCTCAGGTCAGCTCGCATACATTGGCTGCAAAAGAAGGAAGTTACAAGCTTCGGACAACTCGCTCACCATTTCCCTAGCTCAATTTTTGAGGGACCATAACTCCCTTCTCAGAAGGTCTTGTACGATTCCAGAAGCATCATTGGAATCAGAATGGGACCGGTTTCAAGAGAGAAAAAAACAGGAAAGGGATTTTAATCGCGAACAGTGCCTTTAAGTATCGCTTCCCAAGCTCCATTAGACATCTGGGCAACCACAGACGCTGGGCGACTAAGGATTTAGCAGAATCTTGGAACTAAATCCAGCTGGTCGCCCTAATTGGCTGGAAATTTATCGAAACCCAAGTTCAGCATTGAGGGAGGAGTGAATTCGAGTTTGCCCGTCAGATGTTCTGGTAATCTACCAGAACCGCCAGAAGTGGTCCGTAATATATAGTAATCCTGGTTGGCATAACTGTAATCTTGCCGTCTATGGTGCATCTAAATATGCTTAATGTTAATATCGAAGACTCTTGTAATAACCTAACAGATTTTGGGCGTGTCCTCGCCAATATTAAGAGGCCACGCCTATGTTGTATATTATTCTACCACGAACAAACATTCGTGCGAGTCAGAATACTCGCAGATGTACACCACCGGTAGCTATAATACTCCCGCCACATCAGAAGGCAGGTGAAGTTCACCGGGAAAGTGGACGAATAGCATCATCTTGAACTAGTTCCATAATAGTACACGTAAAAACGGCTCATTCTAGCGATCACCGTGAGGTATTTACATGTTGCTAAAGTGTTGCTATACTTATGCGTCGCGGGAAATACAGATTTGTTGCTATAACAAAGGAAGAAATGGGCAAGTTCTGACCATACCACTAAATCCATTGTCTTCGTAGTAGCAGGAAAAAAAGAAGCTCTCCTCAATTTCCAAAACTCGATCCAACATATGATACGCCTATTTCAAAGGTGTTGCTATACTTATGCGTCTCAATGTAGTCAGTCCATCGTGCGGGTCTTCTATCAAATACATATGGTTGTTTCTTTTTTTTTCGAGAAAAAAAATCGAGCGAGCTATTAGAAAAAACGATGTAGGCATTGTCCGATGTGCTGAAATCAAGAGCTCTCACATCAAATTTGTGTCGCCTTTTTGAACAGTTGCTAAAACTACAATCATTTAATAATCTTAAAAGTAGTGAAATACTTGCTCCTGAGCAGCACTGATTTTTCAAAAGAAAATCTACAGAAACGAGTCTTTGAGAGAGTCCCAATGACTGGACATACGTATTGGACAATAAGAGTAAATGTGACGTGATCAATTTTGATTTCCAGAAAGCTTTCGATCGTGTCAGTTATAAGAAACTTATTCACAAAATTCAGCGGCTCAAATTCTATCTCGTGGTTATTGAATGGATCAGTCATTATCTAAACGGAAGAACTTTCCCATCAGTGCAGGATCTAGTTTTTCTCGGCCTTTTGAAATAGCCAGCTGCGTCCCGCTAAGAGGGGTCTTGTCTCCTGTGCTGTTTAATATTTTTCTTTCCGATCTACCTGACGTATTGACTTACTTGACTTAATCGGTTGGCTTTCGCCTGACGCGGTCATTCCGCATCTTCACCGAGGTGTGCCGTCCTAGTAGTCAGCCGTGTCCATTTTTCACGGTCTTCAGCCACAATTTGAACACACTCCATCCAGCTGTCACTATTCCATTTCTTGCGAAACGAAATATTGCGCCTGAACTGTCTTTCGATGCCGAGTGACTTTAAATCCTCTTTAACCACATCCTTCTTAAAGAGTGTTGTACAAGACGATCCGGCGTTCTTCTTAGTATATGCCCGAGCAGTCGAAGTCGACTTTCCATTGCTGCTTGAGATATCGTTAGGAGATGCTGGTACCTCCCTCGTGTCAAGCGTTTAAGTACTGCGTCTATTTCCTTGTAAAGGTCTTCGTTATGGCATACACGCAGCCAGAAATATCCAAGCAGACGACTAGAAAGCTTCCTTTCCGTGCAATCCAACCTTTCCATCTGCGTCTTCGGTGCTGCCCACGTCTCCGATCCGTACATCATGATAGGGCGAACAGCGGGTAGGTAGACGCGCAACTTGACTCCCTTCGCGATGGTGGTAGACCACAAACACTTGGTTAGAGAATTGAATGCAGACGTAGCTTTCGCACATCGTTGTCGAATATCCGCTGCGTAACTACCACCGTTCTTCAGCAAACAGCCCAAATAACAGAAATCGTCCACCAGTTCGATACGTTTTCCGTCCACACAAACTCCCGTTGAAGGCCTCTGAGAGACCCACATCTGCTTGCATTTGTCGGGACGAAGACGAGGTTCATAGGCTGCGGCATACTTCGAAACGAGGTTCACAATCCTTTGCAGTTTTGCGTTGTTTTCAGCGAATAACACGATGTCGTCGGCATACTCCAGATCGACAAGGGAGCGTCCTGATGGTGTTAGGATCACATCCGCAGGAAACTGTTCTGCAACTGTACGCATGATGTCATTAACGGCGAAGTTGACAAGAAAAGGTCCTGCAACGGCTCCTTGCCTTACTCCTGTTTTCACCTCGAAAGCTGACGTAAATCCGACAGGTGTACGGACCGCTGCTGTTGTTTCTTTGTTCATGTCCTCGATTAAGCGAACATACTTTTCCGGGACTCCATCTGCTCGCAGAGCATTGAGCAATCGATCACGATGAGGAGAGTCGAAAGCGGCTTCAAAGTCCAAAAAAGCAAACTGTAATGGCTTCAAATACCGCTGCCACGATTCAATTACTCTTCTCACGACGAACACTTGGTCGATGGGCGATCCTCCAGGTCGAAAACCGGCTTGCTCATCTCTGGTCGTTCTTTCACGAAGTTTGATAAGTCGCTCGAGAATGATACGTTCTAAAACCTTGTACAGGACACGAAGTAGAGAGATTCCTCTGTAGTTCTTAGGATACGTGACGGATAGCTTCTTGTGAAGAGGTACGATGATCGCATGTCTCCACGAATCGGGTATCCTTTCGCTCATCCATATAGCACGGATGGTGCTGGTCATTTCACGAATCCCAGACGGAGGAAGAGCTTTCAGCATTTTAGCAGTGATGTTGTCATCTCCACCAGCCTTTCCATTCTTCATTTTCCGGACACAATCCAAAACTCCAGACTCAGTCGGCGGTTCCTCACTTACATCGTAATGTGCTCTCTCAACATGCGGGAGCTCAGTTACTGATGGCGCTGGACGATTCAGTAGTGAACTGAAGTAATCCTTCCATATTGGCAGCGTCGCATCACCAACTGCAACTCCATTGGTAGTGTTCAAGACAGGAGAACATCTCTTCATCTTCCCGCTATACTGTCGCAGCAGCGTGTAGGCTTTCCTCGGATTCTTCTCCTTCCAAGCCTTCTCGAACGCCTTAGCTCTACACGTCCACTCTCGCTCGCGGTCACTTTGAACCTGCCGACGCAACTTCCTCCTCAGACGCTTCTCCTCCACAAAGTTTCCTGCAGTTCGGAGAGCACATACTCTGTTGTAGGTAGATGTTGTTTCTTCCGAGACGTTGGCGAACTTCTTCTTAGGCTGTACAACTGGGAGTGCCTCTTTCGAAGCGTCCTGGATGCACTTGACAAAAGAATCCGCGTCTCAAAGTTTCTTCTTAGTCCGTACTCCGATGTGAATAGAAACGCGTTGGCGAAAATTGCTTCTGCACTCTTCATCTCTGATACTTGTCATGTCAATCCTCTGGAGAGGCTGAGCCCCTCGATTCCTCTCATGAATCCTGGCAGTGAAGTTCAACAGAACAGGACGGTGATCCGAATCGAATGCTACATCCCACACAGCTCTAGATCTTCGAATGTCCGATACTGGAATATTCCTCGTCAGAACATAGTCGAGCTGTAGTTTCAAAGTTGCCATCTTCCGCTTCCGCTGCTCTTCTGGAGATAGCTGGGTTGGTCCCTGAGACGTAAGCTGATGTCGGCGATGATTCCTCTTGAATGTCGATGCAATAATCAGACCACTGCGTTCACAAAAGTCGACAAGGCGGTAGCCATTGTCCGATGTTTGCTCCACTGGGTAGAACCATTTACCGAGTACTTCGGATTCCTGATCAAGTCCCATCTTCGCATTTGCGTCGATCCCCACGACAACAGCACGTTGACAAGGTATCCTGGCTAGCAACGTATTGAGTTCCTCATGAAACGCATCCTTCGAATTGTCTTCGGCGGTTTCAGTGGGCTCATGAACACTCACTATCCACAGATTGAATCCTCTGTGATCCCGCAGTCGTACGAATGCATTCCGGCACGACGTTGAGCCGAACTCCTTGACCATACCATTAAAATCCTTCCTTACAGCTATTGCACAGCCTCCCACTCTCCTATCGTCAGCGCTACCGCAGTAGATGGTGTACTCTCCGACGCCGATGACGGGTCTATCCTCGAGGCGGGTTTCCTGCAAAGCAGCAAACGGTGCATGAAAATAGCTCAGAAGTCTGGATAGCGCAGTTTTTTGGATATCACTCGACAGCGATCGACAGTTCAGGGTGGCGAAACTGTGGCTTGTGACCAAAGACTCCATGAACTTCCTAGGTACGGATCCTAAGGTGTTATGGAACATAGGCCTTGGTGTGCCGGACGGCAACACCGTTATGCAATGTGCGGGATACTTTCGCGATATAGTTGTGCACGCTATATCGCTCGAACGTTCCCTGTGTACACTCAAACGTCTGCTGGGTATAGTAGAAGCAGGGGCACCAACGAGCAGGTACCAACAGACTTGTATACACACCCCCACCTGACGTATTACAAATTCGAAATGTTAAATGTAAGGTCTCGGTCATAGTTGGCCGATCGGCGTAGCTAGCCCGGTCGATAAGCATGAAAGACATGAATGAGGTGGGGTGAAAAAACACCCGACATGGCTGACCCGACCGATGTTAACATGATTTAAAGGCAGTGTTCACGAAAAAAACCATGTCTGATTTTTTGGTGGAGATCGGCAGCTGCGGGGCCTAGCGCCACCCTAACGTTGAAAAGGCTAAGAAAAAAATGAGCTTGGAACGGTCCCCTACGGCCCCAAAGTTGGACAACCGTCAGCTCGTCCCACGCAGATGCACTTTCCACGCTCACCGACGGGAACAAATGAATGCTCGAGATTGTGAGATAAGCGATGGTTTCCAATTAATAGCCCCGTTGTTCCCTTCATTCTCAACTTCGCTCTTTACTCAGGTCAGCTCGCATACATCGGCTGCAAAAGACGGAAGTTACAAGCTTCAGACAGCTCGTCCACCATGTTTCCTTAGCTCAATCTTTGAGGGACCATAACTCCGTTCCCAGAAGGTCTTGTACGATTCTAAAAACATCATTGGAATCAGCATGGGACCGCCTTCAAGATAGGTGAAAAAGCATGAAAACGATCCTTATTGTGAATATTGCCTTTAAGGTTGTAAGGAATGAATGATATCCATGATATCGTTCCACATAATTCATACATATTGACCGCGTCAGCCACAGCTGGCCCCACTGGGTGTTTTCTGCAACCACCATCGTTCATGTTTTTCATACGTATCGACCAGGTTGGCCACGGTGATTTTTTCAACCCACTCTGAGAGGAACCTACGATTTATGTCGACGACGTCAAGATCTATGGCGGGGTGTCCTGTATTGACGATAGGTCTAAGGCCCAGCAATCGATAGATTGAATGATACAGCGGTCCAAGGCATGGTAGTTAGGTTTAGTCCCCCATAAAACCTTACGAATCGGCTGTCAGGATAGTGCTCCTACATATGAAATTCACGGTGCGCCTGTATCCAAGATAGACCCTGTCCGTGATTCAGGCTAATATTACGACAATGGACTTGTCTTTTCTAAACATTGCAGACTTATTTCGCAAAGTGCCATATCAAGGACATATCAGATATTTAAGGCATTGACCACAAATAAGAAAGACGTTCTCCTTCTTGCTTATAAAAAGTATATCCGGCCCATTCTTGAGTCTGGTACAACAGTGTTCAATCCTTCCAAAAAGAAATATGTACTTGTGTTGGCAAGGCCTGAAACAATTATACGCGTGAGCTGCTACTCAGAACTGGGGAATTTTTTATATATATATTAAGGGCTAACATCAGAAACAAATACTACGGTCTTCCATCAATAGTCACTCGCTGGCAACTATTTGATGTGGTTCTGCTTAATAAAATTCTGCTATAGGTAAAATCAAGTCCACTAGGAATCATTTCTTCAAATGAGTTCCGTCTATCACTCGTGGGTCAGGAAGCAAGATTTGGCTCGGGAGGGCTGAATCCTTCGGAAGATTTAAATATTTCACGGACAGAGCTGGCTCCATTTACCTCAAGCTGACCAAGACCCCAGCTCTTCCGCATTCACTTAAATCTCCTAAAAATTCTCTTTATTCTTCTGTTTTGCAGCCGTAGTTACACAACTTTTTTTCTCTTCTTAGTGTCATGGTGAGAGCCTCAGGCCATAGCTGATTTGTGTCTTGCTCGTATTAGTTTTGTTGGGTTAATTTTTTTTCTTCTTTTTCATATTGCGTATACGTTATGCAGCGTAAATAAACATTACACAATATAAATTTGAAAATTTCTCAAACTTGGATGTTCTTTGTTGAGAGTTGAAGATGTCACCCATAGTACGCTGAATCCGGTTTTTATCGCAGCCAGAATGTGAACATCGCTCGGTTTTTTCGTCAGTCTAATTTCTGATGATCGTTCTTTCGCCCTGTACAATAGAGTGTAGAAATTTATGCTAAATCACATCGAATACATTTTTTCCTCCGGATGTCTTCGCGGATAAGGCCCGCAAAGGAAACACGTGAGCAAATAATCTGTGAGATTTGTTCTAAATGACGCTATAATGGGCGCTCTAGGGGCATTAACAACGAACGATTCATGTATCATCCTAATCCTCATTTTTTTGTCATGTACTCTGTGGTGTAGAATGTGCTCTGAGAGAAACAAATTGTCTGAATACAACAATATGTCTTCGTGAGACCGGACGTAATTATCTAGACTATGATACGGCGCACTGGTCGGAAGTTGTTAAAGTCGGCGTAGCTAGCGGCTTGCTGGGGCTGGTTCACCAACTCTCGTTGCTCTCGTCTAGTGTTTCTTTTGCTGAGGTAAGGTTTTTATAAGGGCTTAAATTTAGCCGCATCAAGGTAATTTCGACTTCTGACTCTTCACCACCTGAGTAATGTACTTTGACAGAGCGAATTTTCACTCAAGATTTTTAGATTTGAATTTTCCTTTCGAATTTTTTTGAAAATTTTTCGAATAAAATTATTTGTGTAAAACATAGAGAGCTCGGAAGCCTTCAGCAATTGAAAGACTCAAAACCTAGGCTTCAACTCCGAAACTCGATCAAAGTTTCAGTACAATCGTGGGTGTTCTCAAACGTGTTTTACTTTTGGAGGCATCGTAGGCGCAGGAAATAATGTATAGTTAGGTCCGTGGTTTGTTTCCTTAAGAAAAAAAACATTCAACACTTAGGAGACCGCGTGTCCACACTGCGCACCCACGGCTGTTTTGCCCCTCGGACCGCGTGTCCACACTGCGCACCCAGGCCATAAAACTTTTATTATTTTTTATATTTCTATGGCGTGGAGTCTTTCTCAATTACTGATAGGATCTTTATAATGTAACCTATTTACACTCACAGTGGTCAAGCGTTTTGAGTGTTCCTAGTGATTTTACAAGCATCTCCGGAAATAGCACTTTTCGATTTTTCGAACTTTTTTGGCCGGAAAGAAATCGTTCTAAACTTGGCTAAGAAGGTTATCAATGATGCTTATCACGGAACTGATGTTCTATAGTTGATTGTCGGAATAGTACCACCTATTTGAGATAACTGTAGTAGGTCATCGTTTCAAATTTTGCTGTCTTGACCTCGAGGGTTATTCGAGTTGCTGCACAAGGTTCTGGTGTTTACTTTTCAATTTCCAATGGAATTTTCTTTGAATGCGGTATATAAGCCATCGGTCAACTTTGTTTGAAATTTCGCTAAATTTCGAGTGGGGGGTAACTTGGGGGAAGGGGTGAAAACCTAGAAATAGTTAAGTGCTTAAGATTTTATTGAAATTAGGTGCTGATCATGAATATGATTCCCATTTTGAGATTTCTGATAAAACTTCTGCCGGTCGCATCAGATAACTTGGTAGATCAAAGTATTTGAGTCCGCTGAAAGTTTAACATGTGGTTTATTAGGGCATTACAAAGAAGAAGTTCGTTCATTTTTCAAATTTTCAATACTCTGGGTCGGCTTAGCACGGCTCAATTTTAACCATTAGCTCTAACATGAAGAAAATCCTAGAAGTCGACAAACAAACGCTTATTTCGTTACCACCCTTATGCATGTAAAGCTGAAATAACTTCCAAAATAAAAAAAAAACAGGTCCGCCGAAAAGCGGTGGATCATTGCTTCACCATGGCCTCACTCCAGATCTCTGTGGAGCGACATAATCTCAGGTGGAGTGGAAACGGAATACTGGTCGTCTAAGTATAAAAGCCTGCTCCGATCAAAATGGTTTCCAGCGGACCGCGTGTCCACACATGTCACCCACGGAAACGATTAGCGCACCGGTCGGCTGTGGAAATTCGCCGTGGAGCAGGCGGTCTCTTAAGTATTAAATGTCACCGGCGGCCGGCGGTATGGTAAGCTGGACAGCTGCACTCTTCGCTCGGCCTGAATCGATAAGTGGCCGGCGCACGCGACCGCAGCGCCACCCGCGGGTTAGATTTAGATGGTTTTTTATTGAGGAAGCAAGCCACGGACTTCACTATTTTCCATGTTATTCCAGCTCTGTTTTACTTGCGAAGCAAGTAAGAAATTCCGCCAATAGAGGAAATCAAGTTTATACTCACTGCGACCTCAAAATTTGAAGTTCGTTCAAAAATTGTTTTTGAAGTTTTTGTAAGCTTTCGCTCTGAGCTAAAGTCATTTTCGAGATCTTTCTGCGTGTCGAGTATGTACCGGAACTGTTCTGGAAGATGCTTATCGGTTTCTAAAGCCGCTCTCGAAGGCTAGGAATCGCAACCGGTAAAGAGCCAGATATTGAAAGGTTTCGCACCACTCATCATGAAAGGAAGTTGGTCTTTCCGTTCCGTTATGCTACACGCGAACCTGAAGTCTGCATGCAGCACAGAATAGTGGACAAAACAAGTTGCGTGCATTTCAAAGGCAGCAGCCCCGCTCAAAATTCATATCAATTTTAATACCTATATCGAAGGTTTGACGCTGGTAGAATAGGGAACCAAAAAAAACCAACAAAAATTGTATGCAAATAGAGGGATAACATTTGTTTTAGTTATTGGGTGAAAGTGGACGAGTTACACCGCGCGCGGTTGAAACAGCTTACACTAGAGGCAAAACCGTTGAGATAGTGGAGTCTATAGACTCTTGCAGCCTGCATTAACACGCTCACCTCGTTGGAAGCATCAAAACCGGCCAAGGTGGCCGCATTCGAATCTGGACGAGTTGTATTTGGGGGCGGGGTTGTCGAAGATCACAGGCCTGGTTTTCGATATTTTCGTCTTGACTTTTCTCAAATTTACTAATTTTGACTCGTTTTTGACACTTCCAACGTGGTGAGGGTTCTATTAGGGGCCATACGATCCCAGTTACACAATCATCTTGAAAACTTTCTCAAGCGTGTCTGCTGCCTTTACACTCAATAAGTTGATCGAAGCCTTCATGTAAGTGATCTGTTCAAAAATTGTTTTGGCGTGCCAAATGACACCGCATAATACCGCAGGCTTCAACTGTGTTTCATACCTAAAAATTGCGAGTCCGAAGACTATGAAGACAAGCCTTGAATTGTTGAAAGTTTTCTGTCTATGCATGTTATGAGCCCATGTGGACACTCATTGTGATGTAAACGTTCAATCTAGTTGATTTTAGACCTTATCAGCACGGTCTGCATTTCAACCTCATCACCGGATTGCGTACTCGAGAACGATGGACGGCCAAAAGGTGAGTAATTACTTTGGATTTACTTCTAAACATGGAACGAATGCTACCTAGTCTTTTTATTCTTTTTTTCTTGTAAGGTTGGAACTAGCTTCCCAATTTAGAAACCGGAAGAATCCCAACATCCTCGTCGCTATTCACTTGCCCATCAAGCAAGCTGTGAGGCAATATTGCGTGCTGATTTCAAACGTCAAAGCACTATTAAACATCGTGATCAATTGAAAGAAATTCCAACTGGGCAGCAGGTTTGTGACTTTGCCATCATAGAGCAGAAATAGCTCTTACAGAATTTTTTCAGAGGTAGCAAAGGTTCTTTGGTGTAGTGCTTGCTTTACGTTCCATGCTGACCAGGGAATGACCACTGGTCATTGACCAGCCCAGGCTGTCAGAACTACCAGTAGATCCATGTCTTTTTGATCGACTACCTCTCTGCTGGTCAAAAAGGCCTATCCTGACTGCCCGCGTAGTAGCGAAAAAAGGTATGAACCAAAATGAGAAGAGCCCTGTGGGCATATTACCATTAAGCTATCGTAACCTGTCATATTCTTTTGAACAGCAACAAGCGAACCTCAGATTCGTGTTCTACGCCAAAACCAAATTCTTAAACAAAGCTTGGGCTGAGAATTTTCCGATGATTTCTTCACCTCCAAAAATATGATTGGTTTACCCACCATGGAGCTCTTGAAGAAAATTTTTTTTCGCCACAAACGTGGCCTAGGGCTTTTTCTGGGTGTTGAACACAGGTAAAAGGCTGGTTTGAATTTTTTCGGACGGCAACCGGAGGATATGGTAAGTATAATGCCATTCAGCTACTGTAGCCTATGGATCCACGGAACCTTGGGGTATAGTCTCCTTTGCTGCGAAAAAATTCGCCATGGTGTTTTCCGAGAGGAGCAGTTGCCAGCAATATTCACATGAGAGCCTACTGACAATCTGGAAATCATGACTTCTTACTTAGGGCGTTAAAAAGCAGAAACTTCGGGCTTTTAAATTGCTAATCAGACTTGAATGAATTGTTACAGCCCAAATTTTCATTTCCGTACGGAACCTTCGGAGCAACTCGTTTTCCTGTCACCCGAATATTCACGCTAGAAACAACACCGAGATGTTGGCTAGTGAGACGAGCAAAAAAGGGAAACTAGACCAAGTCATTATCAAGGCTACCGTACTGATCTACCCAGACCACCTTCTTTTCCAATAGTAAGGTTTTTTCTTTGAGATCTATAGTTGGCATAGATGGCTTTAAATGTAGTTTACGGCAACGCGAACAACACCGTCAAGAAGGCACGAAAACGGTATGCACGATCCGTGTTGGCTGTACTACACTTATGGGAATAAGTGGTTCTTATCATGCTTACCTTGATGTGAATTTCATTTTTTTTTTGTGAATCAAGCAGGGATCCCATGCTACCTTCACGCTTTTGCTTTCACATGGTGTCGCCACAACGTTCGTCTAAGATTGCGGATGAGATTTTCGCTCCGATATTGCCAGTTGTTGAGGCGACTGAATGCAGCGTACGGGCTCACAAAGGAATAGTCCGCAGACTTCTAACTTCGATTGAAGCTGTGGCTGTTTGCACTTTCTTCACGTGTTTCATAACGAATATAATAGAAACCACACGCACCAACCGGAAGTGCTGCTGACAATGTGGATAGCGATCTCACGTCGAGAATGGCATCGCGTCACGCAGTGCGGTGTACGTTAGTGCACGTGTCACAGCCGGGTCAAAAGGGTGACGGATGTAACCTGTACGAGCATACAATGTCAAATAGGGCACTCATTCAGGTTTCTTCAACACTTGGATAAACAAGTGTGACCCGAAAACACTCGATACTGAACCTTCAACGAAATTGAAAAAAAAAGATAATTCGTTCCAGAAACATTCAGTAGTTATGCTTAATGTAAAACTAAATGATAGAATAAAGACGCAACGAATATACCCTCGGCGCGGATCGCACTGAAGTTTCAGTGCGATCCGCGTCAAAAATATGTTCTTTACAATCTGTGGGAATACGATGATCCGCTCTAGCAGCAGTCCAGAGTTCTTGGAGTGTTCAGCCGTCATTAGATCTATGAACAAGAAAGCCTATTAATATGCACTCGAAATGAAATCTCAGTCGGCGCGTACGGTGTTGCAGCCAGAATCGTATCCACTCCCCTGGGGAAATTTGTCGCGACAGTGCCGGGAAAGTATTGCGACCCTCGACTGTGCCGCGATAGTTCCGAGATAGTACGGCAGCGGCTCCGTGATCAGACGATTTTGTTGCCGCGTCTTAAGCCTAGTTTTGACTGCATCGCTGCTGTTTTTCATCGCAGTGATTTTGCACCCGCTGCTGCAGCGATGTAGCAGCGGCAGCGATTTTGTTTATAGTGCATAGCCTCACGGATGATCGGAGAAATTCAATCATTCAGTGAATTTAATGGCTGGTATTCATCGATAACGCGTTTCGACTCGAAAACACTGATCTTGTCATGTGGAAGGGTGAATGTTCATTAGACGAAACGTGTCAGTCGCTGGCAGTCGCTCCATCGCTGCCATTTTGGCCACGATGGAACGACGGTCAGCGACCATTGAGAATCACTCTTCAAGCAGCGATGCAGTAAAACATCGGAATTCGTCGCCGCGACCCAGCGGAGTAGGACATTTGTCACGAAGCGATCACATTTGGTGCGGCTTTCCATTACGCGCGATGAAAAAGGAACAGTTGTCCCTCGCATGGCCGCAGCGATCACCTATAGTCAAAACTAGGCTTTAGGCCTCGACATCACCGCGATAGTACCGCGCCAGCTCCGCGAGGATGAGGCAGCTCGCGTGGAGTACGGTGTAATGCATTGCATACATATCGACTGGGACGCCCACGGAACACACAGGCGTGCTCAGTCCGGCCACATTTGGGGAGGTTTTTGGACCTGCTACTGTATTACATGCGTCCAGCCGAAGAACTGAATATGACGGGTGCCTTAGCTCATTCTTCCTCCTCTAAGATGTGACTGCATAGCAAATGTTTGATAACTGCGCGCTTTTTTCCAACGATAAAATAACGGTTGTCTTGACATAGGCGTGTAGTAAGAGGGCAAGGGAACAGAGTCAGGTTAATGGTAGGTCGCACGAACTCTGGGAGGGCCGCCATGAATACCGCGACACCTGACAGTCTAATCCTTTTGAACATTAGCTTTTTACACTTTCGGTACTTCCATCTTTGAACGGTGCCTGGAATTGATATGAGTATTTGCTTTGTGTTCCTTGGAAACAATGTTATATCCATCATTCTAATTTCATATATTGCAACGCCTCAATGATGAAGGCGTCAATCTGATCTGGGCAGCGGATAAAGGAAGCATTTCGTTCACGGCAGTTCTCAGCTCGTCAGGTAATGCGAGAATTTGTTCCATAAAAGGATTTGTTTAGGAGTTCCGGAACATTTACATGAAAGAAATTTCCATGAAAACAAAACGATCTAGGCCAGCAAGCCCAGTCTGGAAATGCAAAGGAGGCTAACTTGTCCACGGAAACGCTAACAGTTTCGCTTACTTCCTCCACAAACTTGCCGGAAATTTTTCGGAACGCATTCAATGTCTACTCAAATTTCGAAATTGGTGGAATAGTAGTCTATTAGATCCCGGATGGGGTGAAATGTATTCAGACATCAAGAACTTTGGAAATCTGACCGATCCTAGCAACAAACATTCCTTGTCTTATCAGTACCTAGTAAATACGTGGTGACCAGTTTGCTTTCGAAATTGTCATCCACTACACCTTGCTTACATACAATCTCAACCTTCGTACCCGACTACATGTCATAGTGACCTGAACGTCCGTATCTGATTTGAGACGAATCGAGTTATTCCTTTACTTCCTTGTTCGCGAAGTTCCCCCCACTCCCTGTTTATTTATCGAGTGATTTATTGGTTTTTCTGGGTACGACGCTAATCATTGTCTGTTCCATTACTTTTGCGATTTCGAGACGGTTTCAATTCACGCTTAATAGATACAAAATATAATTTTGAATTGTTTAGGACTAGTATTATGGCAGAGCCCTAGTTGTGGGTAAACATGTTGCAGTTTCTTATTAACATGGAACCATCTTCCCAACTTACTGCTTTTTGGAACAAATTAGACACGTTAACATGAAATCGGGTTTAATTTCCTTAATCCCTTTTTTTCGCTGAGCTGCTGGTTGATCGATGTTCCACTTTACCGACGCGTTTTGAGTCAGTATCGTTGGTACAATCTTTTGAGTTTCGAGCAAGAAAAATAGCTGTTTCGTGCCTTTTTGACAGGACTCTGTTCAAAAAGGTACCTTGAAGGAACACTCGCGGCAACATTTCTTAGCACCATCGGATTCTATTCTATAGGGTGCGCGAATGAGTTTTTGCACTTTTTAGGTTTCGATTTTTCTTTCTTTTACTCAGAAGAAAAAACAACAACAGAAATGTCACAGAAAATGTTTAGCAATCAATCTGAATGATTTTAAAGTCAGTGTTCACTATAGAAAACAGTCTTCTGATTTTCAATGTTTTTGTGTACGTAAGACTACGTATAAGAGGTTAACAGGGAAAACTTTTCTCAAAGCTCTCAAATAATGCAAGAAAACTGTTCAAAGAAACCTCTGATACATTTAATTACGCCTGTTTGGTGAGTTTCGGGAAGCTGCAGATATGTTTCTCGTACCAAAAACTCCTTGAAAATAAGATAGGCCAATGCACATGTTTGGATGTCAGAATCTTACGCGACAAAGAATACAAAACTCGGCAGCTGTTCTTTGTTGAAACAAGCGCAGGACAAAGGTTATATAAAGTGGGCGGGGTGATCCATTGAGTCGGTCCTGTTTTTTTGTCGTACCTTCGTTCTAACTCTTCTTGCTACTTACTAGTTAGAAGGACCGAAAGCTTACGCTCTTGCCGAAAAACGGACGACTTTTTTTCAATCGTATTCTATTATGCATTTCCAGTTCAAAAAAAGTTAGGAGCAAAAATAGTTTCCAAAATTCCGTTCGCAGAGAAATGAAAATCTAACTTTTTTCCACTTTGAAGGCTGTGTTCACGATAATCTTCGATTTTGAAATTGTTTGGCTCCTGAGTAGAACTGAAATGACGAATAAATCTAGAATAAAGCACCAGAAGGGCACGAAATCCTTTACTCTCACCCCGTCTTTTCACTCTCATAGGAACTGATCGTTGTGACAACGAAATCTTATGTGGACCCGTCTTTGGCAACTCTCTACTCTCTGTTGCACCGTTCTTTAATTCGGACCCTAACTAAGACTGTTTTTCGTGAAATATTCTTCCATTCTCGATTAGCCCCATTTTTCATCAGTGACAACCACCGTGAACATGTTCATACAATCGCGCAACTAGTCCATGTCTTAGAATAATGTCATTGGTATAATACGTTTCAGTGCGTTTTTCGCCGTTTCTTCGTAATTTTGGTAATGCTTGGTGACCAACGCATTGTTTCAAGTTAAAAACTCTGGAAAGAAAATCACCGTGAACACTGCCTTCAAACGGGGGATGGCTCAACTTGTAAAAAAAAAAGTTTTCTGCATCGAGCGGGGTTCGCAATCTTCCCTAGACCCCTGCCAACGGGCTGCTGGGCCCTGTGGTGATGCAAACTGTCCAATGTTGAAGCTAGCTTGTCTAGCCGTCTTCGTCCGACAAGTCGTAGTTGGGGCTCGACGGATCCGATATAATAATATTGCTTATGGCACTCTTTCCGTTTGGAATTTGCCCCACTTTATTGAGAACTGGGCTTGTTATTGCAGTGAAGAGTTTGATTAGAAATCGATGGTCTGCTGATTCGCGAAATTTGAATGCAGAACCGAAGAAGGTTTCTGGAGGCAATGAATACTGTATATTATTGTGCGATTCTGTGTGCGGATACTTCCAATAACTAATTCAGGGAAACTAGCGCCATTCATTGGAGCGGTAGTGAGTGCATTCGGATCTAGAGGTGTTCGCATGAATCACGTGGAAACAAGGACCGAAAAGCTTGGTAAAGGTACGATTAAATTTCCGCTCATAAAAACTCTTTGACATGCTCAGAGCGATCAGAACTTATACCTTGACTGATTCATTTCTCAGCCTGTTTGAGAGCAAAAGTCATGGCAGTGTTTCCGTCGTCGTCTTGGTGTTCATTCTAAGGACGGGATTATACTTGCAGCGACTGGCGACGCGACGCAATGTTTACCATTAATATCGACAGGAAATCGATGTGTCTATTGTACACTGTCGCTGCCGTGGTTACGGCAGGTATGATCCCGTCCCAACTGTCCATATCTATCAGAACTCTCTACACAGCGAACCACGACAGATGAGGCTCCAGTGCGCTGAAAGGACCGTAGCTATTTTTTTAACCAATCAAATGATTATTCGTTTCTAGGTTGGGATATTCTCGCTGAATGCGATGCTACTAAGGACCAGTTGATTGCTGCTGCTGCGGACCTCACTCAAAAGTACAGTGATCTAACCGCTATAGCACTCTATAGGAAGAATGCTGTCGAAGAGAGTGAGTATATAGAGTGCTTGTGGGGTTGTATTAGTGTTCCAGTTTTCCTTTTTCAGTACCATGGTTTCCACGTCACATTTCTGACTTGGACAGCTGCTCACATTGCATCACAAAATACGACCCAACCACAGACACACGCCATCCGGTACTTCCACAGTTTTTTCCAAGCCTCTTAAAGATCTGGTGCCTCTACGAAGGTCCACAGTGTTGCATTAAGTCGCTAGGGTGGCATCTTTGTCGCGAAAAAGGCGTTGTGCCCGTTCATTGTCGCTCTTATACGAAAACGCCTTCGATGTAGCTGTCTGCTCTTCAAAACTGAGCCCACTCGCATCCAGTCGTTTTCAGGGTCACGGCGATCAGGCTTACATAGCCAGAAGAAAATATTTGAACGATCAAGCCATGGAGTATAGACAGTGAGTGTTGCAAAACGCTGTTTAGTTCTCGGAAATACCAAATTATTTTCAGTGGCGATCCTATTCCCTTTGTCGAGTACATGAAGGAAGAGCACGAGACCTGGAGAGTTGTTTACGAAAAGCTCAAACTCCTACACGAATCTCACACCTGTGCTACTTATAGGTAAGAGTGTTGGTGTGATTTTGTATGGGCGCTGTCAAATGATGGTGTTTTCGAATTCAGGAAGAATCTGAAACTTCTAGAAGAGGCAGGCGTGCTGTCACCCATCAGGATTCCGCAAATCAGAGACGTTAACAAATATCTCCAGAGTGAGGGGATTTCTACCATTTATATCTTTGGCTCCGTGCTTGAATACACCAAGAAAGTGTTATGATGGGCGAGCTGGAAGTCCGGTTATTCCGCTTGAGACCACATCACATTGCAAATGTATCCGCTTTTCACAAAGACAACAAAAACAGGCTAGATTGTTTACATTCGAGCTGCGAGACCGTGCCGATGTGGGTAGTAAAGTAGCTAGTTTGTCCCTGATGTACGCTTACCGTGTGTTCGAGGACAGAGTCAGTATCTTGCTTGTGACCGTGATTCATTGACGAGTTCAGAGACCACTGGGTTCATCCTTCGACCATGTAGTGGCCTGCTTTCTGCTCGAGACTTTCTTGCCAGTCTTGCGTTTCGCGTATTCCAGGCTGGTGCTTCGAAAGTATTTATGAGACTCACAGGTTGTTATGTTGGAGTTGTTCTTTGATCAGGCAATCGCTGTGTCGAAATCAGTCGGCCGGCTACATAGCGTTTCATGATTCCGGCTTCATGGAACGAGAGACTGGCCGACAGTTGAAATCAGGCAGATGTTAAAGACAAAACCGTGGAAACTCTAATTATAAGAACGTTTCCATCATGACGGCTGATAGATCAAGAATTTGTTAATAAAGGCTGAACATATGTAAGCAATGCTTGAAATTTTAGACTACAACCTACCTGCGTCACAGTGGGAGTCCACACCACTCTCCCGAGCCTGATCTGATTCACGAGTTGCTCGGACACGTACCAATGTTCGCCGACCCGCTCGTCGCACAAATGAGTCAGGTGATTTTCATCACTATGACATCTTCTTATGCAGTTTCAATCTGATGACTTTCAGGATATTGGTCTGATGAGTTTGGGTGCCTCTGACGAGCAGATTGAAAAACTGGCCACTGTGAGTGCTCTAAAGCATACTGGTTTTTGCGGAGTGGGGCGGTCAAGTAAACTACATATGTGAATCCAGCAGGTTTCATGAAATTTCACGGCTTTTTCGGTGGTACAAGCAAAGTCATGACGGCTAGGTGGCAGTCATTCGTTAGTTGGGCGATTTGCAATTGGCTTCCACGGGATCCGTTTTTTTTGTCATCTGGCGAGTAGCTGCATGTTCGGCCAATCTGATAAATAGTTACCCCGCGAGTGTCAGCCGCAAGCAGCTACTCATATTTGTGATGATTATTAATTTTCGCCACTTCACCCTAATACGCAGGGCACATATGGTTTGCGTTTTCGATTTAGTCTGAGGCATGGACCAGACGGCTGGTCGTGCATGGTTGGCGGCCTCATTGGAAAATGGCGTTTCGATTCGCGCCGGGGTGATCTACGGCGCAGCCCCGTCCATTCATCAGACTAAAATTATTACATGAACTCTATACTTTATGTCTTACCCCTTTTTTTGGAACAAACGATAAGTGTTCTCATCATGGGCAGATAGAAATACATATCGTCAATCATTAGATGGGGGAAAGCCGCGACGCTGCTTGGGGGAAAAATAGAGCGCGGAAAAACGTAGAGAGGATGGCTATTGATCGGATGATTTTGTGCCCGGTTGCTGAGCGCGGATTCGTACTTGGTAGACACTGACGATAACATCCGGTAAGGACGACGCCAATGCTTCTGAATTGTAGAACAGGGAAAGGTCTAAACTCAGCGGCCATGACTATGGAGCCAAGCCGTGGCTAGTAGAAATCTCGGATCCACTTCACACCAGTTCATCTCATGGCAAGGCTTTCAGGTCTATTGGTTCATTATCGAGTTTGGATTGTGCAAGGAGGATGGTAAGCTGAAAGCAATTGGCGCTGGTTTGATATCTGCTTACGGAGAGCTGATGGTTAGTTTGCGTTCACATAGAATTTGCTCTGTTTGTATTTTTTATGTTGGCGTCATAGGGATCAGAAGTGTTGTTAATATTGGGTATAGAAAATAGGCATGTCCGAATGAGACTGTGCCTCCCAGCGGTCCGCGAGCGTGTGGAATGGCTGTCGCAACGGCATCCGTCGGACCTCTGAATCGTTTGAAGGAATATCAGACGAATAGCGAATAATATCTCAATCAGCTGTTTACGAGTTGGAGAAAGACTCGTCCGAAAAAAGCCTTTGTGACGGCTGCTCGCCATGCCCACGTGAGCGAACAGTCTCGTTCGAACAGACTTTATGTTACACCACCTTTTCTTGCTTTTCCTTTTTTCTCCTCATTTTCTTTTACGTGTAAGCTTGCTTTTTTGGTATTTCACAATTGTTTTTATTGGGCTGTCCAACTGTTGCCTATACATTGAAAATTTCATGGTCGCCTTCTACATATTAAACACCAGGTCAAAGACTTTGGTGAGACATTTGACCCCTCTGAAGTTGGGGGGCACCAAAACCGTTTGCAGAAACTCTCCTAATACGTGCAACTCGCCTTTTCACTAAAAAGTGCAACTTCAGCAATCTCCCGTGTATGCTAGGACTTCGAGGCACCACACTCCACAGTTAGACACTACTTGTGACCTTCAATCAAATATATTTATTTTGTTGGTTATCGACTATTTTTTCAAAGTCGATTTTCAGTTCATCCTTTTTTTCAATTCTCGGAAAAACGCTGGATCGCCCACAGGATAAATATTCTCACACAATCATTACATCAAAGCAATCATATATGAATTTCGGTGCCCTAAGTTATTGCATATGAGATAAACATCAGAGGTTGCGATTTTCGTAAAAGTGCCAATTTCACCACATTGATGTTTTTTCTGCAGACCTGTTTTGTTGCTAGCCCTGGTCCTCAAAATAGTCAAAGGTCTCATCACCTTGACTGATTCGGTGTCTTAATAGGAAGCGAATTCATTTCAACATTCTCAACACCTTGATCACACACTGGGTTTAAATGTGAAATGCAAAAGTGTTGGAGTTTACCGGTAAGCGACAATTAAAATTGGATAGAAGTAGGAATGCGCTTCCAAATCCAGCACTACCTACAGAATAAACCACGAAACGTCGAGACACTAACCGAAACTAAAAAAAAGCAATGTAGTCTTCTCAAAGCCCTACAATTTTTCTCAAGCGTTGGGTGCCGTGTCTCTACTTGACCTAACCTAGAGAGCGAATTCAGCATAGATTCCCGAGCATTTTCGGTTGCTTCACGTCAGCCACAACTCATGAAGTAGTGCTGCCATGTAAAATATCAACTATCATTTCAGCATGCCTGCTCGGATAAGCCTCAGCATCGTGATTTCGACCCGGTCACAACGGCTGTGCAGAAATATGAGGACAGCGACTATCAACCATTATACTTTGTTGCCCGAAGCATTCAGGATGCACTCGTCAAACTGAGGTAGTATAAAAAGCTAATGTTTTGGAGTTCAGCCCGGTCCGAGCGCAAACACTCACTGAGGAACACATTTTTTTTAATTGTCACGGAAATGTGCACGCTCATTCTCCTCCTTAGTCAGGTCCAGACACTAAAGGCAGTGTTCACGATAAAAAATGTGTTTCAGTTTCCACTAGGCATGCGTGGTGGAGGGGCACACTGTAACGTTGACGTCGAAAGAACGCATGAAAACGATCCCGAAAAAGCTCCAAGGAAGTGAGAAGTGGCCGCTTCGAGCGCAGGGCAAACCCCAAAAGCGCAACACACGCCCACCGACGTGAACAAATGAATGCTCGAGATCGTGAGATTAGCGATGACTTCCAATCATTAGCCAGTTCTTCCCTTTATTCTCAACTTCTCTCTTTACTCAGGTCAGCACGCATACATCGGCTGCAAAAGACGGAAGTTACAAGCCTCCGTCAACTCGTCCACCATGTTTCCTTTGCTGAATTTTTGAGGGACCATGACTCCGTTATCAGAAGGTCTTGTAAACTCTGGTACCGCCGTAGTGACCTGTTGATTTCGATCAATACCAGCAGCGGAGCGGTGGGCCTCGGTGAAATATAACTAGTGATAAGGAGGTTCCGACGAAAAAGCCACCGCTCCGCGCTGTGATAATCGAAATCAACAGGTCACTACGGCGGTACCAGAGTTTACGATTTCAGAGACATCATTGGAACCAGCATGGGGCCGTTTTCAAGATAGGTGGGGAAACAGGAGAACGATTTTCATCGTGAACACTGTCTTTAAAGTCAAAGACGAAAAAAGCCTGGATGGTTTTATCAGATGCTAATCAGCGTGTTTTAGAGAATATGCAAGTTCACTCAAACGCCCATTCGCTGTCGTATACGATCCTTTCACACGAAGCATTGAAGTGAGTGCAGTTTTAGTTCTGAACATTAACGTTTTTTTTAATTATACGGACCGCTAACTACACCACCTAGTACTTATACACACCCACATACATCACTTCAGATGATACGGGAGTTCTCCGACTTTGAACCGGCTCTCCTACGATTCCGGATGGAGTTCAGTACAATAAGCCATGCGATTGACAATCTTAGTTTGAAAGCATATTCGTCTAAGTAGACCGCATCAGTCTTCATCCCTACTTTAGCAAAAAGATCTCTCTACGAAGTGGATCTTTTGAAGATTGGGGCAAAGCGAGGATACACAAACTTGAACGTGTCCTTTGCCGGTTTGATATACAAATCTCTGAGTGTTCTCTCAATTCGCTAGAGTTTTTCTGTATGCTATTGCAGCTCTCGGAGCCAAATCGCGGTCCAAGTTTCCGGACAACGGCTGTTGCATCACACGATAGGTATGTAATCGTGCTCGTACCGCCTGATCTCATCAAGATTCACCACTCCCCAGTACGATTATCATCGTTTCGCCTGATGACACAGCCATAGTCCGCAAATGCAGACCGGAATATGGCTCCGAGAACGACAGTATATCTGGTACAGTGGAACTGCAACTTTTTTGCTCGCACAAATCACGCGTTGCGTTTTCATACTTTGATCACCGCTTCATGATATCATTTGATTGATAAGGAGTGCAGAGCTATGCATGCAAAGCCTATGTTGTTGTTTTAAATATGTAGTACTCTAGCGCTGCTAGTCATTCAGGACGAGTCCGCGTGAATAGTCTTGAAACTGCTTAAATGAATTGTGGATTTTTTTTTTGAATTTGACCATCAGTCTATACGTCAACTGAGTAGTTTGCTAGCATGTTATATGTATATGCTTTACTTGCCTATTGAGAGATTAGTTGAACATGGTAGAAATAAACATTGGAGTTTTAGAAAAATTACTGCCCCGTGCCAGCAGTATGACAGTGCAGACTCTAACTGATGTACGAAAAAAAACGTGCATAATGGCAAAAACTCGCAATGTGTTCTTGATGTGCAGGATCCGATACTGTGCTGAAGCCTTACTGAGACCTACACTAAGGGAGCACATCCGGTCGATCTGGCTATTTTTAGCGAAACACATTTTACTTAAACGTAAGTCTGAAGGTGTTCACAAACCTGGGTCTATAACTGCTAAAGAGATTCACGAACTGGGTTACGAATTGAATATCGACGAACTTACCTCAGATTCGTGTACAGAAATCCAAATATGCTCTTCATAGAAGTTTCGCGGCAAATCTGTCTTAGCGTTTTGAGAATAATTAAAAGTGGTATTTGGCCCTGGAAATTTGTCCGGGTATGAGGCTCCAGACCGTAACTGTCCAAGCTCTTCGAATTACGACAAATTAACCTCAGTTTTGTTTCCAGGACACTGAATGACCCTCAGAAATAAGTTCCGGGCCGAATATGAAACATGTTTTCTGATTACCCCAAAAAGCTGCCTGTTAATTAGTAAGTATGCTGCTGACCCATCGAAGAAACTGCTCCGTAACCGCACTCGACGCCCCTTTTAGCAGGTACAAACTTACATTAACAGTAACTTAACGGAATCTATCGAAAATCGATTAGAGGAACTCAGATTCGTCTTGAGCACTCCGAATTACCTATACAGTGTAGGTTTGAGGCGAATCTAGCGCAGGGTTTTGGAAATCATCTAAAGTCGCATTTTGCCGAAATTTTCGAAAAGTTGGTAACTTGACCTCCATTTCGTGTTTAGGACCACGAGTAACCTCCAGAAAAATTTTGAGCCAAATCCGAATAATAACTCCTGAACACACTGAAAATTGCCTGGTGGGTGTACCCTTACCTTAGCACCAAACTGAGAAACCCTCCCCCCCAAACTCGGTACAGAGAACTAGAAGCTACATTGATTTTAACACGTCATTGGAACTTCAATAAGTGGTACGAATTTCATTTGAAACGGCGTTTTTGGCCAGTTGTAATTCACCTAGTGAGCTAGTGCGTGAACACGCTGCTTCAAACTCTTTGTAGACAGCAGAGTTAGCAGATTTGTGAGTGCAGCGTTGTTTCGGCACGGTGCACCAAACATGAAAACTGCTGGCGTTCACCCCGATCAGGCGCACGACCGAGTTAAATGGCGCCAACGAACCAAAGTGGCGGACCCTGCTATGGAGCGGGACAAACGCTGAAGAAGAAGAAGAACTAACAAACAATCTACCGTATTTCCTGTAATTGAACACTCGTGTGTGCTATTTTTCAACCTCCTCCAAGAGGAGGTTCAATTAGAGGGAGGGGTTCAAATAGAAGGGGAAGTTCTCATTTTCAACTGACAATCGCAATCTTACTCAACCGTGTCTACTCATCTATTCACCCAAAAATTTACAAAAAACTCAAAAAACTAGCTGAATAAATTGAAAAAATAAGCAACCTGAATCAAACAAGAATAGGAAAACTTTAAAATATTCATCTTTGTTTAATGCTTATATTCTATCAGATATATGACGCACTGTTCCAAATTCTACTTTCTCCAGTACGATATTTGGAATAAATATTCTGAAAGCATCAATGAAATTCAAAAATAGATGAAAGTGGAGTAATAGAATTCAAAAGTAGTCCTATTTTGAAACATCGATTGTGCCACAGCGATGAGCAAATTATGAGAATTCCGCTCTGACAACGAAGAAAAAGGTTGAAAATACATAAATCAGCATCAAATCCGTGCATCTTTGGTACCCTGGAAAACTCAGGGCCAATTGGTTAGGTTCTGCAGAAGAATCACGTCGAAATTAACGAGGGCGTGCAATTAATGGTCTGCGGTTTGACGTTTCTTCTGTGGTTGCGACTGCACAAACGGTTTTTTAGATCGATGGCTGCAGGGTATCTGTTTTTAACTTTAGGATATGAAGTGGAGTCAGTTAAAGTCGGGGTATAAATTACTTCAAATTGCCTTTATAAATCCGGCCCCTGGGGTTATGCGGGGATTAATATGGACACGACACCAGATAAGAAATTCTAATGCTAGACCCTGGTCGCTGTGTCATTTCGCTTCCTGAGATCTGCAATGTTTCAGTAGCAAAGAAAATATGTCTATATGAGCTGAATGATCCCGCAGGCTAATCGAGGGCCCGAGCTGCCGACTGTTCGGCTGAGCACTGTGCCGCCTCGTCCGAGATCATCCATAAACTGATGAATAACAACAGTCCTGCCGACAATGCTGTTTGGACCAGAGAGAGATTGCATTGGGTTATTGATGCGAATGCGAGTGACTCCATCCCTCTGAGAAAAAAAAAACATCGGAAAGATCATCTTGACTGCATAACTTGAATCTCACCTTGGTTCGAATATTGCCGAGATCACCAACGTGACGTGGCTTTCCCCTTCGAGCTCCGTGATTCATTGAGCGAGGATTGTAGTGAGCTCCCGATGCATTACAACCATCTGCCAGAGTGCCGATCTCGTGAACATGCATACCATGATCGCCGGGTGGTAAACCATTTACCCTACCACGGATCTGGAATATACATTTGAATTGACTTCCACGGTGGATAGTCATCAGAAACGGGTAGCAGACCGTCAGAGAACTGCCAACTTGTTCAAAGTTGATGACGCCGAGCTGCTGTGTTGGACTGCGGCCCGCAATAGCTCGAAAGATAGTAGCACGAGCACGAACTGAAATGAGTGACGCTGTCCTCTAACACATGCAATGAATTAATCCAGTTAGCGCTAATGGCTTTTTTCTGTATTATCCCTATCGCGCAACTCGCTTAGCCAAGAAATCCCCTCCAAGGAGCATGAATAGCTTCGGGGATGCGTTCCAAAATTGTTCCCACGAGAGAGAAAATGAGCCTGATAAGATATAACAAATGATAGGCCAGTAAGTATGAACATTATATCCTTTATTTCCGAGCTACTCGCAGTCGTATTATCAATATCGTAAATGCGAAGCGGTTGTTTTTCGAGAAAAACAACTATGAAAATGAACAAATCATTCTCAAAACCGCGGCGCTCCTATGATAGAGATACAGAAAGGTGCGAGTAGCGGGGAAATGAAGGCTAGGTGGTCTCATGAACTATAGTTGATTTGTATCACCATCAACTACGATTCCCTTCAGTGGAAACCTTTGAAACTAGGGTCATGCGTGGCAATGGGATCGGTCGGTGGGGTGTGCGCCTCCCCCTCCCCACCCAGCGGATGTCTCGTCACTGCGACCTCCCTCCGAGAAGAAAAGCTCAATTTTCCCCGTTCATTCTCTACTTTTTTTATTTTTTGAATATGTAGTCTACACAATGGAAGTAGGACCTGGTGAGGCGACTCTTCCTAACATACTGTAATCTGATTGTGTTATTGCTCATTTTTTCGAAATAGCTGACATTGGTCGGTGAGTTTTTGTTTGCACTCCCAATTTTTCACCTGTTTTCATTGCCTCCACAGATGTAGTCGGCGAAAACACAGACTCACCGATCTATCACAGCTGTTTCGGAAAAATCTGTGATACCACTAACAAACTGCAATATTTTAGGACGAGTCCGCAACCTCACCAGGTCCTACTTCGATTGCTGTAGACTATATAAAAGTTTATCAACCTTTTTTTGTTTGATGGCTAGTTCTCGGTTCGAACGAGAACTAGTGGTCTCAAACTTGGACTATTAACAGTGATTGTGAGAAGCTTCAAAATAAACTCAGCATGGACAGTATCTACAGAAAAAGTTCTTTCTCATTGCTGATGAGTGATCGCGTTTCAAATCTCGATGCTGCCGATGTGGTGGTGAATACTGAATTGCGGACCCCCATCCTCTTGGGTTACCAACAAGTGTGTATTTCGACTCATTGAAAGCAAACTCCCAGGGGTGGATCAACGTTCTCCGTTCGGAGTAGTAACAAACGACGTGGACGGACATTAGTACATCTTAGACCAACTTCTAGGA
The DNA here is from genome assembly GCA_029168955.1 of Aplectana chamaeleonis. Lineage (NCBI taxonomy): Eukaryota > Metazoa > Nematoda > Chromadorea > Rhabditida > Cosmocercidae > Aplectana > Aplectana chamaeleonis. Next base: position 129,570 of record JAPDOI010000654.1, read on the forward strand.
TCACTTGATACCACTATCCCTCAGAAGATTCAGTACAATAGTGATTTCAACTGATTTGAAGCATTCAGAAAAGGAGTAAAACCCCTGTCAGGGTGGATGCTACATTTATCCAGGGAAATGAAGTGCGAAAATTTCCGCGGACGACGCCCTTAAAATCACAGTCCTACTTCACAATCGTTTTTTTGTTTTTCTACCTATCTTGAGAAGGATCTCACGCTGTGTCCAATGATGTCTCTGGAATCGTAGAAGGCCCTCTGAGAACAGAGTTATGCCTCCCTAAAATCAAGTTGAGAAAGCATGGGGGACGAGCCGTCCAAGGCTTGTAACTTTCGTCATATGCAACCGATGTATTCGAGCCGACCTGAATAATGAGAGAGGCTGAGAATGGAGGGAAGAACGGGGTTGTTGATAGGAAACCATCGCTCACCTCGCCACTGTCGAGCTCGAAAGATCGTTGCTCGAGCGTGCCAAAGTGGCTTCTCGCTATGGGAGGGCTAGAGTGGCTTCCTCCTATATCTCGCTTATCCGGGAATTGAGAGCTTTGCAGGTTTCATACGAGGTGGGTCTACTTCTGAACTATGTAAAAATCTCAGATTTCGTCCCTGAGCTTGGACTGCGCCTTTAGAGGCATCGAACACGATGAAAACCGAATTCCAGCTTTTGCGTTCAGACTGATTAGTGGGCCCTAACAATGTCACTGAGAAAGTCTAGAGTTTTAAAATGGCCTCTGAATGAGGATTCGCTTACCCCAAAAGGGCTTCCTAGGTTTACGGGGCCAGCCTTGGGTCGATCCGTTGTTACAAGGAACAAAACTGCGGTCGCTGCAGGCTATCGTGCGTTGATGCGTCGTAGGGCGCAATGCACACGCCAATCTATTTGACGTTCGACATCGATCGAAAGAAGCTTACAGCAATGGACGCAGCAGGTTAGTAACCCTTCTTATTTCGTTCAAAAAAAAGTGATCGCTCGTCTGAATGGCGTCCCCGGTGACATGCTTACAACGCTGCGCGAAGGAAGGAATCGTAAAACTGTTCCTCGCGTTCTTCGCGCAACCATCCCTAGTCGAATTCTGCGGGAACTTCAAATTTGTTTTGAGCTTTCTTGAAATGGGTTTTTCTTGAAAAGTTGACGTTTTTGATAGGGCTTTTCGCAACTTCCAGTCATTGTAGGGATAAAACATTACGAAAACGTCAAAAACCCTAGTACGGTATTCATCGTGTACGATGACTTTAAGGAAAAAATTCATATGAATGTATATCGAACAAAATCTGTTTCCAAGTCGTTATTTGTTAACTTATCAACCTTCTTCTTCCTAAAAGCTTTCCAGAGACCTATACATTCTTGCTTGTGAGACTTTTCAAAAACTAGGTCTAGAATAAAAATCCTGGATTCTGAAAGGATTTCAAAATAGATGACTAGTGATGAGCCGTGACATCATCACTTCTCACTATGCGCGCGGCGCATTTCATGCGCGAAACCCAATTAGTCCTCTCGAACGAGACAAATTGAGGGATCGAAGGCAATAAAAAATGTATTGGGCTTCCTGCAGGAACGACGACTTGGACGAACTCCCGGACTCCTCACCGATACCTGCCTTTACCTATCTCATATCATATTTCGAAGTGGTTGATTAGGACCGAATGAGGCTGTCCGCTCACGCGGTCTGCTTGCGTGCCACCGCACTCGCAAAGGCATTTTCTGAACTTGTAAATCGAACAGCAGGAATGTTGGGCGAATACGTAATGAACGATCTTCCAGTCAGCTGTCTGCAGCCGTGGAAAAGCTCGTCCGGAAATGCCTACAAGATGTTGGCTCGGCACGCACGCCGACCGCGTGGGGGGACAGTCTCACTCGGACAGATTCTAATTATGCAGCTACAATACCTTCGAAGGGTTGTTACAGAATCCAACTCAGGTTCGGCAAGGGAAAAAAGAATGAAAGCTGTGGAGTATTTCCTTACACTGTTGGCAAACGTATTTATAGCTGAAAAATGGCGGTAAACGCACTTGTAACAGGAGCAGGTGTACAGCTTTCAGTGATCGCGATGCAGCTGAGAATTAATATAGTCGCTGTGTGCAAAAACATATTGAGTCAAATTTCAGCCGCAAATCTGACAAATGTATTCAGGCGTGGAAGAATGCAGCGAAATAAACTAGTTTGCGTAATTGGACGGCTATTTATGTGAAGCCTACGGGAGCGATCCTATCAGTCTTGAGCGCTTGTCGCTACCGGTAATACCTATCTGCGAAGGATCTTAATGGAGCTCTGGCTGCAATCGCTTGATCTTTGTAAAGACAAATCATGTAGCCGGCTATTCACAGCACATGTGTTGGTTTACCAAATGCAATCACAGTCTTCGGCGTGGTGGCGGATGTAAGTTCAAACGCAACAGACCTGACACCTATATTTTGTGTTCAGCTCAGCAACCTTGTGATAACTTGTGATTACATACTATGCCATAAAAAGGCATTAAATATTCAAAAACATCGAAAGTCTGTCTTCAAAAGGCCTCAGCCTAACTGGATTTAATGCCGATTTGTGCTTACCAGATCATATCCGTTTTCGGGTGTTCGCTGCTGTGGCTACACAGTTCATGTGTGCATAGCTGAGGAACGCAGAGCGGGGTGTCGGTAGTGAAATGGTAGCACTCTCGCCCGAAAAGCGATGCGATGCGGGTTCGAATCTTGCCCGACACCTAAGTTTTGTGAACTCAACAATCTTGTGATAAATTGTGATTATATAGCATGCCATAAAAAGTCATTAAATATTAAAAAAACATTGAAAGTCTGTCTTTAGAAGGCCTCAGCCTAACTGAATTTAATGCCAATTTGTGCTTACCAGGTCATATCCGTTTCCGGGTGTTCGCTCTTGTGGCTAGGCTACACAGTTCATGTGTGCATAGCTGAGGAACGCAGAGCGGGGTGTCGGTAGTGAAATGGTAACACTTCCGCTCGAAAAGCTATGCGATGCGGGCTTGATTCCTGCCTGACACCTAAGTTCTGTGTTCAACACAACAATCTTGTGATAAATTGTGATTATATAGCATGCCATAAAAAGTCATTAAATATTAAAAAACATAGAAAAACTAGAGGGTTTGCAGAGCAGCCAGAGGGACTCTTCTTTTCAGTGGAAGACTGGATCAAGACTGGAACACCAGGTCTTAGATCCGAAATATGATAATCGTAGAAATTGATTGCCGCAATCTCCTCTAACATCATATGTCCGTCGAAAGAAAACGTTAGGCCCGGAAGTGACCCTACAATTTTTTATTCATTTGGCTATTCATTGCGTATTTCGTCTGGAGCAAATGTGATGAAGCATTCCTGTTGGAATCACAAATATTTTCAGCAAGAAATGAGAGATGTGGAAAAAAGGCCATTCAAAAGACAAGTACCGGAAGCACAATAGCTTATTCCCAGCAAAGCATTCACATTTCAAGAAGGCAGAACGTGCGATTCTTAGCATAATGTCGAGGTCAAAGTCACAGTACACCCCTCCAAACATGAGATTTGTAATTTTTTTAAAATTGTGTAGTAGACCCCTCAAGTGTGAGGTAACAAGTGCGAGATCTCCATTTCTCCAAAGAAATCGAGATCGAGAAGGGGGGGGGGGGCTAGAGAGAATTTAGAGATACCATAGTTATCAGCGTGTGATGTTCTCCAGGATAGGCACACAACCTGAAAAATGATTTTTTGGATGAATCGTGCTATTAAAGGCACAGTCCCACCTGAATAAAGGGACAGGCTGAGAATGAAGGGAAGAGCGGGGCTATTGGTACAAAACTATCGCTCATCTGGCAATTGTTCAGCTCTGAAGATGGTAAAAGGGGCTTCCCGAAGTAGGCGCCCCAGGGTGGCTTCTTCCTTTATCTCGCCTATTCGGCGGAATCGCGAGCTCGCACTTGGCAGGTGTTTTATGGGGAACGTCTACTTCGAAATTACGTGGGAATTTCAGATTTCGCTTCTGAGGGTGAACTGTGCTTTGAAGGTTGGTGGAGAAAGGTTCTGGTTCACAAGTGAATGAAAAGGTGTTTTATTGCTTTGGATGCCAAATATGTGATTTTCACAGAACTTTGTCATATTTTTAGGGGGAATCAGCAAATAAAACTTTGAGACATTGAGAACTCAGTTCACATCGAAGAGAAAAATCAACGTCGGAATCCTAATAAACGGCTCAACAATATTTCAGTAAAAATCCGGATCGCGTGTCAATTATAAAACTAGCCGTATTACTTATTTTGGAACTAAAATTTCATTCTTCTGGAATCTTACTGCAAAAGGTCAATAAAGTTCGTTTAGACCCTTTCTTTAGGCGAACTTTATTGGAACAGTTTTCCGGGTCTCTTCAGTGAAGAAGGAGAAGAAGACTGTTTCATCAGTTGTAAACTTTTGGCTAATATTACATTGAAATATGTGATGTAACAGAATTGCTTTAATTGAGTAGTTTGATGCAGAGATACGTAATCAACATATCGAATGTTGCTTGCAAAAATTATCGAATGATGAAAGCTGTTGTATTTTTTGGTCTCAGAAAAACACGCACTCCTCAATACAGTGCGGTGCAAGAGCATAGGTCCACCCTAATTCTCGCATTCAATAAACCAAGCCGTAGACTTCGCATTACGAGAACAGTACCAATGGATTCAGGAGTGCTGAAAACCCCTGTAGGCAGTGTTCCAGAACAATCGGTTAATTGGTTAAGCAATACTGCCTGTTTCGGAAAAAGTGCCTATCTTAAGCGGTGCAAAAGCATAGGTCCACCCCAATCTTTTTTACTTAAACGAGTTTTCCGGCATAACGCCAGATATAAGTTTGCCACATGGTGACATAGAAACATTTTCTACGATTGTTCCAAGTGATGCCGAAGGGGATGAAGCTTTCTGCTGCTGAGCAGGCTCAAGTGGACGCCCTACATGAAGCACGTACCCCCAACAGAAGGATTGCGTCGCAACTGGGAAGATCGCACAACTGTATCAATAGACACTTGAAGAATCCGATGCAGTAGAAGAAAAAGAAAGAAGCTGGTCGACCGAGAAAGCTTTCGAGGCGCGAGGAGATGCGTATGGCTCGTGAAGCATCGAACAGCATGCCGTCCGCAAACGACATCCGAGGGAATTTGGATCTTCCGGTCTCGAAATGGACGGTACTACGGTCTCTCCACCGCTCCCGCACATTATACGTGAAGTTATGAGACCTGCACCCTGCCTAACACCATTTCACGAGTCGGCGAGGTTGCGTTTTGCTCGTACCAACATGGCCACAAAAAGGAGAGAGGTAGGTTGCCACAGCCTTGGTCGGGAAGTTTGAAAAGTTACTACTTCTGCATTCCAGGTCGTATTTTCTGACGAGAAAAATGGAATTTGAATGGCCCAGATGGTAGATCCCACTACTGAAGGGATCTGCGGAAAGAAAAACGGTTACTCTCGAAGCGCATTCTTGGAGGCGGCAGTCTGATGGCCTGGGCTGCTTTCTGTGGGGACGGACGTGTTGCACTTGACTTCATTTCGTGCAGGATGAACAGCATGGACTTCCTAAAGGTGCTTCGTGACCATTTACTGCCATATCTCAGAAGATATCGACGACTAGATCTTGTTTTTCAACATGACAATGCGTCAATCCACGCGTCGCAATCAACTTCTACATGGCTAGAGGCGCACAACGTGACCGTTATAGAATGGCCCGCATGTTCTCCCAATCTAAATCCAGTGGAGAACTTGTGGGGAATTCTTGTGCGGAAGGTGTATAGGAATGGCACCACCTTTTCCTCGATTTCTGATCTGAAGGTTGCCATTCTAGATGCGTGGGCGAGTGTAGACCAAACAGTGATCGATAATCTAGTTAAAAGTATGCCTAATAGGATTTTTGATGTTTGTGTTTAATAAAGGAGGCCCCATTGACTATTAGGTGTGTTTTATTTGCTGTTGAAGTTTGGATAAATGATTATTTTCACAGGTGGACCTATACTTTTGCACCGCCTAAGATGGGCACTTTTTCCCAAAGAAGCAGCACCTCTTCAACAATGAATTGATTGTTCTGGAAAATTGTCTACAAGTATTTTCAGCACTCCTGAATCCATTGGTGTTGTTCTCGTATTTCGAAATCTAGGGCTTAGTCTTTTGAATGAGAACATTAGAGTGGACCTATACTTATGCACCGCATTGTATGATAGCTGAGTGTAATCGAAACTGTGCCGCGACGATACAGCTCTCCCACTGCCCTCCCACTATTCCCATTAAGGGGACAGTCTAACCTCGGAATCGATTTTTCGTTTTTCTGCCTCTCTCGGAGAAAATTTTACGCTGATCACAGTGGTGTCTCCAGAATCGCTCAGAACTCACAAGGAACGGAGTTACGGCCCCTCAAAAATTTCAATTTCAAACGGCTAGACGTTCGCGGACGAGTTGTCTCGAGCCCTGTATTTTCTCCTTATTCGCAGCCATCGTTCTGAAGCAGGCCACAATTTAAAGCCAGACCGAAAACAAATCGAAGAACATAGGTTTTGAATAAAAATATTCGCGCGTCTCTTCCCTATGGAGGTCGGAAACCTGGCAGTGGGCGTTACCCATTTTTTTCTTTCAAGGGAGCGTGGCCGACTTTTTCCTCGCCTTTCCTCGCTTATTTGAGCGAATTGAGATTTCGCGCTTGGCAGGGTTGCTATAGGCGGCGACTGGACCATAATACCAAACATTACCTCTGAGGTTGGACTGTGCCTTTCAAGACAGCATACACGCTTGTAAACGTGTTTAATTACGGAAATATAATCGTATGCCTCATTGTCAAAACACAACGCCTTCGCATCTTAAAGCGTCGAAAACGACCCACAATGCCGGTACACGGGCAAGGAGTTGTCCCCGCCCATGTATCTGGCTGCCCCCTATATTCGCGTTTCTCCTTCAAAACAGGGGTGCTGGGCCTTTCCCACTGTTGCCGACGTATATGACTTACTTGGCTTGACTTAATCGGTTGGCTTTCGCCTGACGCGGTCATTCCGCATCTTCACCGAGGTGTGCCGTCCTAGTAGTCAGCCGTGTCCATTTTCACGGTCTTCAGCCACAATTTGAACACATTCCATCCAGCTGTCACTATTCCATTTCCTGCGAAACGAAACATCGCGCCTGAACTGTCTTTCGATGCCGAGTGACTTTAAATCCTCTTTAACCACATCCGTCCAGAACTTTCGCCTACGCCCAGGTGGCCGTTTCCAGACAGGATTCGGAAGCATTTTTAAAGCGTGTTGTACGAGACGATCCGGCGTTCTTCTTAGTATATGCACGAGCAGTCGAAGTCGACTTTCCATTACTGCTTGAGATGGCGTTAGGAGATGCTGGCACCTCCCTCGTGTCAAGCGTTGATGTACTGCGTCGATTTCCTTGTAAAGGTCTTCGTTATGGCATACACGCGGCCAGAAATATCCAAGCAAACGCCTAAAAAGCTTCCTCTCCGTGCAATCCAACCTTTCCATCTGCGTTTTCGGTGCTGCCCACGTCTCCGATCCGTACATCATGATAGGGCGAATAGCGGATAGGTAGACGCGCAACTTGACTTCCTTCGCGATGGTGGTAGACCACAAACACTTGGTTAGAGAATTGAATGCAGACGTAGCTTTCGCACATCGTTGTCGAATATCCGCTGCATAACTACCATCTTTCTTCAGCAAACAGCCCAAATAACAGAAATCGTCCACCAGTTCGATACGTTGTCCGTCCACACAAACTCCCGTTGGAGGCCTATGAGAGACCCACATCTGCTTGCATTTGTCGGGACGAAGACGAAGTCCATAGGCTGCGGCATACTCCGAAACGAGGTTCACAATCCTTTGCAGTTTTGCGTTGTTTTCAGCGAATAACACAATGTCGTCGGCGTACTCCAGGTCGACAAGGGAGCGTCCTGATGGTGTTAGGATCACATCCGCAGGAAACTGTTCTGCAACTCTACGCATGATGTCATCAACGGCGAAGTAGAAAAGAAAAGGTCCTGCAACGGCTCCTTGCCTTACTCCTGTTTTCACCTCAAAAGCTGACGTAAATCCGGCAGGTGTACGAACTGCTGCTGTTGTTTCTTTGTTCATGTCCTCGATTAACCGAACATACTTTTCCGGGACTCCATCTGCTCGCAGAGCATTGAGCAATCGATCACGATGAGGAGAGTCGAACGCGGTTTCAAAGTCCAAAAAAGCAAGCTGTAATGGCTTCGAAAACCGCTGCCACGATTCGATTACTCTTCTCACGACGAACACTTGGTCGATGGTCGATCTTCCAGGTCGAAAACCGGCTTGCTCATCTCTGGTCGTTCCTTCACGATGTTTGATAAGTCGCTCGAGAATGATACGTTCTAAAACCTTGTACATGACACGAAGTAGAGAGATTCCTCTGTAGTTCTTAGGATCCGTGACGGATAGCTTCTTGTGAAGAGGTACGATGATCGCATGTCTCCACGAATCGGGTATCCTTTCGCTCATCCATATGGCACGGATGGTGTTGGTCATTTCGCGAATCCCAGACGGAGGAAGAGCTTTCAGCATTTCAGCAGTGATGTTGTCATCTCCACCTGCCTTTCCATTCTTCATTTTCCGGACACAATCCAAAACTTCAGACTCGGTCGGCGGTTCCTCACTGACATCGTAATGTGCTCTCTGAACATGCGGGAGCTCAGGTACTAATGGCGCTGGACGATTCAGTAGGGAACTGAAGTAATCCTTCCATATTGGCAGCGTCGCATCACCAACTGCAACTCCATTGGTAGTGTTCAAGACAGGAGACCATCTCTTCATCTTCCCGCTATACTGTCGCAGCAACGTGTAGGCTTTCTTCGGATTCTTCTCCTCCCAAGCCTTCCCGAACTCCTTAGCTCTACACGTCCACTCTCGTTCGCGGTCACTTTGAAGCTGCCGACGCAACTTCCTCCTCAGACGCTTCTCCTCCACGAAGTTTCCTGCAGTTCGGAGAGCACATACTCTGTTGTAGGTAGATGTTGTTTCTTCTGAGACGTAGGCGAACTTCTTCTTAGGCTGTACAACCGGGAGTGCCTCTTTCGAAGCGTCCTGGATGCACTTGACAAAAGAATCCGCGTCGCAAAGTTTCTTCTTAGTCCGTACTCCGATGTGAATAGAAACGCGTTGTCGGAAATTCCTTCTGCACTCTTCATCTCTGAGACTTGTCATGTCAATCCTCTGGAGAGGCTGAGCCCCTCGCTTCCTCTTATGAATCCTCGCAGTGAAGTTCAACAGAACAGGACGGTGATCCGAATCGAATGCGACATCCCACACAGCTCTAGATCTTCGAATGTCCGATACTGGAATATTCCTCGTCAGGACATAGTCAAGCTGTAGTTTCAAAGTTGTCATCTTCCGCTTCCGCTGCTCTTCTGGAGATAGCCGGGTTGGTCCCTGCCACGTAAGCTGATGGCGGCGATGATTCCTCTTGAATGTCGATGCAATAATCAGACCACTGCGTTCACAAAAGTCGACAAGGCGGTAGCCATTGTCCGATGTCTGCTCCACTGGGTAGAACCATTTACCGAGTACTTCGGATTCCTGATCAAGTCCCATCTTCGCATTTGCGTCAATCCCCACGACAACAGCATGTTGACAAGGTATTCTGGCCAGCAACGTATTGAGTTCCTCATAAAACGCATCCTTCGAATTGTCTTCGGCGGTTTCAGTGGGCGCATGAGCACTCACTATCCACAGATTGAATCCTCTGTGATCCCGCAGTCGTACGAATGCATTCCGGCACGACGTTGAGCCAAACTCCTTGACCATACCATTGAAATCCTTCCTTACAGCTATTGCACAGCCTCCCACTCTCCTATCGTCAGCGTTACCGCAGTAGATGGTGTACTCTCCGACGCTGATGACGGGTCTATCCTTGAGGCGGGTTTCCTGCAAAGCAGCAAACGGTGCATGGAAATAGCTCAGAAGTCTGGATAGCGCAGTTTTTTGGATATCACTCGACAGCGATCGACAGTTCAGGGTGGCGAAATTGTGGCTTGTGGCCATGACTTCCTAGGTACGGATCCTAAGGTGTTATGGACCAGAGGCCTTAGTGTGCCGGACGGCGACACCTTTATGCAATGTGCGGGATACTTTCGCGATATAGTTGTGCACGCTATATCGCTCGAACGTTCCCTGTGTACACTCAAACGTCTGCTGGGTTCAGTAGAAGCAGGGGCACCAACGAGCAGGTACCAACAGACTTGTATACACACCCCCGCCGACGTATATGGTTCACTTATTGTACTTATTGTACCACCCACAAACGTCGCCGACGTTGGGAATGGCCCAGCACGCCTGTTTCGGAGGAGAACAGCGAATACAGAATACAGGGCTGGGACAACTTCTTGCCTGTGTAGCGGTTGTGGGCCGTTTTTGACGCTTCAAAATGCGTAGGCGTTGTGTCCTCAGGCATACGATTCTAATTGCGTCGTTCTTCCAAAAAAGTTCGCGAGAGTGGATGCTTTCTTTGGGGTAATAAACATTGAGTAATAATTGAATTCACTTCCATAATTTTATCAAAAACTTCATTTTCAGTTTCCATGACTAGATGCTAACATGCATTTCTGAATAAACCAGAATGTTTACTCGGACCAAGTCTATTCGACGATTTAAATTCACTCTAGTCAAAGGAATAGAACTACGGACTATTTTGCCTTTCCAAACTTATTTGCATATCAATCCTGATACTTGCCTATGTCTCACGAGTATGTTGATCATGAAGCTTCTCCAATCCTTACCCTAACACTTTCTCCAGTCCTTTCCTGATACTTGCAATAAATCATTTCATATAGTTTTTTATCGTTATTGTAGTGAATATACAGTCACATATAGTGCATATATTAACACAAAAAATAGATAAAATACAATACGTATCGAACTCCATCATATTCATACTATTTTAATTCATACCACCATTAACGTGTTATATAAAAACGAAAACTATTGAACAAATCCGAATATACAAAATTTCGAAATAACGGGGCTCCGATAAAAGCCGCTATTCGTGTATCTGTTGACGTGAACAATCCACCTTCCACCCACATTTCGTGAGAGACGTCACCTGACATCTCGTACTCTTTCCGATTCTCTCATCAAAAGCTTTGCCATGCTTGTACGACGGAATGTATAGGTGCAGCGATATGGCTTCACCCTAGTGACTAAAAATCTTCATGCGATGTAAACCCAATTCAACACTCATATGGGATACCGAGTTTTCCTCAAACCGGTTTACTTCGAGTTTTTTGACGGGTGCATCTACATGAGTATCTGCTGCCGGCCACTCATACTTTGTTTTCGTCAGAGCGCCTTCCAGAATCTTCACGAAGCAAGCAGCATTCGTATGATGGTAAATGCAGCTTCCCATCCCGGGACCAAAAAAACATTGTACCATAGGATTATATGCCAATGTCAGCTTCGGCTAGATTCCTTGAATACCTACCCTCATCGAAAAACGCATACTGCTTCAAGTCGTCCGGATCACGCACGTAAGACTCTAGCAGATTGGCAACTTCGGCTACGTTCACCTCGTCGAAAGCGAACATTTCTGGAGGATTTTCTATCAACTGGGCGAGGGTCATCATTTCAGGAATGCCGCGATCCGTCAGAACTCGATCCGTCGTGCGATATGGGGCTTTTCCGCAGCCACACAGCGCTCACTTCAGATACTGGATCTAAACCATTTAAATGAAAGCATATGTGTTTCACGGTCAAAACTATTGTCTTCGCAATGTACTGAGTATTTAATTGAGAAAATAGTTATAAATAGCTAAATGACGTGGTCGCGATGAAATATGTATGCTCGTTCACTTTTTTCCTCGAAACCCTTTTCCGGATCTAGAGTAGTAGAACTTACAAGACAAGATTGAAAAAAAATCTGTTTGGTAAAATTACTAGCCTCAACTTCCCGGTCTTCTGATGGTGGACGAGCCGACTTCACACCATCGGCATCGATGATCTCTCGTGTCAAGAACTTCAGCTGGCTTGAATTCGAGATCTAAACAAGGAAAAATTTTCTTCGGACCAGCCTGCTTGAACATGTACGCCCTCATCTAATCGGAACATTGACGGAAGTGTTTGATTCCATTGTTCAACTAATTTCAACCGTTGAATTTGCATTTATTTCTGCCTCTTGATGTTAATGAATTTTTCCCATTCACACCATGGGACTGCGATCTTTTTGGGCGGAGCCGTGCACGTGTGCACGGACTGGCAATTTAGGAACCTAATAACTCTAATTGTAGCCCGTTTCTTGCCCCGTGGGCTTCGTGGTCTTTTAGGCGTTTGCGAATCAATTGCACAATCTTTTTAGTCATTGATATAGAATTCTGAGACCTCGATCTCATTCGCACAACATACTTATCTACTGTCTAATCAATCACATGGTGACATTAGTGTATGACCCGTCTACAAATAAAAATCAGTATCACTTATTGTCTATTGCCCATCAGGTAGGATGTGGTTGCTTTATGCCTTGGCTGAGCTTTTTTCAATGTCTTTGAAACTCTGTTCTTCATTAGATTCGAATGATCGGTCAGGTGTATATGATGTGCAGAGTATTTGAATATAATTTTTTTTCGAGAGTTTTTTGTTATTCTTCCGCATTTGGCAATCTGTGCATTGCAAATTCAAAAAAAAACACGAGAATTGTGGGAACGAATGCTCAGAGAATCGTAAAGCAGTTCGGAAAAACAAAATCAAAATAATATTTCTAAAATGTGTGTGTAACGTTGATGATGGGGAAACACCGTTTTTTGACTTCCGGTGTTTTTACTTGAAGAAATCGCATTCGAACTCAGGCATACACCTCTTTATGTCGAAGCGTCCAAAAGTTTGGGGAGCCAAAATTACGGAAACAAAATTACTGTGAATTTTCCCCCAATCCATCGCTTATTGTTAGAGGAATGAAGATTCAGTGAAAAAAATAAATCGAACAGCAAGAACACTGCGAAGACCACCCGGAATTCATATGCGGGTGGTATGAGGTGAGAGCCCGGCATCATTTTTGATCATCCTAATTCAATATTGAATTTTCACGTAATCACCTGAAAAAGAATTATTCAGCGATTAACTAAACATTGGACTTGGATTGATTGGTGTGAAAGATAGCAAATCTTAACAGAAATAAACGTAACTCATTCATTTCTTCAAGGAAACCTGAGTTTGAATAACAATCACAATTCACAATTAGGTTTTCTTGATCTCCGTTTTCGATTAAAGTCATCGACCACAAAATTCTGGGGATCTCTGATTTTCACCTAATTTTCTGCTAGCTATTGATTTTTCTAACAATTATCACGTCAGGTCATAACCACGGGTGTGCGCCAACTGCCGTTTGCCGGCCATTTTTTGGGCTTGCCGTTGCCGTTTGCCAGAATTTTTGAAAAAAGTAATGCTTGCCCTAAATGCAGTTTTTGTGTTGTTCAGCGATTCGAAGCTGCAACAAATAATTGTTTTGACTACTTCCAGCTACTAGTTCCCTTCTCATGCAATGCGTAATTGTACCCATGAATGGGTAACTAATGAAAATGTTTTGATTAAGTGATCAGAAGAGTACGTCTAAGTTCTAAATTGTTTGGGATCTTCCAAATGTATTTTTTTAATCATCAAATTTCTAACCATTTAGAGATGCCAGGATTGCAAAAAAAAACTTCTCCAGAAGCATTCCGATTCCTGCAAATTCCAAGGCTACAAAATCAAGTGGTATCGAAATTGTAGTGAGAACTCTTGTAAATCATTCCGCTTATCGCAGACTGGTGAGCTGATGGTAGAATTTGACGAAAGAAGCATACACAGGATGTTGCAGATAATGTGGCCACAAGTTCAACGAGGCAGTCCAATAAGACTGTGTTGCTAGTAGTTTTGAAGTATTTGAGATTTCTGTAAATCAAATGCCACAAAACGGTCTAAACCTAACTTCTGAACAAGCTCTTTTATTTTTTCACTCGCGCTTGCTTCCTCGTCTCGAAATCAACGCGAACAACAACAGGTTTCTATTAAGAACTTCGATAACCAGTCGAAAAAAAAAGATTTGGCAAAGGACGTGACATGCACAGGCAAAGTGAAGGGTGAAAAATGATTAAACTGATCATAAAGGATAGGTTGCGAAAGCTTTCCGCTTAGTTGTTCCTGCACATATTAATCACGCATCCGACGTGCACTGAGTCGCCTGCCGAATTTGTAAGTGACGAAAACTAATGAGCAAGTTTCTTAACGCTCAGAATACCCGCAGAAACATGATTTAAGCATATTAAACCGCTCGTAATCTTATCAAAAACTTCTGAGTAATAATGTCGACCGATCACAGCGTATTCATCAATCTATTCGCACCCGAATGTGACGGCGGTATCGGCCACAGTCTTCGAGCCGGCGCACACCTTCACAGCACCAAACTTGCTTACGCTTCGCTGCACGTCTCTAGATCGACTAGGCTGGGTCGCGCTGGCCTTAAGCCTCATTCAGTGTAATTCATTCGCGGGTGTACCAAATTTGCTCTGCTCAATAAGACGCCCTTCTCTGGATTTCTAGCGTCGGTTTGTACGGAAACTTTGTATTCTGTTCATGTATATACTGGAGTCCACCAAGAGTGTCTCATTTACTTATCAATGAGGAGCGGTCGATTGGAGATCAATGAACATTAAACTAGTTGCAGCACAACCGCTCTCGCTCAACTGGTATCGAGCGTGCTGGTATCGGATTCATGCACATTGCTCCCCTGCCGGCCGCTTCCTACTGATAAGTAAATGAGACACTCTAAGTGGACTCCACTATATAAACTTTTGACCGAAAATTGTACGGAAAATATTCCACATTTGGTGGTTGTTAAATACATCACTGATATGTTGAAAATCTTTTTCAAAACTCTAACAGAAAGTATGTAGACTCTGTTTCATTCCAGATGCACTCACGTTTTCGGTTAACACAGCGCAGAGCGGTGGCTTTTTCGTCGAAACCTCCTTATCACTAGTTATATTTCACCGAGGCCAACCGCTCCGCTGTTGGTGATAATCAAAATGAGCAGATCACTAGGGATGTACCAGAGCTTAGCTACTAATGGATTCGAAATCTCAGAAAGTTTCTTGCAACAGTTGTTTGAAATGTTCGCGAAAATTCTTCTTCAAAACTTTGCCTCCAGTGAGCTTTCAGTGCGCAGCACCATTTTCGGACCTGAAATACATAGTTCAGAGCCGAACAGGAATCGTCACGGCAAAATCTGGCTTGGTCCGCCGTCAGTGGTGGTCGGACCGCAACTGCGAATAAACGACAGCATACACTTACGGCGCGCTTAATAGCCAGATTTCCCATGCTTCCCATCATGGGAAATCCTACGGTAACTCAGAGCGGTCAGTTCCATCACGCAATGAATTGCAGTGCTTCGTTCATTCCGCCACGGTTGTTTATATTGGGAGACAGCAGTTTAATCTCAAGTGCTTCCAGGATTTTCCTTTTCATTGTGTTTTTTTTTCGAGCGGTGTAGTACTGAAATAGAAAACTCTTGGGAAGCTTTCTGAAGGTGTTTGAACGTTCTGTGGCGCGAAGAGCTATTCGTTGGGTAAGAAGCTGGATTCCGCAGCGCCCTACGGTGTTCGTCTAACCGTTTGAATAAGGGCCCAGCAGCTTCGCCCACGTACTTCTCTCCACAGTTTTGGCTCTTGATCAGGTGAACAGTTCCGATTAGTTGGCATATTTTGTTATCACTAGAGTAACCACACTCCCGTCTTCTACACCTTCCTTCGTAAGGCCGCGAAAAGATGAACATGCTCTTCAAATTCGGAGGTGGACGAAATATGAGCCGTATAGACAGCAATGCGTTTTTTAACGACACTGTTAATTATATGGGCCACCTGCTCGTTGACGTATGGCATTATCATAGCAACACTGTCCGGCGTACTGTAAGGCCTGCATGAGTGTATTTGTGCGTGATTATAACCATTATCGCTTAGAGTACGGCCCACCACTGAATCCACTTCGTTCCATCTAAATGTGCAAACTCTGTCCTTTGTAGTGGTGAAATTACGAACGGCATTAGCTTTCCTGTGTAAGGAAAGGCAGCTTCTGGAGTGCAGGATTATATTCTTAGATGCTGACTTTTGTGCCATGTGAGTTCACTTATTACCCCTCTAATCCTCACTTTAGCATTTAGAAATGGCAAGAAACCGTCCTCGTTTGGTTTTTTTACAGTGAATCTGATACCTTCCACTTGTGAGTTCAAATTCAGCAGCGTGTCTTCCAAGTCTGTCGACGAATACCTGATGATAAATACGTCATCAATGGACCGCTTGTAAAACACTATTCCAATCGTTACCGTTTTTTTCTATATGATCGAGGTAGACAATGGCTAGCAGCGGGGCTATCCTAAGTCCCATAGCCAATCCACGATGTTGTGTATAGAATTTGCCATCGAACTGGAATACGTCGCATTGCAGGGTTGTCTCCAGGAGGTCGTACAGTTGATTGATTTGTTTTTAGTTCAAATGCATATGCTTCCCTTCTGTTGTGCCTCCAGAGCGACAACAATGCGTCCACGGCATCAGAAGTATGAACTTTGGTGTACAAGGATGTTTATACTCAAAACTCGCATAACTTGCTCCGTCAGGAATTTGGCAACTATTCAGTGAAGCTATGCAGTCGCCTGTGTTCACAATGTGTGACGCCACATGACTGAGAAGTGGAGAAAACACTGACTAACAACCAGCTTATTCTGTCCGATGGTCCTCCGAAGGTAGAAATGATCGGTCGGGTTTTGACGTTTTCTTCCGTAATCTGATCAACCGGCGCATTTCCAAATTTTCTAGTTCTAAGAAGCGTTTAGTATGTAGGAACTGTGGGACAAGACAAAATAAATCGCCTTACCGCGGGTGAGCCCAGCTTACTACCCAACACTGTTTCTATTGTTTCTCGGAGTCTCCGTGATGCGTGTTCGAATGCTGAGAAGAGACGCTCTGAATTACTGTAAGATCTACTGTAGAATTTCCCATGATGGGAGTCATGGCATCTCTGACTATTTAAAGGCAGGGTTCGCAATAAAAACAACTTTTGAGCTCTCTTCATAAGAATGTAGATTTGACCATCACAAAAGTAAAAATACGAGGAAAAAAACCCGGAAATTTGCGAGAAAAACGCTCAAAAACAAAGTACAAGGGCTAATTACCGGTGTCGGCCGGCCCCCTAGCAAACGCGATTTTCATTAATGCTCGCTCATGCGACATTTATTTTGCTGTTAAAGTAATCAGTGGCCTCCAGAAATGTTTAGAACTTAGTTTAGAAGCAGAATAAAATTTGATAAAACAGACTTTTACCCGAATCTCGATAATTGGGGGCGGGAGGACACCAAGCCATAACTTGCTCCTGAGCATTTTTCCTCCAATTTTTTACTTATTTTCCCTTTTGTGATGACCAGATCTACCATTCCATGGGTATAGCACAACAACCGATTTTATCGAGAACCCTGCCTTTAATGGCGCCGTAAGGGTATGGTGTCGTTTATTCGCAGTTGCGGTCCGACCACCACCAACGGCGGACCAGGCCAGTTCTTTCGCTGAGAAGATGCCTAGGCGGCTCTGAAATATGCATCTCAGGTCTGAAGAAGGTGCTTCGCACCGAAAGCGAGACTATCCTAAACGGGGGTAGGGCACTCGAGTAAAAGTCAGAAATAAAATAAACCAACTCATCGAAATAAAGGAAAGACCTGATAAGAGATGCTTGATGCTGGTATCAATCATTGTTGTTAATGTTCTATAGAAATACTTCGATTGATAGTGTTATAGATAGGTGGTTCATTTCATCTCTGGCCTTTACTTGAGTACCCCCCCCCCCGTTTAGGATAGTCCCCCGAATGCTCACCGTAGGCAAAGTTTTGAAGAAGGTTTTTTGCGAACATTTTGAACAACTTTAGCAGGGAACTTTTTGAGATTATGCAGATATTTTACGCCTCATATTTGTGGTGAGCGCGAAGCGCTCACCAGATTTGGCTTTGATTCGTCATCGCGCAACCCCCTGATCTCAGTATCAGGGTCCAGAGTAAACGTAGGAAGACCGTTCTTTTTGCATTTGATATACTTTAGAAAGCTGAATAACTGTTCAAAACATGGTCCAGAATGGTTACCTGAGACTCGAGAAAAAGTGTCAAAACCACGTCATTTTGGTCGAAAGAAAAATGTTCATCTTTTTTTTCAGTTGGCGTTCACGATCTTGTTGGAACATTTATCGTTGAGCTAGAGAGCTCATTTTTGACCAGGAAGCTGGTCTTGTTTGCACCTAGCTCCTGTCAAATTTTGAAGTTGGTAGCTAAATTTTTGCGGAACCTCAAAATTCAGGGTCAAGAAAGACAAAAATACGTAAACATGTTATTATAAACCATCCGACGTTTACTCTTTCGCAAAAATGAACTAGTGAAACAAACACCGTTACTGATAGGCTTTTGCTTAGGATTGAACGCTCTCTGAGATGGGGCAACGCCTCAATCAATACGGCGGGATCTCGGAAGTATTTTTTGGAACGCCGCAAGGTGTGACTCAGACATGCGCCACAGAACACCGTAGATAGTGTGCAGGACCCCAGCACGAGTGCGCAAGACGCCTTAGAAAGTGTGTGGGACCCAAATGAGAGTGCGCCGGACGCAGTAGATAGTGTGCGGTACCCAAATGAGAGTGCGCAAGACGCCGTAGAACGTGTGTGGGACCGAAGTGAGAGTGCGCAGAACGCCGTAGAAAGTGTGATGGACCAAAGTGAGAGTGCGCCGGACGCCGTAGAAAGTGTACGGGACCCAAGTGGGAGTGCGCCGGACGCCGTAGGATGTGGGCGGGACCCAAATGAGAGTGCGTGTCGCATCGCGACGGCGTTTTTATCAACAACATTCTCATTTCTCACATCGCGATGTGACTCCGCCCCTCGCTTCGCTGTTAGTTTTTTCATATCTGAAGATTCGGACTGTGGGCGGTTGCTCATGGTCAAATGGAATGAAAGATTGCTGAAACACCGTGTACAAAGTTGCTCGCAGCACATTTCGGTGCATCGGCTGACACGCTACCACACGTGCTCGCCCGCTTGCTCATAGCAAGCCAGGCCAGTGGCCAGGAAAATTCCCGCCACACTGCCGATTTCATAGTGAATGCGAGAATCAGAAGATCGTGAAAATAGAGATCCAGATGTTACTCTATTTCCACAAAGCAAATATTCAACAAGTGTCGGCTGCTGTAAGGTCACAACCCGAGGCGTATCGAGGGTTCACAGAAGAGCCTAAGTGTCCTCAGGGCACAGTTGAGAATATCGAAACTCTCTCGAAGTTTTCAGCAGCTATTGGAAATGCACTGTCTGTGATACGTGCTACTCGAGGGGACCTTCTCGCAATACTCGAAACTGTACAGAAAGAGTTTGCAGAGACAAAAAGTCTGAAAAGAAAGAATTCCTCGATGAATTCCAGCAAGTAGAAAAAGATATTCAATTTGGTGAAATTCTTCTGGAAGCAGATGCTATCGTTACAGCGCTAAAAACTCGACAAGGGGAAGTGCTCTATGAGCTGAACAGTACCACACGAAAAAGCGATGACAAAGCAAAAAGCAACAAAATAGAGCACGATCCGACTCTATCCCTCGAATCAAAAATTTTCGTTCCCCAGCAGTCATCCGCGAGCGGAGAGCAAGGCTTATCGGGAAATCCATCTCGGTCACAGGAATGCTCAGTGACAGAAAATTCCTGCCAACCAGCTGACGAGCTGCATGTCACAACATTTCGCGCTCACCAAGAATCAACATCACCAGAATTGATTTCGAATTCAGATAACAGAAATGGCACACAAGTGACATCATTAAAGCCACCAACTGTGAAACTTCCCCAGTTCTCGGGCAAGGTAGAAAATTTCCAGGAGTACTGGGCCATCTTTGAGACACTTGTCCATAATAACCAGTCTCTAAATGTGATGGAAAAGATTATACTTCTAAAAGAAAGTCTCACAGACCGAGCTGCCAATTCGATTAAGGGAATAAAAATTGTTCCTGAGAATTACTCGTGGATGGTGAACACAGTGAAAAAGAAATACGGTAACATCACCAGCACTCGTGCAAATGTCATTCAACGGCTGACAGCCCTACCTCCAGCCAAAAATAATGTAAGATCATGTGAAACTGTGTTTGATGAAATTCGATCCTTGATTAATGAAATGACATCATCAGATTACGCTTTGGCGGAAACAAAGGATCCCATGTGGATTGAGGTGATACTCCAGAAGCTTCCGCGACATATAGTGCAGGAGTTTTTGAAGAAAGGCAGAGGGAATGAATCATGCAGAGTTGGTGAAACACTTGCCCGCCTGGAAGTCGTGATCATGAGGGACGCGTACATATCAGAGCGTCTTAGGTATAGGGATATGAATTTCACATCGGCAAATACGGCGACTACCCCGAAAAGCCGGGAAACACATAAAGTTTCTAGCTGCGATTTCTGCGAAAGAAGTCTGACTAATGTCGTACAATAATAGACCCAGCGGCGCGCAGGAAGGTAGTTCTAGAAAACAATCTTTGCTGGAAATGCTTTTCCAGAAACCGCAAAAACAGCGAGTGCAGCCGGCCTCCCTGCAGAAGCTGTGGGAGGTGTCACGATGAATCTCTCTGCCTTGCCAAACAGAGCTCTGTTCGCCCAGAACGAATACAACAGAACAGACGCAACATGGCCCAGAACTCGGTAATGATTGATTTCCAAGAACATTCAGATAATCAGTCTCAAGCGGCTCCACCAACTACTGCAATTCCTGCTGATGAGCCGGACCGGTACCCTGCCTTGAACGCTTCAGCCTCTCTAGCCCAGAATTTCTCGAATAATAGCTCCAACAGCTTACTCAATTTTGAGCAGCTTGTCCTCATGACAGCAGAGGGCTCAGTATGGAATAATAGTTCAAAGACATATGAACGAGCATTGTTTTTCTTCAACACAGGCGCCCAAATGAGCTTGATCCTCAAGAAATCAGCAGAACAACTTTCGCTTCCGGTGCTCAAGACTGAACAGTGCGCTATATCCGGAATTAGCGGGCTCACAGAAACGTTTCTATCCCACAATGTGATGCTGAGAGTCCAAACAGCGCACGCACGCCAACTTGAACTTTCGCTGAAAACGAAGCCAACTATCACAAAAGGCTTTCCGTCGGTATACATCACTGAACAGGATGCAGCGTTTTTGGAAAATCAAAACATCTATCTCACCAACACCCGAGTAAGAGGGGAACATCAAATACCGCACATTCTTATTGGCATTGATCTTTACCACCTCTTCGTGGACGAGTATGCCCTTCCGATTCAGCTACCAACCGGTTTACGGGTAACCAAAACCGTATTTGGGTATGCGGCGTATGGTCGTGGTCATATAAGTTCAGAAAAGAGAGGTGAGGTGAATCCGACTTGCCATACAGTCTTGTCTGAAGCGGACATGATCAAAAACATGTTTGAGCTGGAAAGCCTGGGTATATCAACAAAAGAAGGGTGTGAAGACGAGAGCGCTTACGCATACCTTTCACGATATTCAAAATCTATTCAGTACGAAAATAAAACCGTCACTGCACGTTTCCCGTTAAAGGATAATATTGTAGAGCTGTCAAATAATTACAACATGGCGCTCCAAAGATTGATTTCTCAGACAAAACGTCTCAATGATTTTCCAGAGCAGAAACATTGGTACGAGAAGATCATAAAGCAGTACATTGCTGATGACATTATTGAAGAAGTGAAAGGACCAGTTTGTGGATCAGTAGGTATTTACTACATGCCGCATTCTGGGGTATGGAAGGAAAACAAGCCAACTCCGCTTCGGATCGTATTCGATGCCTCTGCGAATCAGAGGGGGAAGCTTTCTCTGAACGACGTGATTCACACTGGAGCATCTTTTGTGAACAAAATTCACGATATTATCGTAGCAAGCAGAGAAACGCCAATAATTCTAATAGCCGACATACAAGCAGCGTTTACTCAAATAAGGATCCAACAATCACACTAAGATCTGTGCAGATTTCTATGGCTTCGGGATGCAACAAAACCACCCATTCGTGGAAACTTGATCGAGTACAGATGGAAGCGAGTACCGTTTGGCATAACTGCGTCTCCTAGCATACTGAACATGGTTATTTCATCATATCTAGGAAAAATCAACACGCCGTTGGCAAATGAAATTTTGAAACAAATCTATGTGAATAATGTCCTACTAGGAGCTTACTCTGAGAGCGAAGCCATGCAAAAATATTCGGAAGCGAAGAAAATCTTTTCTGACATAGGCATGAACCTGCGTGCGTTTGTGAGTAACTCCGTCCACGTGAACACTCTGATAAGCGAAGCGGATAGAGCTCCATTTGAGCCAATGAAATTGCTTGGTGTGGAATACAATCCGGTCATCGACATGTTTTCCGTACGCACCCAATTCACTCAAGAGCCACAGAAGAAACGGGATTTCCTCAGCCAGCACCATTCCGTGTATGATCCTACTGGCATGCTAGCCCCGCTCATGATTCGCCAAAAACTATTACTCCGTACCATGTTTGAGAAAACCTTGGACTGGAATGCCTCAGTAAATTCTGAGTTCGCGAACGAGTGGAGGAAAATCACAAATAGTATCAACTCGTTCGAGACCAGCGTCCCAAGACCTCTCTTCAAAAATACAGAGTCTGACAAGTCATTTCACCTATGGATATTCGCTGATGCAAGTCAACAGGCTATGGCCGTTTGCGCATATATGGAGAAGAACGAAGCGTCAGAAGTTTCGAGTTTAATTAGTGGGAAAACCAAACTCGCGCCCAAGAAACGCGTACTTTCGATCCCCAGATCAGAGCTTCTTGCTATGCTACTGGCTTTCAGGCTGGCGGATTCGGTAGTTGCCACTTTCTCCAATAGAGTTAATACTGTGAATGTCGTAAGCGACAGCTTAGTAGCGTTGAGCTGGCTACGTTCGGTGAGAAAGCTGCCATCATTTGTGGCAAATCAAAAAGATCGAATCAGAATAATCAGAGAAAGGCTAACTGCGCTGGGATGCAAATGCCAACTTTTTCACATTCCTGGTGACAAAAATCCAGCGGACGCTGGAACGCGAGGCGTCACGAGCTCGCAGCTAGAAGTCGTCCAATGGATAAGTGGCCCGCAGTGGCTCACACAAGCGAAAGAAGGATCAGTTCTAACTAGTATTGAAGCGATTGAAACCATCAACATTGACCAGGAAGACGTTGTAGAGGAAGACGTTGTGATGACCGAAGTGTCATCCGAACACCACGATAGGGTAAGCGATCTAATAGAGTTGCGCCGTTTTAGCGATCTCAGCAAAGCTATACGAATCGTCGCACTGGTGGGAATATTCCTGATGCGGTTGACAGATAGAGGACTACGAAGCGGAAGAGAAGCATTCTTTTTACGAACCGTTTCAAAACTCTCGAACGAGAACGATATAACCGCTCAAGATATGCAGACGGGAGAAAATGTGCTAATAAAATTGCAACATCAATATATTGACGAAGACGATATCAAAAAACGGAATCGAGGAAAACAGTTTTTTAGAGATGAAAATGGCATAATGCGCTGCAAATCGCGATTACAGAATGCACATTTGTCGTACGATACCAAAAATCCCATCTACATCCCATCGCGGTCAGAGCTTATGCGCTTAATTCTGTACGACGCGCACAAAAATCACGCGCACTGTGGAAGGCATCATTTGCTCATGTTAACTAGGCAACGCTTCTGGTTGCCACGACCATCTAGAGCGATTGGACAATTCTTGAAAGGCTGCGTGATCTGTCGCAGGGCACAAAGCCGTCCGTTTGAGGCTCCAGACATGCCCTCTCTGCCCACAGACAGGATCGTACTCAGACGTTCGCTGTTGTCCACAGGACACGAATGAGATGTCACCTCACGCGATGCTCCCTGTAGACATCCAAAAGGGGCATGGATCGCCCCTCGAGAACTGCCCGTCGCCCCCCTCCTTGGTGCCGTAGACAACCTATCCGCGGGAACGCTTTTGCTGTAGACATCCCATCGGAGGAGGGTCTCCATCCCCGATTCCGCGTTCACATCCTATCAACATCCTGTAGACCTGATATTACCATCCCAGTGAAGCATCAACCGCTTTTTGACGTCACCCCTTAAGGGCAGCATACACACCCACAAACATGGTGTAGATAACAGCATAAATAGGACCGCACGGCTCCTACCATGTCGTCTACGACGTTTGAAGCACCGAAAACCATCCAGGATGACAATATGTGACAATGTGTGAGCATCTTGCCTTCCACGTCTGTATTTCCCACCCAATCGAGTATGAGAATTAGAAATGAAACTTGAGAAAACATGTGATGAGATAGAGTGATAGCACTATCTCATGGGAGCGCACGAGAGAAAGCTTGATTTGCTTGATTGTAACATGTCTGCATACCAATTAACTCTCGTCCATTTTGGAGAATGCCACTCTACTTTGGCTGACTTTTTAAAATGTTGTTTCTCTCGTGCATTCCCATTTGTTAATGCTTTCACTCTAACTTATCACATGTTTTCTAAAAATCTTCTTTTTTCTTTTCTTCTCTTTTCTCATTCTCGTACTCGAATGGGTGGGAAAACACTGGCGTGGAAGGCAAGATTGCTCAAAAATTGCCAAGTATATCCTGTTCCCGAGTGTGATTTATTTCCGTTCGTCGCGTGCGTCTGCGTGCGTACGCTGCGTCTCCTTCTCCCCACAATTTCTCGCTGTCTCTACCTTCGCTCCGCACAAGCGCGCGAGAGAACAGAGTAAATCCGGCTCGGAACCAGAGGATATTGCCATCCTGGATGGTTTTTGGCGCTTCAAACATATTTGACGACATGGTAGGGGCCGTGCGGTCCTATTTATGCTGTTACCTCGACGACGTTTGTGAGCGTGTATGCTGCCTTTAAACGGCGGTATGCCTTCTTTCGAAACTTGGTGTTGAGGTCCGATTTTCTTTATTTCAGTTCTAATCCAAGCGGAACAGAGAAATTGGACCCTCTCAGTCAAGTTTTCTAGAGAGAAACTAACATTGGCGTGGATCCTAATGAGACCTTTCGTTCCTCTTAGGAGGTTGGCGCAAACTCGGTGCACCTACGTAATAGCATATGACACCAAGTTTGCGCCAACCTTCGAGAGTAAACGCGAGGTCTCATTAGGATCTATACCGACGTTACATTATTTTAATAATGATGTCCTTATGCGGACTACACTCTACCGCTTCCAAATGAACTACTATTAGTTATACAAACCATTCCAAATGAAATGTACTTTTCTAGAGCCAGTTTCGGACGTGGAGTCCAAATATGCCCTTTGCACCTGCATAGAGTCACCCTGGAAAACATTATAGCAGTTTTTTTTCTCCGATTTTTGTACCTATTGCACCCTCGAAAAAGCGCATTAATTTTATGAAAACCCGGAAACAGACTTCATAATCGTGTTCAGGGCCCAAAACAGCCCCCAAGGCAAAGTTTGGTTGGAAGCGCATTCTCCAAGCTATGTGCAGACTGATGGCGTTCTTGCCTTGCATGGATTTTCGGCTCAGCGTTCAGTTATATCAATTACATTGTAAAGAAAGCGTTGAAAAAAAATTTTTCTCCAGATTTGACTTAAAATTCAACCTGGGGGTGATTTGTGGTGCTGATCACGAATCTGAGGTCTACCTGTGGTTTTTCCTAAGTTCGACTAAATTTGTTCAAAGCTTCCCACCGGCAGAAAAATTAGACGGCAAAATCGACTTTCGACGATTTCTGGAATGTGACTAAAGATGTGGCTCAAATCGTTCTTTTGGGGTTTATTTGAAGTGCTCAACACGAATCTGATGTCAGTTTATATATTTTTGACAGCTTACGATAGATTACGTTGGGTATACGGTATAGTTGTACACGAACGAAATTTTTGAAAAAATTTTCGATATTTTTTTCGTTCGTTCGAAAATTCGTCGAGCACAGTCAGAGAACGTGCTGCTAGGGAGCACGTGCTCTTATAGTGTTTCAGATTACAGCACGTGCCCCGACAAATAAAACTTTCAATGCGTGCATGATACACATTCAACTCGATGAAAAAAGGATTTCCCAAAAATGGAAAGAATGCGAAAAACTCTTGAGGCGGGACACAGATGCCGGCAGCCGCGCTGGTTCAATCACTAGTTTACGGTGCTTTGCTTGCCCAGCCGCTGGAGGCCTCGTCCAACCAATCGCGGCCCCAGATGGTGCCCGGCGAGCTGGCCGAGTCGCATGTCGGTGTGCCGGGCGCGTCGCGTGCCGATGTGCAGCTATGATAACGCTGGACTAGCTTGCAGCACGTGCTCCTGCGATTGAATTTTGCAACACGTGCTCCTACGGTTAAATTTTGCAGCACGCGCTGTTTTTTGGAGCACATGTCCCTGCAATACACTCTTTCAATAGGAGTGGTCACTCGAGTTGGATACATATTCGACACGCATTCGGCACGCACATTTTTGAGCTCGCAAGGTTCTCCATTTTGCTGATCCCGGACTACGCTAAAACGGCTCACCTTGTTAACCATAAAAGGTAATATCGGATAACTACGCTTATTTTTTTAATCTATAATTTTTTCATCTCGCTACATTTACCTTTCCTCGAGTATTGGCAACATGGATGGGAATCAGGGTAAATGAACACAATCGAATGATCAGAGATTCCTGAAAAACAACTAAAAATGACGCAAATGACACACATAAAGGGATGGAAAAAACCAAAATCTGCCTACGAAGGCAGTTGCTGAAAGCTCCGTAAACCACGGAAACCTTCGGGTCCATCACGGGGAACTCCGCAAGGTGCATCTCTCGGCATGCCACCAACAAAACTTCCACGGAAAGACGTTATTAAAAAGCGAATCACAGATCTCTTACAATTAAAAAAGAGAAGAATTACCATAGAAGTTAACAGCATGGACGCTGCCACCGCCCCTTCCGCGAATGTTCTGTAGAACAGCCCATCGACCTGCGCAGCCGTAGACATCCCGAATTGACGTCCTGTGGACAACAACTCGGTCTGCGTCGATTTCAGGCACTTGGCGGGATTGCCGGTCGATGGGCTGTTTAACAGCCCGTCGCCCCCTGCTCAACAGCACACCGGGACGACCCCGCGTAGAGCTGCCTGTTCGCCAGCGGTGACTCGTTCTGGGCGGATCGACGTCCTGTAGACAACAGCGAACGTCTGAGTAAGAGCAAAACCATTTCAAAATGTCGGCTGTGACTACCTCAGACGTTCGCCGTTGTCTACAGGACACGGATGAGATGTCACCTCACGCAATGCTCCCTGTAGACATCCGAAAAGGGCAGAGATCGCCCCTCGAGAGCTGCCCGTCGCCCCCCTCCATGGTGCCGTAGACAACCTATCCGCGGAAACGCTTTTGCTGTAGACATCCCATCGGAGGAGAGTCTCCATCCCAGATTCCGCGTTCACATCCTATCAACATCCCGTAGACCTGATATTACCATCCCAGTGAAGCACTAGCAGCCTTATGACGTCAACAATCGAAAATCGAATACTTCGTAAAAAGCGGTTTCAAATATTATTTGAAATTCGATTATTTCAAAAACAGACTCTCGAATAATTTTCGAGATTCGAATATTTTTAAGAGCATATTCGAATTTTCGAAATTCGAATAATCGAAATGCACGATCACCATTTCATTAGAAGTTTTTTTTTTCTGATCAAACTTTGAAATCACACTCTATCAAGGCACCATCTTGGCCTATTCACCCCACGCTCGAATTGGGGTTCTCCCGCAATTGGATCGTGCGAAATATTGCGTCACCGTACGAGGTGCTCCATCGGTGGGATAGACTGGCTTGAACGGCCAGCCAACGCTAACCGATTTTCTCTCGTTTTCGCATTTATTATGTAGCTGTCCAGATATGGACAGTACCAGGGTTTAAGTTTCCAAAACCTTCCCGTTCCAGAGAAACAGTTACTTGAAATACGGGCGGGAGCGATTGAGCTCACTATTCTACAATGACTACTCTAGAAACATTAGTTTGAAGTGGTCTTCGCGGCTTGAAAGATCTGGTTTCGCTCAGACTGTTTGCGAATTACGAGGAATTTGAAAACTTACAATTTACGATTTACCAAATTACAAAATTCAGTCACGCGCAGCCCTGCGCGACGCGGCATGATTGATATTAGGGGTCGTTTATACTTCCGCCGCCATGCGGCGCTGAGAGGCGCATTTCTGTAAGGCGTCGTTTATAGTTTCGCCGCTCAGCAGCGCGGCGAGGTGTAATGCTATATTATCGATCGTGTCGCGCAGCGTGATCAATACTACAGTGATGCACTTGGCCGCGCCGCTTGGCGGCCTCTGTATAAACGACCCTTAATATTGATCACGCGGCGCGGCATGATCGATATTGTAAGATTGCACTTAGCCGCGCCGCTTTGTTGTGGAAGTATAAAGTGCAACTTGGAGAATCGCATTACGCCGCGCCTCTCGGCGGCGGGAGTATAAACGTCGCATAAGGTCAATGGTACATATTGTCGCTGCCATGAGCGACAGTCATGGCATTTAGCACAAATACGGGACAAGCATCGAAGCAATGGCACTGGCCGTCGTAGGAAGTTGTCGCGCGTTGGTCGCAGCGACGTGTGGTGGGGGGGGGGGCTCACATACTGCAAATGTGCCTATTCCTGTCGTTGCCACTGTCACTGTACAGCGCACTGCGACAGCGACAGATTTAAAGGGCGGGAGACGATCGCTGTCGCTGTGCAGAGCGACGCGACCTCGTGTCGCAAAACTATACCATTTGCCTGACGCCCTTTTCGTACCTTTGCTGCCGCGTCAAATACCGCTCCTCACTAAAAAAATGATAAAACATGGCGGTGGCGGAGAAAAAGTTCCCGATCGTTATTACCGCTATAGCGGCGCTTCCGCGCTTTACTGTCTTGTTACCAGTTCAAATAGAGAATCGTTTTTGCCACCATTCTAATGTGGAAAGAAGCTAGTTGCCAACTTCCGGCTAATTTCTCAGTAGTCCAATACACTGGCTTCATTGTAGCTCAAACGCGGCATTTTCCGCGACTGCGAAAGGGCGTAGGGGTTTTCAAGCTCGAGTGTTCAGCCCTGTCCCCCACCTGAAGTCGTGCAAACTCGGCGGCAGCAAATCAGCTTAGGCCGCGCCGCGCCGTAGTAGTAGGTCTTGAGAGCGGCGCTAGGGTCTTGGCGCTTGGGTGCGATAAGGCGCTTCCCCGGAAAGGTATAGCGGTGGTCAAGTCTCGCCTAAAGCCAAGCGTCTTGTCCTAAACGCGTGTGACGCGCTTACGGAGAGACTATAAATACTCAAGCGGCGGCGCTATGTCGGAGCGGATTAAAATGGATCCTAATTTTGCCGAGCAAACAAAATCTGTACTTGCGATCACTATCATAGTAGCAGGGGATAGCACTAAAAATAATTATTATTAAACGGAATGAAATTGAAGACGGATTAGTAACGAAAGTGACGAAAAAGTTGTTACGGCCGCCTCTGCCATGGTGCAGTGGGCGTCACGCGCGTGCTGCGCGGGCAAGGCGTCAGACCATTAGTACATCTACGCCACGCCCGCGCGTGCCGCGAGCCTAACGTTGTGGTAGGCCGATGAATATTTCTACAAAGTGATAGTCACAGCGAATGGCAGCTCAAAACTATTTTTTCGAAATAGCACTATCACTCGTGAATTCGAGAAAATTTATCCGAAAAATAGAAAAAATTATTCAAAAATTCGAAAATTTTGATTTTCGAATATACTCGAAAATTCGAAAATCGAAAAATCAATTCTCGAATATATTCGAAAATCCGAAATTCGAAAATACCATTTTCGAGTTTATTCGAAAATTTGAAATTCGAAAGATTTGATTTCCGAATATATTCAAAAATTCGAAAATTTTTATATATACTACTCGATGGGAAAGCCATTTTAGCGTAGTCCGGAATGAGCAAAATGGAGTACCTTGCGAGGATGCCCTCGCTATTATGCTTGGGCATTTTCAATCTTTTTCGAATACTTGACTTTTCGAATGATTCAAAATTTGAGTTTTTAAATAGTTCGAAAATTCGAGCTCTTCGAATATTCGACTTTTCCAATAGTCGGTTTTCGAATAATTCGGGAATTCGCAATTTTCGAAAGTTCGGTTTTTCGAATTATTCGGAAATTGACACCTTCCGAATATTCGACTTTTCGAAGTCGAATTTTCCAGTCGAATGAATATTCGAATCGTTCGATTCGGTCAGCGTATACTCGCTAATAGTAGTTAAAGCTGTGAGTGACTCTGGCCTAATCGCAGATCATAATACCTTTCTATCTCAGAAAGGTAGGTGGACCATCAAGACTTAAATGTTTCTTCGTGTCCAAATTTTTTTTCCAGGTAGGCTATTTGGTACACATCGGACCGAATTGTTATTTTCGGAAATTACTCGAATGCTTTTCGGAATTTCGAATCATTCAAAATTCAAAATTCGAGAATTTTGGTTTTCAAGTATTATGCGAATATTTCGAAAACGGACTTCCGAATGATATTCGAAATTCGAATACTTCGTAAAAGCTTATTTTTTCAACTACGCTTATTTTTTCAATCTACATTTTTTTCTAGCTACATTTACATCTCCCCGAGTATTGACAACATGGATGGGAATCAGGGTAAATAAACACAATCGAATGATCAGAGATTCCTCTCAAACATTTTGAAAAGACGACGCAAATGACACACATAAACGAAAGAAAAAAAAACAGAAATCTGCCTACGGAGGCGGTTGCTGAAAGCTCCGCCAACCACGGAATCCTTTGGGTCCACCACGGGGAACTCCGCGAGGTCCACCTCTCGGCAGGACACCAATACCCCTTCCACGGAAAGACCTTATTGAGAAACGAATCACAGATCTCACATAATCAAAAAACAAGAAGAATTATTTTAGAAGTCTACAGCATCATTTGAAAAAAAACGAATTGCGAATCTAACATAACCAAAAATGAGAACTCGGACGGCACAATCTTTGTGATACATTGATTGATGGACGCTACAAACACCCCTCCTCGCGAATGTTCTGTAGAACAGCCCATCGACCTACACCGCCGTAGACATCCCGAATCGACGTCCTGTGGACAACAACTTGGTCTAAGTCGATTTGTGGCACTCGGCGGGATTGCTGGTCGATAGGATGTTTAAAGGCAGCAGACACGCTCAAAAATGATATCAATTTTATGGATTAAACTGAAGGTCTGAAGCTGTTGAAGTATTCAGAAATAACGAAAAAAACGAAAACAAATCGACGGAAATTAAGATATAACGGTACGTTCTATGGTATTGGCCCAGAAATGGACGAGTTTTCCTGCACTGGCTGAAATAGCGGAGCTAGCAACAAATTTGTTGGGATAACGACGCTAATCTACTCGTACGGCCCTTTCTGGAACGCTTACGCCGTTAAAAGCCTAAAAAGTAATCTAAAGTGGCCGCAATCGAGCGTTGAATACCTGCCAATGCGGAGGGGCGGAGCCCGTATCGATGGGCGGAGCAAGGATGATTTCGTGACTGACTACGGCTCAAATAATACAGTCATTTGGACTTGTCTTTAACGCTTGCGAACTTCAGTGAGGGCTCTTCTAGAAAAGGCCACCGCACACGACCCCACTAATGCAGTTATCTCAACAACTTTTTTCGAAGAGCGTGTCTGCTGCCTTTAACAGCCCCGTCGCCCCCCCTGCTCAACAGCACACCGGGACGGCCCCGCGTAGAGCTGCCTGTTCGCCAGCGGTGACTCGTTCAGGGCGGATCGACGTCCTGTAGACAACGGCGAATGTCTGAGACATTGGTCCATTTACTCTTGCTGACAACTCAAAGGCGTATGTATGCTTATACACCTGCCTGACTACA
Organism: Aplectana chamaeleonis; assembly: GCA_029168955.1. Taxonomy (NCBI): domain Eukaryota; kingdom Metazoa; phylum Nematoda; class Chromadorea; order Rhabditida; family Cosmocercidae; genus Aplectana; species Aplectana chamaeleonis. The sequence goes on from JAPDOI010000654.1 coordinate 161,403, forward strand.
AGAGCAATTCATCTAGAAACAGCAGAAGACCAATCTGCAGCGGCATTTTTGAAAAGTTTCGAACGGTTCATAGCGCGGAGGGGCGTCCCTAGCTTGATTCGCTCAGACTGTGGAACGAACTTCAAACTTGGACAACGGGTGATCAACTCCATGTTCGAAAATTCCGACGAAAGAGGATTGTCAATGATGTCATACTGCGCAAAAAAACGAATAACCTGGCTTTTCAATCCACCACGTGCCCCCTGGATGGGGGGAGTGTGGGAACGGTTGGTTGCCTCAGTGAAAAACGCATATCAAAAAAGCATTGGGAGAAAGAAATTGCCCTTCTCGGATATGTGTACAGTAATGGCTCGCATCGAATCCATCCTCAATACAAGACCCCTCACAGCAATTAGCACAAACGATATATGCGCAATACCATTGCGCCCAATCGATTTTTTACAAGGCAATCTATGCTTTTCCCTTCCTACGTCATTGTCAGAAGACATGGATGAGAATGACCCAATGTTTGATCCGGAAAGCCTAGAGACTGTGCTCCAAGCCAAGGAGGCCTTACGATCCTCAGAACGAATCGCGAACAACTTCTGGGAGATCTGGAACAACGAATATTTGACCGTTCTACGAGACACACAGAAATCGCTTTTGAAGCAACGACGACACAATGCCAGGAAAATCCCAGAAAAGGGAGAAATCGTGTTGATTCTTGCTCGAGATCGTCTGACATGATATTCTCTGCCGTTCAAGCGATGTTATGAATAGCGTTCTTCTCTGTGAATCTGATCTTAAGTAACGGAGCTGCGTCAATGTTGATGTAACGATCGCAGCCCGCTTCGACACGCTGACAAGGTTTTTCCGCAGAGCTGCAAAAGTACAAAAAATACTCGAATGCCAAGAAGAATGGTTTGAATCAAAACCTTCATTGTGACCAGAATTACTGCGGGTCCAAATAGGTAGTTGACGGCAGCTAGAATAGCAACTCCTGATAACAGGGCTAGCGACAACTTCCAATGTTTGAACGCTATTAGCCGCAACGGTGTTAGATCGGGTAAATGAGCGTTCTCGAACCAGTCCATATGCGTTGCGATCTTAGTTGCGTTTGAAATGAAGACATCCTTTCTCCCAGTGTAGGTGATATAATTCAAGATACCATTCATTTTCACAACAACATTTTTGTCGGCGCATTTTGTGTGACATTCTTCGTCGACGACAGCTTTTTCGAAGGCCAGTGCTACAGTCGTTGATTGGTTGCTTGGGCTACATTCAACCGAGAAAGTTTGTGTTGAGCAGTTGACGGTTGCCCAGGAAGATGAATCCGCGAAGCAAAATATTTCTGCTCTGCTCCCTCCCACAAAATTGTAGCATCCCTTCAGGTTTCCAATGTGGAGCTTACAACGAATGTCTATATTCATATGCGCGCTTTCCACTTGCTCGATTGATGTTATGGCTATCGTGGTTTCACCGACATTAGACTGCGTCATTATTGGGCCTGAATCAGCCAATATCGTGTATGTTGGTGTTGACAGGAGCAGTATAAGAACTTTGTTGCGGCGAATGTCAGCGAACTTGTTGTGCGGACAGCGGCAATTCGGCCTCATACCACTAATGTCACATTCGCAGTACAAGGATGTTTTCGCAGGATGAGAAGTTCATGCGTGTCTGTCTTCTGGTTTCACAGGTGATTGGAAAAGAGAATTGAGGAGGTATGATCATGGTTTCGTTGGTCGACTGAGCAAAGGTTCTATGACTTTCCACCAACGGATTCTGTATCGATATTACCCTGAAGTTAAAGTTCGCGAACTTCTCTTCTGCACATGGCCTTACTGCTAGCTGACCTCGACTAAAGTTGTTGTACATCTTAAAGGCAGTGTTCACGATGATTCTCGTTTCCAAGTTTTCCACTCAAAACAACGCGTTGGCAACCAAGTGTTACCAAAATCACGAAGAAACGGTGAGAAACGCACTAATTCGTCTTATTTCAGTGACATTATTTTATGGCCTGGACTAGTTGTCCGGTTGGATGAACATGTTCGCGGTGGTTGTGACCGGTAAAAAATGGGACCAATCGAAAATGGAAGAATATTTTGGGCAAAACAGTATTAGTTAGAGTCCGAAGGAAAGAACGGAGCAACACAGAATGGAGAATTGCAAAAGACGGGTCCACAAAAGATTTCGTTGTCGCAACGAACAGTTCCATTGATACTTAAGAGGCGGACTGATACTTGAGAATTTCGTGCCCTTCTGGTGCGTTTTTCTCGGTTTCTTCGTCGTTTCAGTTCTACTCGGGGGCCAAACAATCGATTTAACGATTAATCTAAAATTCGAAGATTATCGTGAACACTGCCTTTAACCTCCACATTCAAGGTCCTTCCAGTTTGAACACTGAAAGACTTCATACACTTCATCAGATATCGGAACATGGGAAACCCGATAGAATGCACATGCCCGAAAGGGTATCATGCAAATACAGTTTACCCCACTACATTGCAGTGAACATGCACTGTACCCAGGATAGATTGAAGTGCGGTTCAGTTCAGGAATCCTTTCGGTAGGAGAAAGAGTCTCACACCTGTCATTTGTACAGGATCACACATCATACTTCACTCGCCACGAGCGGTCAGTCATCGATCTACTCTCAACATACTCTCCATGGCGAAGCCTACAGTGAAGAAAGCAGGGGCAAGTGCGATTGATGATATGCCGGTTTGGGCCAAAGTCTTCGTCCAGAGGTTTGATTCATATTCAGAAAACATTCAGAATGTTTTTTCGTCATCTTTGGAACGTATTTTGTCCCAATTTGAATGCATTCAGGAAACACAAAATTCAATACTGTCGCGCTTGTCTGACTTAGAGAGCAAGGTGAACGCCAGTTGCGGTTCTCCATCTCTGCAAAAGAGTATGCTGTACAGTACGATGGTTAAGATGAAGGCTGATAGCCACAAAATTGACGAAAAAATGCGCGTCATCACGTGGGTAGGCATTGACGAACAATCTGACGATGACTCCACGCGCCGATTTGACAACGAAATTCTCAAAGAAGTCGTCGTCACTTCGGGAAATGAAGATCTTAAGCGCGAGTACGAACAGGGGAAAGTAACATGCCATCGTCACCCAACTGGAAGGCTACAGAGCCATGGAACTCGTGGGCGGATCATAAAGGTGTTCCTGCCAAACCAAAGCCTTCGTGACACCTTACTGGCTCACATGCGTAGTGGCCGGCAGAGCCTTACTCAGCGTTTTGTTCACTCTTACGCCCGGAGGGACTATACTGCCGAAGAGCTGGGTGTAGACAGAGCGCTGCGTAAGGAAGCAGGTGAACGAAATGCTAGGGAAGGCAGGCTCATCTATGTCGTCCGGGATTTTGACATTGTCAAGCTCAAGTTTCCGCGCGATCTCCCCAGGCGTCAGGACGCCGTCATACCTCCCAATGGGTCCTGCCTTCGTGGATCTAGTGATGAGACTGCCGCCAATGTCATGAATCTTCAGGGACATTCCTCTTCTCAGAATCAGGCTTAGCCTATTACCGGTCCCACCCGCGCAGATACTCCACCATTTTCTGGCATTACAAACGATTCGCCTAATCCAACACCCCAAATATCACAGTTTTCTTCAAAAGCAATTTATCTCTTTAATGCACGTTCGATTTGCAATAAACTACCTGATCTGCATCATTTGATTTCGACCGACCCGCTCATGGTTTTTATCACAGAAACGTGGTGTAAGCCTCACTTTATTCATGATGCCACGATATGCTCTGACCCAGGTTTTGACTTGTATAGATGCGATAGAGAGGGCAATACAATCGGGGGTGGTATTCTTGCCCTGGTTAAAAGTTGCCTTCCACACCATCTAATTTCCTCGAGGAATTTCTCCCCCTATTGCCAGTGCATCGTTTTATGCATCAATAGTATGCAGGAGTCCTCTCACATAATTCTTTTCTATCGTAGTCCTACATGCGAGTCAGTGGCCTTTCATGAAGCATTAACTTTTGTATGTGAAATTCTTGAAGGAACATCTAATTGTATCATTCTAGGAGACCTGAACTTTCCGTCAATTGATTGGCTAGATACAAACTTCTCAAGTAAAATACATGGATCCGTCCGCGAGTTCCACGAATTCTGTAATGAGTATGCTTTTTCTCAACATGTCACTATTCCTACTATCGGAGTCCATATATTAGACATCGTACTGACCAACACTCCTGGTATCATATATGATGTACGTGTTTTAGAACCTTTCTCCGTCTCTGATCACAGAACTATTTCTTTCAAACTTTGCCTCGATGTTAACGAAGAATCCTGCCTCAATAACAGCTACCTTGACTATTCCAAGGGAGATTATGCTGCAATTTGTGCACATCTTTCGAGAATTAACTGGCGGAACCTTATGTCGAATTGTAACTCTGTTGATGAAATCTACGGCGTATATCTTGAGCAATGCAATAATATGATCCGAGAATTCATTCCCGTCAAATTACGATCCAACTCTGAAATTCGATATCCTGCGTCAGTTCGGAGACTAGTTTCTAAGGTCTCAAGACTTTATCATTTACGATTCAGAATAGGTGATCAAAAATACATTCGCTATTCTAGAAAGCTTAAGCGAAAATTAGCAGAGCTAAGTCTCCAGAATGAGGAAAGAGTAGCATCTAGCCGCAATCCTAAGGTCTTTTACAATTTCGTCAATCGAAAACTCAAACTGAAAAATAGAATAGGATCTATTATGAACGCCATAGGTAAATTGTGTAAATCAGAGGCGGAGAAAGCTGAGGTATTTGCAACCTTTTTCAAATCAGTTTACAAAAATAGCTCTGCTAACACTGAAGCTGTACCTCTTTTACACCTGCTAAACTGAACTTTATTGACATCAATAGTGATTTAATCTATAAAACTCTATTGAAACTGCCTGCCCGTTACTCCACATCAACCGATAATATCCCTTACATTTTCTTGAAAAATGCAGCCCTAGGATTAACTCCTGTCCTGACAATTATATTCAACTGGTGCATTCTTCATGGTGAGGTTCCCTCAGTGTGGAGATACGGCTTTGTGAAACCCATTTTCAAGAAAGGTGACAGAAAAGATTTCAAAAATTATAGACCTATATGCCTTACCTCATCAACTAGCAAAGTTCTCGAGCGAATACTATGTAAACAAATTAGCGCTTACTTGCGCAAAAACGACCTCATTACAAGTGCACAGCATGGATTTTTAGAAAAGAAATCAACGCTGACTGCACTCGTTTCAACCATTCCTGTTTGGCAAAAAGATACTTGACTCACGTGGGTACGTTACTGCATGCTACTTGGACTACGCTAAGGCTTTCGACTCCATTAATCTTGACCTCCTCGCTATCAAACTGCAGGCATACGGCATCGACGGATGTCTTTTGAAATTCCTACGGGCCTTCTTGACTGGACGCAGTCAACAGGTTTTAGTTAATGGGTCGATTTCACGAACTTACAACACCCCAAGTGGGGTTCCTCAAGGCACTTGCTTAGGACCTCTAATGTTTTTACTCTATATCAACGACCTTCCCAAATGCCTTCCCCGGGGTGTCCATTGCTCTATCTATGCTGATGATTCAAAACTTTTCACATTTAATAATCCACAGCTACTTCAGCATGCCCTTGATGCAGTGCTAGCGTGGTCTAATAAGTGGCTGCTTTACATATCTTACGACAAAACGACTGTCATGTGTATTGGTAATACTCACCCACGTGAGTTAACCTATCACCTAGGCGAAAATGAGCTCCGTATTACTACATCGGCGCGTGATCTCGGCATTCACTACTCAAATGCTCTTTCATTCGGAGAGTATATTGGTAAAGTGGTTGCACTGGCATATAGAAAGTCGAATTTCATTTTTCGAGCTTTTCGGACTCGTAACATGGGTATACTTTTCAAATTGTTTGTCACCTACGTCAGGCCACTACTTGAGTATTGCACTCCTGTGTGGTGTCCTCTAAGACTGGCAGACATAAATAAAATTGAGAACGTGCAAAGAAGATTCACAAAACGCATTTTCACTAGAAATGGACTGTTTAGAACAAGCTACAAAGATCGTTTATCTTGTCTAAGTGGTGCAACGCTTCTACTTAGGCGGATTATATACGATCAGAATCTCTTGTTTAAAATCATGACAAATCGCATAGATATAGATAGAACCAAACTCTTCACGTTTTCGAGGTTTATCAACAGAACAAGAGGTCACTCGTTTCGAATTTCTACAGGAACGGTGCGGACTCGTGCTTTTTTGGAATCGTTTTTAATCCGTGCTACAAAAACTTGGAACCAGTTACCATCAGATTTACTGCATTCGATTTCTCCAGCATCTTTTAACCGCAAACTCGAGGTCTTTCTAAAACAAAAGCAGTATTTTTAACCATGACCTATTGAATTGAAGTGTGTAGTTCCAGGAATTGCGATCACTCCTCTTAGTTTGAGGTGAACTACAAGAATTCGATTATTATGGTTCATCATGGCAGCAGGATTTTGGTTCTCATGGGTCTGAAGAGTGCTTGAAGAAAAATCGTGATGTGCATGACTTGCTCCCACTGTGGCAAAACTTCGCAGATGCTCGTGAATATTTAACCCTGTGTGGTTGTGCTATTTCTTTGGCTTCACCACAGAACGGTTCTACCATGCCCGCCTAAATGAAAAGAAAATGTGTCTCTGCCGAATTGAAGCTCTACCATTCTCCAAGTAAGATATTTGTGAGCCAAAACTTGAGCCATAGCAAATAATTTATTTATCCAACTTTCCCTCCCAAATTTCATGATCCTTCTAGCGGCCAGTAATATGTGGGCTTTAGGAACCCTTAGATTCTATTCTATCAATATTCAATAAATACCGCAACTACAGTTTCAATGGTTGAATTTCAAAACATGCCTACGTCACAGCCCATAATTTTATTTCATTACTGACATCAGTGTTGTGTATCTATGCGATCAATGACGCCGTCGTTCGATTTTCTCGGGTCACGTCAATCCGCCATGACCATTTTTGACGAGTGCAATAGCTTACACTGTGGGCACTCCTGAGTCAGTGCCATGAGTTCGTATTTAGATCAAAGAGGTGCTCCTGCATCCGCTCGTGAATGACCTCCTGTCAGTTGCGCTGGATCTCGGTAAGGTTATTCCACAGATGGCTGCACACTGGTCAAAACATGGTCGAATCTCCTTTTTTTGGCGGAAGTGATGTAAACGAGGGAGGTCAACGAATGCTCTTACTTTTGGAGAAACAGAAAATTATATCTAATTCTATTATTTCTTACAATAAGCTATCTTTTTCCGTTTTGCCTTCACACCCAATCGCTAAGCGCGCACATACTGCTGGCCGCTGTGGGTCTGAGCCATAACTATTCTTTTGTTTTCCCTCAATCAATGGCCACTAACTTTCTCGGAGTATCAAAACATCAGATCTTCCAAACAGAACCACTATTTTCACAGGCGGTAACTTCAGTTTGCCTTTAGGATCTTTCAAAGTCAATCTGAATGTATACTGATTACTTCCTTCGTTCTGTTTATCATTTGTGATTGACTAATAAATTATTATTATATTATTATTATTATCCCATTCCTCTGCACCTCGTTGTGTATTCTATTTGATGTTCAGTTTCTCTCGTCCAGAAGAGGGAAGCTTTGGAACATGTCATCTGCTCATATATCCTCTGGATTTTTATGTAACCCACACTAGTATTCTGATGGCGTAATTGAATACAAAGGGTCTTTTGGAGACTATCGAACAAAACTTCTCTCCTGTACTCGTAATAGCATACGCTTCTTTCTGAGCAGTGATTTTCGATCGAATGCCTCATGAACCCTTCCTGGCAAGCAGACGCGCCTGTGATGTGGAGTAGGGCTACTATTACGAGCACAGTCTCTCTCATTCGTAGGGATGAAGGTGTAAATGCAGAAAGTGAAAAAGGGGTTTCTGCTTTCGGTTGCTGGACGACAGTGAGAGCGATATTTGTCGTGTTGGCTGTGGATGTACTCGAAGTTTTGGCCGATCTCATTACAAGCCAAATTAATAGCATTGTTGCAGTAAGGAACGAGTAACTCAATACAGCCAAGGAAAACATTGCCCCGTCGGCCAACAATGAGGATTCCCGATAAGAGATTTGCTCATAAAGCCGGCAGCAAACTCACAGAACGGGGTAGTTGAGCATAAACGTTGTTCCACATATTTCTCTGTTCTGAACGCTACATGTGCTGAGGTAGTGTGCGGTGAAGGTTCAAGAACATATTGTAGATCGTTATAAACTGCACTGAAATTCCTGTTATGATTGTCAATGCATAACTGAAAGTCTGGTGTTTTGGGATAAATTATCACCGTCCCTTCTGTGCAATTTATCACTGGTGCTGTTTCGCAAGTGTGGGCAGTTAGTGCAATTAGAGCCAACAAAAACAGATTACTAGTACTTCTCAAGTTTAGCACCGACAAACCCTCGAGTGCCCTATGTTGATAGTCGTCCTCGCCGTGGTGCATATCTCGTAGCGCATCAAGCGCCTTTATTTTTGCGGCTCGAGAAGGTCCGCGGAGTAGTTGCTTTGACGCTGACGCGGGCTGGACTCTTCTGTCTCCCCGATCAATTGCTGTTCCGTTCTTTGAGCTTTCTCATGTGAGATTTCTTCTGATACTGCTCTTATTTCGAGGGGGTAAATCTTGGTTATTGGACGTAGGATGGGATTGTTCCTATGCGGTATTTTGAGCTTTACTGAGCGTACTAGTCCATCTGCATTAGGAATCAGTTCGACTATTTTCCCTATAGTCCAATGTCCTCTAGGCAGTAGTTCGTGTTCTATCAACACGATTTCTCCCTTTTCTGGGATTTTCCTGGCATTGCGTCGTCGTTGCTTGAAAAGCGATTTCTGTGTGTCTTGTAGAACGGTCAAATATTCGTTGTTCCAGATCTCCCAGAAGTTGTTCGCGATTCGTTCTGAGGATCGTAAGGCCTCCTTGGCTTGTAGCACATCCTGTAGGCTTTCCGGATCAAACATTAGGTCATTCTCATCCATGTCTTCTGACAATGACGTGGGAAGGAAAAAGCATAAATTGCCTTGTAAAAAATCGATTGGGCGCAATGGTATTGCGCATATATCGTTTGTGCTTATTGCTGTGAGGGGTCTTGTATTGAGGATGGATTCGATGCGAGCCATTACTGTACACATATCCGAGGACAATTTCTTTCTCCCAATGCTTTTTTTTGATATGCGTTTTTCACTGAGGCAACCAACCGTTCCCACACTCCCCCCATCCAGGGGGCACCTGGTGGATTGAAAAGACAGGTTATTCGTTTTTTTGCGCAGTATGACATCGCTGACAATCCTCGTTCGTCGGAATTTTCGAACATGGAGGTCATCACCCGTTGTCCAAGTTTGAAGTTCGTTCCACAGTCTGAGCGAATCAAGCTGGGGACGCCCCTCCGCGCTATGAACCGTTCGAAACTTTTCAAAAATGCCGCTGCAGATTGGTCTTCTGCTGTTTCTAGATGAATTGCTCTTGTAGTCAGGCAGGTGTATAAGCATACATACGCCTTTGAGTTGTCAGCAAGAGTAAATGCACCAATGTAGTCACAGCCGACATTTTGGAATGGTTTTGCTCTTACGATCCTGTCTGAGGGCAGAGAGGGCATGTCTGGAGCCTCAAATGGAAGACTTTGTGCCCTGCGACAGATCACGCAGCCTTTCAAAAATAGTCCAATCGCTCTAGATGGTCGTGGCAACCAGAAGCGTTGCCTAGTTAACGTGAGCAAATGGTGCCTTCCACAGTGATTTTTGTGCGCGTCGGACAGAATTAAGCGCATAAGCTCTGACCGTGATGGGATGTAGATGGGATTTTTGGTATCGTACGACAAATGTGCATTCTGTAATCGCGATTTGCAGCGTATTATGCCATTTTCATCTCTAAAAAACTGTTCTCCTCGATTCCGTTTTTGGATATCGTCTTCGTCAATATATTGATGTTGCAATTTTATTAGCACATTTTCTGCCGTCTGCATATCTTGAGCGGTTATATCGACCTCGTTCGAGAATTTTGAAACGGTTCGTAACAAGAATGCTTCTCTTCCGCTTCGTAGTCTTCTATCTGCCAACCGCATCAGGAATTTTCCCACCAGTGTGACGATTCGTATAGCTTTGCTGAGATCGCTAAAACGGCGCAACTCTATTAGATCGCTTACCCTATCGTGGTGTTCGGATGACACTTCGGTCATCACAACGTCTTCCTCTACATCGTCTTCCTGGTAAATGTTGATGGTTTCAATCAGGTCACTGAACAAGCATCAGCTGATCCGTGATCAGGGCGAAGGCATCTGGCGCAGAGGCGGAGATCTGCTACTCTCATGGCACGAGTTACCGAATCCGCGTAACGATGACATCTGGCAGTTAGGTGACCGTCCACGTTCTCGTCCGTCACTTAAAGGCAGCATACACGCTCGCAAAAGTTGTTGAGATAACTACATTAGTGGGGTTGTACGGGCCCTAGAGGAGCCCTCACGAAGTTGGAAGAGTTGAAAACGAGTTAAAATGACCGTATTTGAGCCGTATTGAGTCACAAAATCATCCTTTCTCCGCCCACCGATACGGGCTCCGCCCCTCAATACCAATGTTTAATGCTCGATTACGGTCATTTTGGCTCATTTTTTCGCTTCTAACGTCGTAAGCGTTCGAGAAAGGGCCGTACGAATACATTAGCGTCGGTATCCCAACGAATTTGTCGCTAGCTCCGCCATTTCAGCCAATGCGGTAAAACTCGTCCACTTCTGGGCCAATGTAAAACGAACCGTTAAATCTTCATTTCAGTCGATTTTTCCGGTTTTTTCGTTATCTCTGAATATTAACGGCTTCAGACCTTCGATTCATTCCATAAAATTGATATCATTTTTGAGCGTGTATGCTGCCTTTAAGATCAGATTCACAGAGAAGAACGCTATTCATAACATCGCTTGAACGGCAGAGAATATCATGTCAGACGATCTCGAGCAAGCAATCGAACTGATGGAATTCCAGCATCGTACGTCGATGGAGGCTCTATGACAGACGCTCCAAGAAGTCTCTGGCAAGCTTCAAACGCTCCATGGCATGGTCAGCGAACCGAAAGAGGACGTTCGAGTTCTGATGGAGAGAACAACTTGCATTTTTTGTACCATCGACGAGAACGTGGACGGTCACCTAACTGCCAGGTGTCATCGTTACGCGGATTCGGTAACTCGTGCCATGAGAGTAGCAGATTTCCGCCTCTGCGCCAGATGCCTTCGCCCTGATCACGGATCAGCTGAGGCTTGTTCAGTGACCTGCAATCATTGCAAGGGGAGTCCTAACACTGTTCTGTGCGCCAACACCGGACCTCCATTCAAGAAACGAAAGTTCTGATTTCTGCGTCCTTTTCGACTCGATTCTTCGTCATACAGTTCGGTCGGTTGGCGAGTGCACATTGCCGCCGGTGGGCGAGGGCGACCGCCGCCCGCCGGCGCTCGCCGGCGGTTTCGAGCGTCTTTTTTGCAAATACCGTTCCCGGCGAAAAGTTGATACTCTTACCAAAATTGGAATTCACTGTTTATTCTCATGATCATTAACACTAATTGATAAGAGAAGATAAGTTTCAAAAACAAAACTTCAAGGGTCTTTTTTTCAGATTCTTCATTTTCATCAGGCTTTGGCCAGCAGAAAATCTTTTCTTATGTAATTGTTTCTGATTTTTCATCGCTATATGAATGTAGATTCAAGGTACTGCTAGGTGTCTTTATTAGAGGACACTTAACGAAGAAGTCAGTTAGATATTATACATCGAATAGCGATTCCTACGGGATTTGACTTTTCAGCAAAGACTTATGCTATCATATTCCAAGAAAGAAACGACATTCGAGTGTTACTTGTGCTAATATCAGTTTCAGGCTTTCCCAACAATTTTTCAGAGTGGGAAGTTCTATCGTCTTGAAAAATATTACGAATTTGAAAAGTTGCGTGGTGTTGTGCCATTTTCATCCTCCTAGAAAGTAAGAAATCGATTTTCAATGTAAGCAAACTTTGCATAAATAGAGTCCATTCGGATATTTGCTCATTTTCGAGTCTTTAACCGAGAGCATAATTACGCCCAAGTCGCTGGCACTGTTTGTCACCAAAGGCAACACTGGCCGCAGACACTTTTGCGCCCCGATGTTGAGACGATTTACCAAATTACTAGAACTTGTATGTATCCAGCTAAAATGATTTCTCCTCCTAGCATCAATTTAAAGTGGTAGGCAGCATCGGGTTTCCAAAATTTTAAAGATGATTTTTAAGAAGTTTTAGACCCGACGAGGTCCCATTTTCTGTCACATGTTATGTTAGAAATTCGAAAATAGCATTAGCAGCTGTAACCAAAAATAGAAATCTCTTGGGCCATTCACTCATTTCTGAGTTTTTAGATGAGGTTATAATAGAAGCAGGGTGGCGCTCTACCCGACGAAAGGCAACCCCTGCCGTCGACATTTTGCATCTCATGTGTTGGTGCAATTTTCTCGATAACTAGAACCCACTCATTCTAACAGTGAGCAATAATATTTTCGGAACATCCCAACCTCAGAGTACAAAAATACATTTGGAAGTTATATCGCAATTTTCAAAAATTTAAAAATTTTGAATTTTTCGGCAGATTTTCTCGAAATAGCGTCCTATTTCTTCCCTTTCTAGGAAAGCTGTGAAAACCAGCTAACATTGACTGTGCAGAGGACGTTTCGTAGACAGATATTCCAATTTTCGGAAGAGCTGAAGAATTTTTCGTTTGTTTTGTCTTAGTCAAAACATTACTCTTCGGCCAAAAACAACATTCTTGTTACTTCTCCTATCTCCAGTCGGGCTCATATGGGAAATAGAATCGAGAAATAGTCGCCAATTTAGTATACACCCATACATCGACACTTTAAACGGGAAAGGGATTAAATACGGTGGGTTAGAAATTTGAGCATTTTTGCGCTCAAGAGAAATTGAGAGCGCCCGATGAGGCGCTCTGGCGTGGGCGGGCAAGTGGGGCGGGCCTGGCCCCACCCCTCGTCGCGGACGAGATTGTCTCTAGACTGGCTCCTTCTCCTTTGTATTTTCCACGTTATTCAGCAGTATTCCATTAAACTCTAAAGTACTAGACGCTGCTCAACAGATCTGTTTCCTTCCCATGACTGTCCTGTAGAAGAAACACTCATCCCAAATGCATTGATTTGCTAACTCATGAAGGTTTGCATGTTTACATGTTAACATGGAACTTTTCTTGACTCGCAATTTGATGCTATACATTACCCATCAGAAGTGATTCGATGAAAAGGTGAGTCTCTTTCTCTAATTTCCTTCTCTCTCCATTCCTTTGAGACACACCAGTGATTTAGAATTCGTGTATAACTCTATTCGCGCAATGTTAAAATCGTCTAATGTTGTTTAACACTCTGAACCTTTTCATTTTCCGTTGCGCGGCCTAACAATTGTTCATAAATCTAAAAAGTCGATTATCAATATTATAATTTTAATTTGAAAATTTACGAAGAGCTCAAAAATAACTTCTGATAAATACGGAAACCTTCCCTATTGATTACCTATATTTTCTACACATTCGAGTCTTCCTCGAGGCAAAATATTAATTGGTAATATTTTCGGTTTACATGGTTTTCACGCCCTCAAGAGGAGAAAAATATTTTTTTAATGATAGTGTAGATACATATCATCCGGATATTTTCTCCATAGCTTGAATCAATTTTATATTTTTCTATTTATCCAACTACGTATCATGCCATATTGAGAAAATTGTGGAGCCTCTTGACAACTTTTCATTCTTCGAGTAGCATAATTGAAACTTTAAAACAATCATACATATGTCTTATTTTGCTAATGCCTCTCCAATGAATTTTCTAGAACATTCGAGTGTTTTCTAGAACATTATTCATTAGCATTTTTATTCACCAATTTTTAAAAAATCAGACAGTGTTCAAAAACTCAGGTAAGCGTTAGTTTTGTTAGACCGTAACGTTTCTATGAACGTTCGAAAGAAAAACATCTCCTCATTCGGATTACAAAACAGGATTTCTCTGAGAATGTTTAAAAAGAAAAGTAACGAAATTCTTGAATTTTTTGTGATGTTGATGTGAAATTTTATGATTTGTTTTTTCATTGATCTCCCAAACAATCGCTTTCCTTCTGGAAAAACACCCCTTTTCCCCCATTTCCTGTTTTTTGTCGTTCGCTGAGGAAAACAGTTTATTTTTTCAATTCCAAATCTTGTTCTGAGCCTTAGTATTCAATCTATTAAATTCTCGTTGATGTCCGTGGTGTATGACCTTGCTACCCACACTTCCATTGCAAATTGCCATTGGGACATGTTTACGATCCTGGGTTACTTGTCTTGAGATGTGTTGTGCCCAATGGATATGCTGAGGCTACGAGCCATCCAATGATGGAGATATCGACCGATATGAGCCAAATTTATTAGGCTGAATGCAAAGGCTGGGAATACAAATCAAAATAGGCATGTCTTCCGTAGCTGAATGACTACAAAAAAAAGATTCGACTTTAGAATAGAAAGAAATTCAGTCCATATTAAGACTGCATGATTTGAAGAAACCAAAGCGCGCTTCATTCTTAAAAAAAAACTGAAATAAGGGTAAAAATTGGTGAAATCAACCAGAACGTTGTGCTTCTCCTTAATTTTTAGGGTTTCTGCCAATTTAAGAATCGCATTTTTCGATGCGAAAATAAATGCAAATAAAAAAATAAATGAAATAAGGTAAAAACAGTTTTCACAAAAAGTCGATTACATTTTCCTGATAATTAGACGCATTCATAAGCAATTATAAATGAAACATAGCGAAAATCTATTTTGCGATGTTTGGAAGAAATATGGGCGAAAAATTTTACACGAACTCCTTTTTTCAGTTTTATATTAATGTTCCTATACGTTTTTGCTTGAAAATCTGATTTTGTAAATCACAGACAGTTTCTATAACAGCTTTTTCAGACAGGTTAGGAATTGATCCGATCAAGAGAAGGCTTAGAAAACAGATCCGAGTTCTCATATTCTTTATTAGCACTCACTAAATTTCTTTACACGAATTATATGTGTAAATCTATAGAAATTTTACGGTCTAACAAAACTAACGCTTACCTGAGTTTTTGAACACTGTCTGATTTTTTAGAAATTGGTGAATAAAAATGCTAATGAAGAATGTTCTAGAAAACATTCGAATGTTCTAGAAAATTCATTGGAGAGGCATTAGCAAAGTAAGACATATGTATGATTGTTTTAAAGTTTTAATTATGCTACTCGAAAATTCAATTATGCTAGTTGTCAGAGGCTCCACAATTTTCTCAATATGGCATGATACGTAGTTGGATAAATAGAAAAATATAAAATTGATTCAAGCTATGGAGAAAATATCCGGATGATATGTATCCACACTATTATTAAAAAATATTTTTCTCCTCTTGAGGGCGTGAAAACCATGTAAACCGAAAATGTTACCAATTAATATTTTGCCTCGAGGAAGACTCGAATGTGTAGAAAATATAGGTAATCAATAGGGAAGGTTTCCGTATTTATCAGAAGTTATTTTTGAGCTCTTCGTAAATTTTCAAATTAAAATTATAATATTGATAATCGACTTTTTAGATTTATGAACAATTGTTAGGCCGCGCAACGGAAAATGAAAAGGTTCAGAGTGTTAAACAACATTAGACGATTTTAACATTGCGCGAATAGAGTTATACACGAATTCTAAATCACTGGTGTGTTTCAAAGGAATGGAGAGAAAAGGAAATTAGAGAATGAGACTCACCTTTTCATCGAATCACTTCTGATGGGTAATGTATAGCATCAAATTGCGAGTCAAGAAAAGTTCCATATTAACATGTAAACATGCAAACCTTCATGAGTTAGCAAATCAATGCATTTGGGATGAGTGTTTCTTCTTCAGGACAGTCATGGGAAGCAAACAGATCTGTTGAGCAGCGTCTAGTACTTTAGAGTTTAATGGAATACTGCTGAATAACGTGGAAAATACAAAGGAGAAGGAGCCAGTCTAGAGACAATCTCGTCCGCGACGAGGGGTGGGGCCGGGCCCGCCCCACTTGCCCCGCCCACGCCAGAGCGCCTCATCGGGCGCTCTCAATTTCTCTTGAGCGCAAAAATGCTCAAATTTCTAACCCACCGTATTTAATCCCTTTCCCGTTTAAAGTGTCGATGTATGGGTGTATACTAAATTGGCGACTATTTCTCGATTCTATTTCCCATATGAGCCCGACTGGAGATAGGAGAAGTAACAAGAATGTTGTTTTTGGCCGAAGAGTCATGTTTTGACTAACACAAAACAAACGAAAAGTTCTTCAGCTCTTCCGAAAATTGGAATATCTGTCTACGAAACGTCCTCTGCACAGTCAATGTTAGCTGGTTTTCACAGCTTTCCTAGAAAGGGAAGAAACGGGACGCCAATTCGAGGAAATCTGCCGAAAAACTCAAAATTTTTAAATTTTTGAAAATTGCGATATAACTTCCAAATGTATTTTTGTACTCTGAGGTTGGGTGTTCCGAAAATATCATTGCTCACTGTTAGAATGAGTGGGTTCTAGTTATCGAGAAAATTGCACCAACACATGAGATGCAAAATGTCGACGGCAGGGGTTGCCTTTCGTCGGGTAGAGCGCCACCCTGGTTCGATTATAACCTCATCTAAAAACTCAGAAATGAGTGAATGGCCCAAGAGATTTCTATTTTTGGCTACAGCTGCTAATGCTATTTTCGAATTTCTAACATAACATGTGACAGAAAATGGGACCTCGTCGGGTCTAAAACTTCTTAAAAATCATCTTTAAAATTTTGGAAACCCGATGCTGCCTACCACTTTAAATTGATGCTAGGAGGAGAAATCATTTTAGCTGGATACATACAAGTTCTAGTAATTTGGTAAATCGTCTCAACATCGGGGCGCAAAAGTGTCTGCGGCCAGTGTTGCCTTTGGTGACAAACAGTGCCAGCGACTTGGGCGTAATTATGCTCTCGGTTAAAGACTCGAAAATGAGCAAATATCCGAATGGACTCTATTTATGCAAAGTTTGCTTACATTGAAAATCGATTTCTTACTTTTTAGGAGGATGAAAATGGCACAACACCACGCAACTTTTCAAATTTGTAATATTTTTCAAGACGATAGAACTTCCCACTCTGAAAAATTGTTGGGAAAACCTGAAACTGATATTAGCACAAGTAACACTCGAATGTCGTTTCTTTTCTGGAATATGATAGCATAAGTCTTTGCTGAAAAGTCAAATCCCGCAGGAATCGCTATTCGATGTATAATATCTAACTGACTTCTTCGTTAAGTGTCCTGTAATAAAGGCACCTAGCAGTACCTTGAATCTACATTCATATAGCGATGAAAAATCAGAAACAATTACATAAGAAAAGATTTTTTGCTGGCCAAAGCCTGATGAAAATGAAGAATCTGAAAAAAAGACACTTGAAGTTTTGTTTTTGAAACTTATCTTCTCTTATCAATTAGTGTTAATGATCATGAGAATAAACAGTGAATTCCAATTTTGGTAAGAGTATCAACTTTTCGCCGGGAACGGTATTTGCAAAAAAGACGCTCGAAACCGCCGGCGACCACCGGCGGCCGGCGGTCGCCGGCACCCACCGGCGGCAATGTGCACTCGCCAACCGACCGAACTGTATTCGTCTGCTGCTGATCCCCTCCCATCGATACCGATGCTGCTTCCCACCATCGATGTTCACTTCGACTTCCGCCATACGCTTCTGCTGATCCCCTTCCCTTCCACCTCCTATTCCCCTCACCACGACCGATATTCCATTCGTCTTCAATTTTCGCCTCTCATCGCATTCGTAGTACATGCGCAACCTCATCATGCGTCAGTTTCAACACCGCCTGTATTCCTCCACAGAATCTATGGCAGATCCGACTTTGCGAAGGTATTACTTGCTGATGTGCGGTCGACAATTATGGTTGCTACGATGTTCGAGACGAGCGGTATTCGTGACTATGGTATGGCGTCATTGAATGGAGTGATACGTTTTGTGTCGATTGATAATTGATGTGTTGATTTCTTTATTGGTATTATGTTTTTATTTTGCGGGCCGCCGGAGTGTCGCATCGCGACGGCGTTTTTATCAACAACATTCTCATTTCTCACATCGCAATGTGACTCCGCCCCTCGCTTCGCTGTTAGTTTTTTCATATCTGAAGATTCGGACTGTGGGCGGTTGCTCATGGTCAAATGGAATGAAAGATCGCTGAACCACCGTGTACAAAGTTGCTAGCAGCATAGTGCGCCGGATGCTGTATAAAGTGTGCGGGACCCAAATGGGCGTGCGCAGAACGCCGTAGAAAGTGTGCGGGACGCAAGTGGGAGTACGCAGAACGCCGTAGAGAGTGTGCGTGACCCAAATGAGAGTGCGCCGGACGCCGTAGAAAGTGTGCGGGACTCAAATGGGCGTGCGCAGAACGCCGTAGAAAGTGTTCGGGACCCAAGTCAGGGTGCTTCGGACGCCGTATAAAACGTTTCGGTACCCAAGTGGGATGCGCAGGACGCCGTAGAAAGTGTGTGGGACCCAAATAGCAGTGCGTCTGACGCCATAGAAAGTGAGTGGGACACAAATGAGAATGCGCCGGACGCCGTAGAATGTTTGTGGGACCCAAGTGGATCTGCGCCGGGCCCCGTATAAAGTGTGCGGGACCCAGTGGGAGTGCGCCGGACGCTGCTGAAAGTGTGTGGGATCCAAGTGGGAGTGCGCCGGACGCCGTAGAAAGTGTGCGGGACCCAAATACAAGCACGCCCATACCGATCATTTTTTCCGCAGGGCTACCGTAACCATTCTTGAACAAAACATGATAACGAACGATAACACACGCTCATAACATGCGGGGTATAAAAGGGCAGAGGAGCGGTATGCATTCATTCACACACCGCTCTCTTCGAGAAGCCGCTGGGAAGTGGTTGAGGAGGTCGAAATTGTGCAAACATGATTGTTGGCTATTACGATGTGCTCATATCCAAGCTGACACTTGTAAAATTTTTGAAGGAGGGTTACGATACCCTTCGGAAAAACATGATCGGCATGAGCGTGCTTGTGACCCAAATGGGTGTGCGCAGAACGCCCTAGAAAGTGTGCAGGCCATCAGTGGGAGTATAGAAAGTGTGTGGGACCCAAATAGCAGTGCGTCTGACGCCATAGAAAGTGATTGGGACCCAAATGAGAATGCGCCGGACGCCGTAGAATGTTTGTGGGACCCAAGTGGATCTGCGCCGGGCCCCGTATAAAATGTGCGGTACCCAAGTGGAAGTGCGCCGGACGCCATAGAAAGTGTGCGGGACCCAAGTGGGAGTGCGCCGGACGCTGCTGAAAGTGTGTGGGATCCAAGTGGGAGTGCGCCGGACGCCGTAGAAAGTGTGCGGGACCCAAATACAAGCACGCCCATACCGATCATTTTTTCCGCAAGACTACCGTGACCATTCTTGAACAAAACATGATAACAAACGATAACACACGCTCATAACATGCGGGGTATAAAAGGGCAGAGGAGCGGTATGCATTCATCCACACACCGCTCTCTTCGAGAAGCCGCTGGGAAGTGGCTGAGGAGGTCGAGATTGTGCAAACATGGTTGTTGGCTATTACGATGTGCTCATATCCAAGCTGACGCTTGTAAAATTTTTGAAGGAGGGTTACGATACCCTTCGGAAAAACATGATCGGCATGAGCGTGCTTGTGACCCAAATGGGTGTGCGCAGAACGCCCTAGAAAGAGTGCAGGCCATCAGTGGGTGCATGCAGGACGTCATAGAAGGGCGGGGGGCATCAGTGGGTTCACTTTCAGTTAACACCACCAGGCATAAATCGTGTTAGAAAGGAAACCTTTAGGAAAAATAAATGAAATTCCTGAAAGTTTAGGTTCCTGGCAAAAGTAAAGATTTGGCATGGCCATTTTTTCAAAAATTGAGAAATACACTCAGTTAAAAGGGGAAGGTAAAGAAAAATGGAAAAAGTTTTGAAATATTCCTGAGAACGATTTGGCGTAGAATAATTTGATTTTTGGGAAATATAGTGAAATAGTTGAAAGTATAATTTGACAGTCGAGTTTGAACCAACTATTGATAAGAGTTGTACAAAATGAGAGATCGCATTGCATGAGCTTATCCGTAGAACATATCAAAGCAAAATCACGCGTTATAAGGCAGGCAGTAAAAGCTCGTTTGGGAGCTGGAATGCCGAAATATTCACGTATTAAGTGGAGTAGAATCAAGTGTTTGTTCCATAACACGCGTGATTTTGCTTCGATATGTTGTACGGGTAAGCTTATGCAATGCGATCTCTGATTTTGCACAACTCTTATCAATAGTTGGTTCAAACTCGACTGCCAAATCATACTTTCAACTATTTCACTATATTTCCCAAAAATCAATCTATCCTACGCCAAATCGTTCTCAGGAATATTTCAAAACTTTTTCCATTTTTCTTTACCTTCCCCTGTTAACTGAGTATATTTCTCAATTTTCGAAAAAATGGCCATGCCAAACCTTTACTTTTGCCAGGGACCTAAACTTTCAGGAATAAACCTTTCATGCTGCAATGAGGCTCGGAGAGGTGGGGGGGGGAGCACCATACGACTGATAATAATGACAAGCCTTACTATAAATTTTACCAAATAGTTACAGGATGTTATTTACATTGTAGAATATGTCCTTGATAATAGTTACTGTAAAGTCGGGAGTCTTATATTTGAACAAATCAAAGGTGTTCCGCAAAGGGAAAATGCTAGCTCCTCGATAGCAGATCTAACCTCGAGCTATTTAGAATACATTTCTTCTAAGTCACAAGGACGATTTATCAGTAAAGTTTTCGAACCTTTCGGATAAATTTATGACCTCATAAGTATACATATCTTTGATGAACTTTTTACAGATACTCTTTCAGAAAATACTTATCAGACTTTTATGTGCTTCGAAAAAACTCACACCAGCGAATATAACTGTGATTATTTAGACTTTAATGTAAACATCACCAATGATAAAACAACTACTAATTTTTACAAAAAAACTGAGCTTTTGATTTTCAAAATTCATAGATTCCCTCATTATGAATATGCAGTTTCATTGGTCGTCTGAACAACGAAAAAGAAACACCGAATGGCTTTTAGAATGCGTGTTTGAGGGAAATATTTTTCTTGTGTCTCACGAAGACTGCGAATTATCATTGCTCATAAATAGCAATGGGGCGTCGTCGCTGGAGTATTCATAGTGTCTATACGCGTGCGATGCGATTCTTCCATTCGTGTTAAAGAAAACGACAAGAATTACCTAATATTTTTACCAAAAAGGAACTGCCGAACAACACAAATCTCTGCAGTGTTGCAGCGACCGGCGTCACTTCCCCGATCGAGAGGTTTTGGGTCTGTTCGAAAGATGACGGGGCTTTGGGTGCCAAGATCTCGCGCAGTTGCAGCGAGTTTGCTGTCGGCGTCGCTATTTCACCACTACGTACGGACTAATTCATGCGACATCACACTTTGTTTCCAATAGCTTTTATTGCTCCGCTAAGCTATGGAAGTCTGGAAAGTGTCTATTGTCAACCTCTAAAAATAACAATTAAAGGAAGCAGTTAAGTGCATTCTTTGACTGTTATAGTGAAGTGATGATATTTTAGGACACGCATCACAAGACGACCGGATTAGTACTCAGAGAAACTCACGACCCGTCTGCGGCGCATTTCCAGTCCGACGACCGGAAGATCCTTCACCGAAGCCGGTAAAGCGGCGGCAAAGCTCCGCGGACCATCCTGCAGGCGCCGCGGATTGTCCTGCAGGCGCCGCGGATCGTCCTACAGGCACCGCGGATCGTCCTGAGTGCCGCCGCGGATCGTCCTGAAATCCGCCGCGAACCGTCCTCTCCGACACAGTCATGACCGGTCCGCCTCTTCTCGAGAGATGCGTGAATGTCGCGGTCCGGGGCAGAGAAAGCCCCGCCTTGGTCCGGACAACGGCGTAGCCTTCGCCGATGCCTGCCGTGAGGAGCCACCCTCCCTGCGGACCGCGGAAACCCCGCTGTGAGGATAGCCCTATCCCCCCAGCGACCAAAAATATTCTGGCCTCCGGAGAGTGTCTCGAAGTCAACCTTCCAGGGCCGGCATCAGAATTCCGAGTGAGAACTCGAGTGAGATGAGGCTCTTTTTATACCGGCTGTGCATAAGACAAACACATTAGGACGTGATCATTCTCTTTACCATGTTTTTTCGTGGTTGCCACTGCAGCCGCGCCGGAGGACAAGTGAGATGTGAATGAGTGAGATGAGTATAGTGGAGTCCAACAAGAGTGTCTCATTTACTTATCAATAAGAAGCGGTGGATTGGAGATCGATGAACGTGAAACTCATTGCAGCACAACCGCTCTCGCTCAATCGGTATCGAGCGTGCTGGTATGGGATTCATGCACATTGATCCCCAGCCGACCGCTTCTTATTGATAGGTGAATGAGACACTCTTGGTGGACTCCACTATATATGTGTGAGATATGTATATATGAGTGAGATATATTCTTCACTTCCGCACTGCCGTTCAGTCCGCAAAGTGCGCTTGATTGCGAAATCGTGCTGCGGCACGGTTGCGAGTATCCTCACACAGGGATGTGGGATCACCCGGGCGGTGGGATCACCCAAGCACCAAAGGCCAAAAGCGCCCGGGTGATCCCACATCCTTGTCTGAAGATGTTCGCAACCGCGCCGCAGCAAGATTTCGCAATCAGGGTGCACTTTGCGGACTGAAAGGCAGTGCGGAGGTGAACTGTATGTGAAGTTTGTTCAACTACCGGTGCGCCTCGGAGCCACCCTCATCGAGAACAACAGCGCTGCGGATGAGCCGTTTGACCAACCCGCTATCAGTTGTGCCGCGGATCAGTCGTCAAGCGCCGCGGACCGTCCGGAGAGCTCATATTCCGCCGCGGACGGGCCGTGAATTTCTCTGAGTAGCGGGAGTACGGCAGATGCATATATCACTGATAGGCCACCATATATATTGAAGATATTTGGAATGGTAAAGATGCTAGGTTTCCTAGGCCTTTGCGAATACTTTTTCGGGCTTTCTAATTTTCAGCCTTTCTAGTCTCACAAATGCTACACACTGAAGAGTGCCTCAATCGCTGGTTGTTGAACAACATACGAGCTTCGCACCATGCGTTGTAGTAGGGCTTTGGAAGCAAGGCGAAGCAAGAATCAGCATGTACTTTGAAAATGATTTATTTGATGTGAAATTGTGCCGCTCGCAAATTCTTACTCAGCAACCAGCGATGGCTTTGCAAACGTTCTCTCCGGAACTTCCTTGAGCGAGTTTCTCCTTGATGGCTTCCAACATCATTTCGGCTTGAACCGCACACAACCTCTCGTTAAGTGATTGGTTACCATAATCCTCAACCTCCAGGCATTTCACCTTGAACACCTAAAGAAAAATCGCATAGAAATTCAAACGCGTTCCGAATCTTCCAAAAGTAAACCTCTTTGCTTCCAACATTTTCGACTTTGAGAATTTCTCAGCATCTTTTGACTACCAACTGCAACACAAGCTTTCATTTCAATTTGTCTGAGCATCCCTCTTACGTGGCATCCATGATTACCGACAACCTTCGAGTGACGCCGGCTGCTAGTATGGTGAAAATTTGATTATCGACTGCACCTGACTTGAGAGCTGCAACTGAAGCTAACAACAGCGACATCACCTCTACCACGGCTGACCGATAAATTAGCATTATCACACACCGGCATAGGGCGCGTTTAGTGCATCAGCGATTCAGCACTGTCATGAGGCTGGTTGGTAATAATGATTGTAGCCTCACATTAGTCCGCGTTTGGCCGTTAGTCTTACAATCAGGTTTCCGTGAACTCGCGAGTGATCATTAATGATAAGAGGAAGGCTATAAAACCGCAAAATTCTCGAGGTTTCTACGTGTGCTGGTGCGAAGCGTAGGTTAGAGACAGTGGGAGAGCGCATGACAGACGGAGGGAGCAGAATCGCGCGCGCCGCTCGCGCCATGAGTCGTGAGAATCGCGACATTTTACAAAGGAGAGGCAATATTATCCACCGCATAAAGTCAAACTTTGTATCACTCATGGCC
The DNA here is from genome assembly GCA_029168955.1 of Aplectana chamaeleonis. Taxonomy (NCBI): domain Eukaryota; kingdom Metazoa; phylum Nematoda; class Chromadorea; order Rhabditida; family Cosmocercidae; genus Aplectana; species Aplectana chamaeleonis. Next base: position 185,528 of record JAPDOI010000654.1, read on the forward strand.
CGTGCGGCGCGCTTGACTCCGCAACCTCCATTTGCGCTCCGCTCATTTCTAGTCTTCGCTCTGCACCAGCATGCGTATGAATCATGCGCATTTCGCGTTTTTCGCAGTCTGTATTTCTCATTGGGGGACGCGGACTCACCAATTACAGCGGAACAGAAACGGACAACGGCGCCACCCTTCCTCCTCAATAAAATAAAAGGACAGCATGAAAAACTAGCGAAAAATAAATTGATGCAGTACATCAACCCTCGACACGAGGGAGGTGCCAGCATCTTCCAACGCCATCTCAAGCAGCAATGGAAAGTAGACTTAGACTGTTCGGGCATATACTATCGTTCTCCGAGCCAAATTCCGGTCCGCGTTTGCGGACTACGTTGTTGCATCATACGACACATTATAATCGTGCTGGGAGAAGGATGAATCGTGCCGGAATCAAGTGGTCCCACCACGATCAACAGGTGTTGCATGATCAAATAGCCGCAGTCCGCAAATGTGGACCAGAAGTTTGCCCAGAGAACGAAAGTACATATTCTCTCACCATGATCTTTGAAGTTGAGATTTTATCCAACTCTGCTCAGACTCATTAAGCTACGAGGCATTATTAAATATTCCTTCGCAGAAATGCCCTCCAAAACTGTCGTCTAGTCTTTCAGTGATAGAATTGCTCCACAGTCACAGTTCTCACAAAGTTAGAGTACCTCCAAATGTTGCATCACCACTCTGATGCACAATAACTTCTCATTATTAATTATGAAAGCACCTTGAGAAGTTCTTCATCGCTGCTGTCCTTCATTGTCTTAACCACATGAACAAGATCGTTGCATATAGCACAGGTTTCTTCTCTGCTGTGGGGTTTCCCCTGAGTGTATACACAAGCAGAAAGAAGAGCGATTACCAGAATGAGGCGACTCATGCTGAAACAATAGCTAAATTACCATCAGCAGATGGGCTCTGTCGACACGCATATAAAGAGTGATAAAGTTGTTTCGAAAAGAAAAGGACATCTCTCTCCTTCGATATTCGAAGTCAAAAGCTGATTGGAAATGCCCCAAAGTTTACTTACAAAGCTTACTCACAGGATTCGGTGGAGGCTCTTGGAGACGTGCTTTATCGTCTTTAGAGTCCTTTTGAAATATTCTCTGTCAAATTTTGGCTTTTGAATTTGAAAGCTGCGACTTTTTTTGGTGGGAAGAGTGACACTGAGCGCTATTCCCTGATAGATTTACCCCGTGTCGTTCATTCTTAGCTCCGCATTATTCGATTTGAAAGAAAAAATTCGAAAGAATCCCTACCCTCACGTATTTTATGATGCAACTATGTAGGGCAACTTAGCCCCCCCCCTCCCAATCCTAACGTCAAGTGGTTGTATAGTGACGCTGGGGGTTTGCATCTTAAGCATTCGTTATTCATCTGACTCCTCAGCGACTCCCCAGTGACCACTGCTGCCGGCCAGTCGCTGACGGTGGAGGCATAGTGACCGTAACATCTGTCACTAATATTATCGATACCATCGTTAACCACGTGCCGTCCTCGGAAACGAACGCGCCAGCTGTAGAGCGTCATACTCCAGCGTTTTAACGCTGGCCCGTGATCCTCCGACGCCTTGACGCTTTGCCGCTGGTCGTCTGCTATGGACGGAGCCTTATTCAGGGACTAGGAATCTAATGTCCTTTCGATTAGAGGATGAGATAGAGTAAGGTGTGAAAAGAGGCGAGAGCATACTATATGCCATAGCAGCAGTCTTTATATAATGTACTCTTCCATCGAGGTGAGATCTGTGTAATCAAGCACAGCTGATGAAACATCAGTCTGTAAACTTTTTTGGTATGAGCAAACTGAGAATAAAGGAGTTCCACAGAGTTTCCCAATTGATCAATGGTTCAGCCAGCGGGAAAAGCGGCTGATACTGTGCAGTATGGGAACGCCCTCAATGTGTCTGCCCACATCACAAAAAAGTATTTTATTGATTTATCAGTTTGGCTTTGCCAAACAATGCGAGCCGACACATTCAGAAAACGGGACATTACGACCGCTAACAATGAATGGAAGGTACACATGCTTTCGGTTTTCTTACACTCATCTCGCAACTCCAGCTCCCTATCGAAACAACAACAGCTTCTGGTAGGTAGGAAACATATGTTATGTAAGACTGCGGCTAGAATATCTGGAATTTTCTGTTCGCCAATTTCGCATTGCTTCGCCGTTGTCGAATAACTCGACGTCAAAATCTAGCAGGAAACCTCATAGGTATAGGGCTGGGACAATATTTTCGCCACGGATGTCTTGTTGCAGTGCTTATTATCGATATCATTTTTTCCGGTCGAAATGTATGGCAAACGATACGTGGGCTCGCCCGTCATGCGAGGAACTGACCCACATAAGAGAATAGTTTGCACCTGATACACGTTGGCATTCGGATAGAATGCTGCGTTGAAGCTATGCGAGAAGCGTAGTGGTGCTGGGAGAATGTTTATGTTGGTTCAAATGATTTTACGCTCAAAAAAGTCGTTGAAATACCAATTCCTCCAGAGGGATGAGACACAAGCTGCGGCAAGGAAAGAGAAAGCTTGAGTTCGAAGAGTGACTTGTTGTCGTCGAGTTCGTCGTCCCTTTTATGCGATGGTGCCTCTCCAGATGTGTTCGATAGTTGTACTTTAACAAGGGAGAATGTCACGTTGATCGATACTGAACAATGGACGTCGCCGAGCCAGCAATATAGGTAATTCGACAGCGGCTGTTCTTTTTGTGGGTTGGTCGGTCGTCCTGTAAGTGATTTCGCGTTAGGGCTGTGCTTCAGCAGTGTGAATGAGATGCCCGAATAATGTGAACGCAGTGCTCGTGGTTCCAGTTGTGTTGGCTTATGGTGTTTCTCAGGTTCTTTACGGCTTTAAATGAGGTAGGCGAATCTGTCCCCATATTCACTCACGTACAACGTATAGGTTGGCTTTCCTGTAATTTCTCTACCATTTTCCTCACAATATGTGAGAACTTAGGGGAAAATGCCATTTAAAGGCAGTGTCCACGATAAAAGTCGTTTTCGAGATCTCACCAGAGCACGAAGGTTTAGATTCGGACTGTTCCATCGGTGAAGAGAGAATAAAGAAAAACGCTGCGAAACATCAGAAACCAGCTCTTATTCTTGAAAGCCACATTACAGCGGTGCACCAGTTGCGCGGGCATGGGCCTGAAGTAGACAGCGTGTGCAGATGCGCTCCAATGCTAATGAAGAAGAGGACTAACTGTTCCTCGGGAAACACAACCGAGAGCGGGAAGGGCTTGCGCGAGCGGATCTCGGAGTCGATTAAAGCTCTGTCGGGCTCGTTTTTGTTCGTTCTTTCACCCTACTGCTCCATTGAGGCCTCGGCCTTTCGATTTCCGGTGGAAAACTGAAGACGAAATTTATCGTAGACACTGCCTTTAAGAAAGATTCACTTGCGCTATTTTTCACCGTCCAATTTTTCTATTTCTAACTCCAAATGGACGGCTTTCCTTTCTTCTTTTCCCTTAGTGAGCCTGTTTGGTCGAACCGCTGAGTTATGGCCCCTTAGGGTTGCACAACTAACACTCCAAGTCCCAAACAAATTTTTTCGCTACTTATACATTGGCAATTTTCGTTTAGAACGAAACTGGTTGGCAAGCAGATTTGTGCAGGCTGAGGCTGTAGGAGGGCGGGATCCATCCAGTGTAGCGATTTTAGGAATGTGGTCTGCAAGCCTCTGCCATGAGTGGGTGGAGGGGGGGGGAGTGAGTGGCAATAACGCACGCACCTTCATTAACAGGTTGCTTGACCCTGTGCTGACCCCGTGTGATAAGAAAATGGTTATCATGAGCTAAATCTGAACACGTGTTGAAAAAGTATGGAACGATTGCATTTTGCCGCCAAGTGTTATGGACGCCGCTTAATGGTAGACGATTCTAAACTGAATGTCGCTGGATGATTGCCCAGTATCTTAGGACACGATTTTCGCATTGTGGAATGTCATCTTGTTGAAACGGTGATTATTCTTCCCTCACCATGACTACATCGGTAAAGTAAGGACATATGTAGATAAACAAAGTACGAGCTCATAATTATTCCAGGTGTCTTTGTTGGTTGCAGGGTAAGGCATAGCGTTGTGATCGGTTCATGAGGGATGCGCCCCACCCCCTCACCAGCTTTGAAATCCATGCGCCCTCTCCCATGTCCCAATCAGTTTCTGACTTTAACCCGTGTATTATGGACAGGACGGTGTTCTCACATGCTGTGCTTAGATTCGGCTGAATACCTCAGATAGTTTCCTAGACCGACTTACATAATTCTGTTCTCCTCGGTGTGCGAGAAGACAATGTCTACGCGAATTTTCAGAATTATTTGCACGTCCAGAAATAAAAAAAGGAAATAATTGTTATCAATTTTGTTCCATGGAACAGTCGGCAAAACATTGGTATCCGCTTAGCAGTCAATCGACCATTCCTTCGCTACTGCACTGATCGAAGGGTGCTGATATGTGTGGTCGGCCTCAGGCTCCGTCCATAGCAGACGTCCTAGCGTCAAGTGACCGTAAAGTGATGCTGGGGGTTTGCATCTTTAGCGTTTGTTATTGATCTGACTCCCCAGCGACCACTTCGACATTCGTTGGCGAATAGCCTCAGACTGAACTGGGAGTCGCCGACGAACAAGTCAGCGATTCGGCCAAAATATGGACTACAAATTCACCATATGGGTGATGGTTTAGCCTCCGCTGGTGAAAGTTGGGGGCGATTGTCGCCAAAACACTTGCGAAAGTCGACTTAGGCGAAAGTCGCCTTCCTTAATTCTAGAATCGCCCTAATCCTTCGCGTACTTGTGAACTTCTAGCCATTTCCGTTATTCGAGCTGGAGAGAATTGAGGGCGATTCTAGCCAAAATCAACGCACGCCCCTCCGCTGGCGAAGATCGCCCTTCTTCATTCTAGAATCGCCTTATTTCGTCGCGTATTGGCGGTATTTTAGCGATTTCCATTGCCCGAGCTGGTGAGAAATTAGGGCGATTCTTGCTGGAATCAACGCCCGTTCTTCACTGGCGAAAATCGCCCTAATTTTTCATCTTTTTCGCCCCGAATTTTTGCCTATTGGCCTATTACAGGCCAATTACAATGTCGATTATAAACGTGAGAACGCCTCAAACATCACACCAATTCCTTAATACATATTTATCGCACGTCTCATATCCGACAATTTTTTTCCAACAATCTCGTGGATAGTTCCCATTTTCCGCATTTTCAGGCTTTTTCGGAAAACGAATGGATTCTGCTCGTCCGTGGTACCAAGTCTACTGCAAAAACAAGCGAACGATAACAGAACATAAGCATGAAGGACAGCAAAAAATGAGTAAGAATATGGATCACTGAATGCAGGGGAATGGCGGAATGATGCAGGAGAAAGGTGCGCATGTGCAACTCGAAACTCGCGCCTGCCACTGACGTGACGCGGAATTTTAAATCGCCTTTTCGAAGTAGGGCGATTTTCGCCGAGTCCAAAAATTAACAACCTCGCTGCCGAAGCGATCCCGTGGCGAATCGGGGCGAAAGCTTCATCGGTTTCGCCTCGCTCCACGCTTACCTCGCCTAAACTTCACCAACTCGCCAACACGAAAAGGCGATTAGCTAAATTAGACGAAATCGGTGAAGTTTTCGCCATGATGATAAAATGGGCGTTTTAGGCCGCGCCCACCGAAGCGATTCACCATCTATTGTCAGAGCACTGCAGCCGGCCAGTCGCTGACGGTGGATTCATAGTGACCGTAACGGCTGTCACTAATATTATCGATACCATGGTTAACCACGTGCCGTCCTGGAACAAGTTGCTTGATCCAGCCGTCGAGCGTCATGCGCCAGCGTTTTAGCGCTGGCGCATGATGCCCCGACGCCTTAAAGGCAGTGTTCACGATAAAAATCGTTTTTCTGTTTTTCCGCCTGTCCTGAAAACGGCCCCGTACTGATTCCAATAATGTCTCTGAAATCGTACAAGACCTTCTGGGAACGGAGTTATGGTCCCTCAAAATCTGAGCTAAGAAAACATGGTGGACGAGTTTTCCGAGGCTTGTAACTTCAGTCTTTTGCAGCCGATGTATGCGAGCTGACCCGAGTAAAGAGAGAAGTTGAGAATGAAGGGAAGAACGGGGCTAATGATCGGAAATCATCGCTCATCTCACGATCTCGAGCATTCATTTGTTCTCGTCGGTGGGCGTGTGATGCGCTTTTGGGGTTTTCAATGCGCTCGAAGTTGCAACTTCGGGCTCTTTTGGGGCTCTTCCTGGCTCGTTTTTATGCGTTCTTTCGACGTCAACGTTACAGTGTGCCCTTCCACTACCCATTCCTGGTGGAAACTGAAACACTTTATATCGTGAACACTGCCTTTAAGGCGGATCTAGCGAAGAGTCAGTAAATGATCTGACAGAGAAGACGGGTTAATAATATAGAGAAAGATTGATAGCTGTCAAAAACTCCTTCGGAGGATATTTTCGGAGGCGTTCCATCTTTTTCTTCATTCATACACAATGTTCATGTTCTCCGTCAGCTCGCGGGCTAGTCTCGCTTTCACATCCATTAACTACCACCGTTGATGTGAAATTTGTGTACAAAAGTTGACGGTTATCTCGCGTTAAAACACCAAATCACTACTACCCCAGGTTGCAAAACTGTGCGGAATATACCGGGTTCATAATGCGAAGTCGCGCTTCAGATCGAGGTTGCAGCGAATCGGTTTTACAGGATGTGAACTATCAAATGCTTGGATAAAGACTGTGGTGGAGGGTTTTATAGTACTAGGAAGACAACACTCGCTCTCACGCCTTCGTTTTCTACAGAAAGCTTTGTGCCAATTGTCAGTCCGCGAAGACCGCCATTCTAGGTCAATCGGGTATGGAATCAAGTCAGGATCAATTCCAATAAAGGAAGAGCGCTACTATCGAGCTCCTACTATTTACAAAGAGTGCGCACAAATAAAGAAGCACAGAAATTTACAAAAAGGCCTCGCTCCCAGTGCGACAACCAAGTAAGGAGAACGCTGTTTTTGTCACAGCCCACGTTGCAGAACGGGCTCAGAGTTCTCCGCCAGGCAATGAGATGACACCACTACAACTCTGCAGGCCACAAGCAAGTCTTCCTCGTTTCTCAGACATTGAGGAGAACTTGAAGAAAGCCACAGCAGCTACACTTACGTCTACTGTCACAGCTTACACTGAAGCGAAAAAGTTATTTCGCAATGAATTTTCCTTTCCTAACTGCAAAGATGAGCAGTTGCAGGTGAAGCTCATCACGATGCGGGAACAGCTACTCGTATGATCATGCAATTCGCTGTTAACATGTAATACCGCTGAAGTGTTCCACCGACGAAAACCTCTTAATCTCACTTCTAACGGATGGTTACACAGGAAATGGAGTGAAACAGATCGTATTCTATCTGAGAACTGTATCTGATGTCAATCGCCCAATGACCTTTCATCTGGCTCTTGTGGATGTTGAAATCGAGTTTGCACGTGGCGTTTTGCATACCTTGTGAATCATTCAACTTCATTAGTTTCTTGAACACAGAAACCAGGTCTCTCCATGAGTATTTGTACATTTTTTTTTGATTCGTGTAATCTCTGTCTTCAGTGACGGGGCTTCCGTGAAGACCGGTGGGAACGCAAATTCGCAGCATTTTAAGGATTAATCTACTGTTATCAGTCTACTCGTAAACTGAGGATTGTATATTTAGGTCCGTGGCCTATGTCCTCAAGAAAAACGTTTAAATTCAAACCGCGGCTAGCGCGGCGGCTTAATTCCCAGAGATTGAGATTTAAACCGTCACGCCAGCCGCGATTTAATTTTTCTCTTGAGGAACCAGGCCGCGGATCTAACCATGACTAGCGCTTAAAGATGATATGCTGCGAACCTTACCCTAGCACTTGTGGGGGTGCGCTACATATTCCAATAACCTATTAAGAGTCCTGGAAGATCTACCTGCCGATTCGTTGATATGCTACCACTGTGGACAGAGAGTGTCAAAACACGTTTGAGGCACAGCATCGAAAAAAAAAGGAGTAGAAAACGCAGAAGCTCGCTAAATCTTCAACTCGTGTCTAGTACACGTGAAAGGCGCACACGAATGGTACATGGTGAGCTTCACGCTATTTCTCCAATCAGGTAGGGCTTTTTTCAGGCTCGAGATGACCGGAGATTTCACTGCATATAGACACAAACCGCTGGCGGGGCCTCATAGAAGTTATTTCGTACCCGAAGATTAGATCTAAAAGTGGTTTTTAGAGATGCTGTGCAACAAATTTCTCTAGAAAGGTTTGTTGCAAGTTAGCTCGAGTGGCGGCACATTCATCTTCAAAATAAAGAACGCGCGAGCGCAAATATTGCAGGAAAGAAATATACTAATGAGCTATGAACAATCTTGCTGATACTATTTTATGTCTCTCTATAAAATTTCAGCTCGGTCTCAGCGTACCCGCTCTACGTCATGATGAGCATAATACATTTGAACACACTGCGCATTGCGAAGGTCAGCGAAGAGTAGGCAGTTGTTAAAACGCGTTATGTTCAGCATAAATATTTTGAGATACGGTCAAGACAGAAGAGTAATTTCAAGACTCACCACTTATGGAGGGACGAAGTACTGAGAGACGTGCTAAGAAATCGACGCCTTGCTCATGGTAGAGCAACAATCCTGCCGCTGTTTAAGCTATGACGGCGAGAACGATCACGATCTTGTTCTCCAGGGTAAGGCTTCTGGTTGAGCAACTAGATTTTTGAAGGAAGAGGAAGCAAAACGTGTTCAGAGAACTTCTTGTTTCAGGATCTCACCGCTCCACTATTCGTGAGATGGTATGAATACTAACAGTTTTCTGCGATTCTGTGAAGTCGTGACTTTATTTATTGAGATTATGTGTATACTAACATTAACTCGACCTAATCTCAAGTAACCCATGACTCGCAGTTTAATTAACGAGGGATCAACGCTTTTTCACAACTACACATACGGACGTTGGTTCAGAAACTCGTCAGATGAAAATTTTATTTTCATTGTTGCAGATTTTTGAGATCCTGGTCACGAATGTTACGCTGTGATTTTGAAATAACAGCTCATAGTGGCCTCACTCGAAACACATCCATTCGAAATCGCAAGCATATGTGAGTAGACTTTGGAAGCAACATTTTATTTATTCTAGAGTTGTAGTATAAAAGCAGGGCCTAAATTTGGTAGTTGCCGCAGTGACAAGCGGTTAGTAATTGAAAATTCTTCCGAATATGTGCTATGTTGAAATTCGAATGCTCGTTAAGTATAGAGTGTAAATTTCAAGAAGTGGAGATCTCCATTCTTGCGTGTCACCGAAGAAGGCCACGGCTTGGTCATCGAAATCCTAAAGGAAATATACGTTTCATTTCACACCTGTGCTACGGAATATGAAACAGACTGATCATCTTGAATCATACCTATGCCCAAACTGGGAAAAGGCATACAACCATTCTGACTCTCCGTACACACGCCGGTACTTCGTAGCTTCTTCCCTTACCGATGTGATCATACGCCCATGCCACAAAATGACGACATGCTTGATGAAGGAAAATCTTGAATGAGAAGATTTCTATAAGGTTTCACCATGAACTGCAAAAAAAATCGCCTGTTGGTGTCATCATTCTCACAAACGCGCCCCTCGTTATACCGGCCCAGCTTCTCCAATACAGTTTAATTCTAGGACACTTGTGATTGGATGGATAAGCATGTAAAGGGCCACGCGCGTATCACTAGAGTCATTTCACTCGAATGGAAAAAGGTGTTAGAGAAAACGACGAGGACAGATTCGTGCAAAGCCTGTGAAACTCGTGCTCGCTTCAAGTAATAAACGTACAAATAAAACACTGCGACCCTCTCATAGAGAGATAAGTGCCCGTGTGGGATGTAAACAGGTGTAATAGAATTTATAGCAAAAAAAAGTGAAAACAAGAAAAGTAAAAAAAACCGCGAGAATTATGGAAAAGAAAAAAAATCAAAAACTATAAAAATCGAAGCCGGAATTATGGGAAAGAAAAAATCAAGAACTCTGAAAATATCTACTGGGCTCTATGTCCAGGCCAAGCAAATTTACTTGAAATCAAATCAACTTGCAGTTTTCAAAAACCACGCACGAAAATAGGGGAACTATTTGCTTACATTAAAGGCAGTGTCCACGATTAAAACTGTTTTTCAGTTTTCATCAGAAAATGATGATTTAGGGCCTGACTGTTCCATCAGTGAAGAAAGAATCCTGAAAAACCCTGCGAAACATCTTAGATTAGCTCTTCTTCTTGTAAACCACATTTCAACGGAGGATGAGTTGCGCGGGCATGGGCCTGAAGTAGACAGCGCGCACAAAGCGTTCAGACGATGTTCAGCTAGGCCAGCCCAATCTTTTTAACCCAAATTTCGGTAGTGTCAAAATTTGACCGGACCTTGCCATTAACAATTCATTTGCAGTGGAGTCTTATTGTATTTGTGAAATCGTTCTCAACAACCTTCTAGAATTAAATGGCAAATCAGATCTTCAGGGAAACCTTCTTTGAATTTAGTCTTGATATTCTCGAAGGACTGCTCAAACAATAATTCACACGTCAGTTCATCGAAACAATCCGAGCCATAATCTATGGAATGCATGCATTTGAGCATGAATACCCAAAATATAGAGAGAAAATTGGTTGAAAATGTCGAAAACGATACGCATCACAGACACCTTTATTTCCTTTGTGTAGTCACTTACCTTTCCGGTCGGTAGCTAGATGCCTCCGAGGGAGACCTGTCACACTCTCTCATTACGTCAATCGGAAGTTCCTCATGTTAGCGAGGTTAGCCGAATTGAGGAAATTTCAGTTTCGAAGGCGCAAAGGGAGAATTTGAAAGGAATCTCCACGGATTTTACGCGGCCAAGTTTGCCAATTTTGTTGCTCTAGCTGATCGAGAAATTGGGAAACATATATAAGGCAAGATATTTTGCAATTAGCCACAGTCTGTGCCGATTCCCTCCGACTATGTGTTGTGCAGCACCCTGGAAGATTTCGCCAAAAATAATCCAGGCCGTGGGAGTGAACTTCCAGTCTTAGCACAAAGACAACACATCTCCCGCGACGCCACTGGCCGAAGTCCCGTAGCCCTTCTGACGGTATGCCATTAGGTCGGCCGCGATCGGTCAGCGGCGCTGTTTTGTCCACTGCCCGAGCACGTCGAACAATCCTTCTGTGGTTCTTCTAACACCGCTTCACAGCTAATCTAGTGACTGACGAAGGATCCTTCACTGACCAATCATAAGCAGTTTTTGGAAAATCAAGGTTTGTTTAAGCAGCTTTCCAACAACATCCGCCCCTGGCTACTCCATTGCGAACTGCCCTTGACAAGTTAAGAGTGTGCGTGCCTCCACGTGGAAGCTCTCCAAACTCACTGATGGTGACAGTCTTACCATTTGCAGATGCCAAGAACGCACAGTGGATCGCTAATCCAAAACCATCGTCGCACACCGCGCGCGTTTTGGGAAGATCTCAGGATAGCGTTCTCTGGTCAACTACTGTTCGCTGGCTCCTTTCTAGTGGGTGGTGCAACGATCTAGCCAAAGTGAGAGTCGATGAATGACTGATTCGTAGACCCTGTTCTTCGGCAAGAATAGTCGACTGCCCTCCGACGTTCAGCGGTAAGCGGGAGACTGTGACACGCCCACAGATGCGCGAAGTCGACTAGCGCGACGGATCAAAACATTAAGGAGCGAGCGGGGCAAAAAACTCGCAACTTCTTAACGGATTCAGGCTAAAAATTGTGTGGTTGGTAAGATGGAATGTGGCGAAAATTTCCGTATATTCTCTCTAAATAGAGCTTAATTTTCCATAGTTTGACAATTTTGGATACAGCTCAGAAATGAGCAGATGAGGGGCCGCATCTGCACCGTGGCATGTAAAGTGTGTCCGAATGAGAATGGCGGCTCACGCGGCCGGAGTGCTAGGCAGGCGGCCGTCGCATGTGCCGGTCCCGGACGAGTGTTGGACTTAAGCGGCGGCCATCCACCATCCCCCTGCTGCACAGCTGATTGATCGGCTCAGTGTTTGCTGCCAGCCGGTGCAAGCCCGTTCGTTGTCGAATGCTGCGGGGGACGTTTCGCATGCTATTCCAAAGCGGCGAACGGGACGGCCGCCTGGCAAGCACGCCGGGCGCATGGGCCGCCATTCTCATTCGGACATAGTTTAGATCAGAAAGTTAGGTGGCATCTAGAGTTCTGCGAGCTAACGGCACACTTTAATGAATTAAAAAAAATGTGTAGTCTAGTTCACTGGGAGTGGCTTGTCGTACAGCGGAACGCTGTCAATAATGTTACCAAAAAGCGTAGCTGTGCACGATACCAGTCAATGTTAAAAAAAAACTATAGCCAACATTTTGACAGGGAATTCTCGCAGGAATGAACGTAGCTGAAGACCACGAGAAAATTCTTGTGTTTCCAGTGCTTTTGTTTAGAAACTTTTGCAGGGTCAAGCCGTTTTATTTATTATTTGTTTCATGCACGTGGACAATATGGTCGCACGTGTTGTAATACAATAAAAAAAGGAACACAACGGAATCAAGTTCTGATAGCAACTTCAGAAAGTACAACGTAAAAATGAAAAATTTTAACGACTTATGGCAAAAAGAATAGGATACGTTTAAAAGTTAAGATTCTTGAACAACTCTTTGGCAACTGATGAAAGTCCTAAACGCACCTGGTGTCATAGCTAAAACATCTCCCTTCAGTAGGGATCTAAATTTGTGGAACACTCTGTTGCAGAAAAAATTTCTCCTGACTTGCCTTCTAGCTACAGAGCCTCGAATACCAAAACCACCACTCCTGGTTCTACTAGAAGTGAATGTCAGAACGCTAGAAAAGTCAACAGAGACCCTCCCAGTCAGGATTTTGTACATCATTGACAAATCATTACGGTTTCTCCTACTCCTTAAGGACCACAGACCTAACTGCTTATTGCTATCTATACCATTGGGGATACGATCGTAGGGCAGCCCGCTGCATCTCAGCATAAGTTTACGCGTAAAATTATTCTGAACTCGTTCTAGTAACTCGATGTTCTTCTTTCTATATGGACTGAAAACAGTGGTTCCACTCTCCAGTATTGGGCGGACATATATTTTATAGGCCTTAATAAGTATTCTGGAATCCTTACTTTTGATAGTCTTGAACAAGTTATAGGTCCGGTATGTCGCTTTTTGAACGAGATTTTTGTAATGAGCTAAGAAGTCCAACCTATAGTTCAGCAAAAATCCGAGGTCACGCACTTCCGTTACTTGGCTCAAATTTACTCTTCCAATTGAGTATCTAGTGGACGCCGGCAATGTGCCACCGACCGTGAACACTTTAGACTTTTCGGCGGCTAGGGGCAAGCTATGTTCAGTGGCCCAGGTCTGGACAAAAGAAACGGCACTTTGCATATTCTCTTCGTCTTCTGAGTTTTTTATGACCTTATAAATTTTGATATCGTCTGCGTACATTTTACATGTAACATTGAAACTAGAAAAGCGACAGGGTAATTCATGAGTAAAAATCAAAAACAATATGGGTGAAAGTACCCCTCCCTGAGGCACACCACTGTAGGTGGAGAATGAGGAAGAGTACTCTCTCCCAACCCTAACTTGAAATGTTCTATCCGTGAGAAAACTTTCGATCCATGCAGTGAGACGTGGTTGGATACCAACCACAGCCAGCTTATGGAGCAGTTTACGGATGGGTACTCGATTAAAAGCCTTATCAAAGTCAAAATAAACTACATCAACCCGATTTTTAGACTCGATGGCGTTTGTCCAGTCATTCAGTGACGTAAGCATGGCAGTTTCCACAGATCTTCCTTTGCGAAACCCGTACTGTTCTTTATGAATGAAGTGGTTATCCTCAAGGTGCTTCAAAACATGCCGTTTAACTATTTTCTCAAAAGTGCGGGAGAATATTGAAGTTATACTTATAGGTCTATAGTTACAGGGATCGCTGTAAGGTTCTTTTTTTGGTATGGGTGTCACAAATGCCGTTGCTGTCCTGCTGGGCGATGAAGCGAGCGTAAAAAATTCAAACAGCGGGAAATTTGGATGGAGACGGGGCCTGAGGATATTGGAGCGAGAAATACAAATCTGGAGAGTTTGCGCTCAGTAGCTATGCATAGAAGTCAAAAGGAAAGTCTTCGAGCCTATTTAGTAATGAGCGTCGTTCAAAATTACAACAAAATACAAGAAAATTTAAAGGCTGTGTCCACGATAAAAACCATGTCTGATTTTTTGGTGGATATCGGCAGCTGCGGGGCCTAGCGCAACCCTAGCGTTGAAAAAACTAAGAAAATTGAGCTTGGAACGGTCCCCTACGGCACCCAAAGTTGGACACTCGTCAGCTCGTCACACCCAGATGCACTTTCCACGCCCACCGACGTGAACAAGTGAATGCTCGATATTGTGAGATGAGCGATGGTTTCCGATCAATAGCCCCGTTCTTCCCTTCATTCTCAACTTCTCTCTTTACTCAGGTCAGCTCGCATACATCGACTGCAAAAGACGGAAATTACAAGGCTAGGACAACTCGTCCACCATGTTTCCTTAGCTCAATCTTTGAGGGACCATAACTCCGTTCCTAGAAGGTCTTGTACGATACCGAAAACATCATTGGAATCAGCATGAGACCGCCTTCAAGATAGGCGGAAAAGCAGAAAAACGATCCCTATCGTGAACACTGCCTTTAAGCTCTGAAAATTCAACTTCCATTTTATCCTAATAGAGTCACCCAGGATATGACGTAAATTTTTCTCGATATTTTTTCTTGAGAGTTTTGACCACCAGAAAGATGGGAGGGACAAAAACGCGTGACCCTGTTGTTTTGACGACAAAAGAAAAAAAAACTCGTAATGCTTTTACTTTCTTTGATATGCATCACTTTCTGCACAAATGTTGTGTGTTGAAACTCCAAAAAACCATCACTGAAAAGCGAAACTGGATATAATCACGAGTAGAAACTAAAAGGAAACCTTCATGGGAAAGCAAACAGGAAACAATCACGAGTAAAGACTGAGAAAAACTATCACAGAATGTTTTGTTGGCAAAACACAGGAAGTACTCGCAGTGCGAGCTACGAGGAAAATAGGCAGGAGTATTCTTCTCGCAGCTCGCAATGCGTGCGTGAAACTGATCGCAGTGTCCTCGCAGTGCGTAAGGACTATGAAAGCCCTCTGCGAGAATTTTGTCATCGGGCGCTCGCACTGCGAGTTGCGTCCTCGCAGTGCGGCGAGAACCCTCTACCGTTTCGCCGCAAGACAGCTTGCATGCGAGGACGCCGCGAGCACGTAGCCATATTCTTAAACGTGTCGCAACTCGCAGTTCGCAGAACTCTAGATGCCACGTTAACCTATCTACCGCGAGCTGTAAGAAGTACTGTGTTTGGTACAGAGGATTGAGAGTGAGATGGTAACGCCGAAGCTTCCGAGCATTGACGGTAAGCTTCCAGGGCAATGTCGGCACAACATCAGGGAAGTGATTTATAGGAAAACGTAGTTTCCGACGTTTTGTGTGCGTCGCAAAGCTCCGTTCCGTCATAAGTTAACCGTGGGCGCAACGCGTCACTAACATGGAGTAAAAAGCTTTTGTTGTCCACTTCTCGCACTGCTCTTGTCGAGTTCGCGGTGGGTGTTATGCGAGTTAACTTAATTGGCTCTGTAAAGTCGTGATAATTTTGCTCTAACTGATGGTCTACTCTGATTTGTAAATATTTATCTTGAATGCAACGATTGCGGGCCTGACGAGGAACCTCTGTAGTGGCTTTAAGAGCTGGATTATCAATCGCACAAAAGAGATGTCTGCCAGTGAAGAAGTGATGAGAAGTATTAGACTTCCTTGAAGTTTGTGTTTTACAGTTTCCGTCTCGAACCAAAGACGAACTTCTTCACTTTCTTCCCAACTTTCGTCCATCATCGCCGCAGTGATTTGAACGAGTTCGTTGCACAAAATGCATGTTTTGTCGAAACAAAGGACGAGTGCCTCGGAATATTCGCGAATGGTTAAGACAGCAACTTCCAAAATACAACTGCACATTCTGAAATCTCCATATTGGAAACTTCCATTTCTGTATGGGGAGGAAAACATTATTTTCTCAGTTAACTCGCATAATCGCCGAATCACCGAGGCCTTTCATGCGCGGCGAGCTGGCTCACTTTCAGTTAGTACCCTATATTATGAAATTGTATTAAACGACTCTCTCGTTAAGGCATGTGCTCTGTGAGCAACACTTCCGACGGAATTTCATTTTAGGAAACCGTTACAAAACTCTACTGATGTTTGCAGACGGTTCTCCGTTATCGCAGGAGCACGCACTCTTACAACATGATGAAATTCCTCAGCAGTTTTTGTTTTGACTCCGTTGATAGGAAACTGCGAATGACCTAAGACCCCTTGCTGTGTAAGGATGTCCTCGGAGGACCTCAAGCGCACCCACGTTGGCATGCACCAGCATCCCCGGAGAGCTCACACAATGAATCCGCAAGATGCCTTTATCCGGATGGGAAGTAGATTGATGTGAAATGAAATAAGTCTGCGAGGTACATACATATGTATATACTCCCTCACTAACGGAAACTTGTAGCAGGTTGTGACGCACCTTTCTCAGTCATTTCATTGATCGGAACTTCGAGCGCCTCTCCGCCTGGCACCGACGTTTGTGTCTGCATGAGCAGTGATTGAGGTGATTGACTTATCATTTCTCTTACTAGGGAACCTCGCATGGCCTACCCCACCATTTAAAAGATGATTCATGTTTTCTGGTCAATTCTGGTGCGCTGCCTCCGAATCTGACATTGGATTTTGCAACGGACACCTCTGAACGAAGTTATAAGCGTTCTTGAAGCTTCATGAAAAGGTGAGGGTACTCATCAGCCAATTTTTAGGGTGTTTGAGAAAAATTAGGATTCGGCTCGAAACTTCCACATGGGGGTTATTCAGGGCGCTGAACGCGAATCTGGGGTCTGTTTGTCGCTAGACTTATCGTTACTCTAGGTTGCGGTAGGATAATGCCTGCTACCTGGCTTTACCTACCTTAACAATTTGAAAATCAAAAAATGGACCTCAAATTCGTGTTCGGCGTCCCAAATAACACCCACCGAGAAATTTTGGGCCAAATCTGAGACTTTGACCAAGCTACCGTATACCCACCGTAACCTACCGTGATCTATAGAAAATCGATAAACGGTTTGCAGATTCGTGTTGACCACTGCAAATAACCCCCAGAACAACAATTTGAGCCATATCTATTAAAGCACTCGTGAAATCGGCAAACGTCGCGATTTGCCATCAAATTTTCCCCCCAAGGTAAACTCTGAACGAATCAAGTCGAAAAGGTCGCAAAATCGTCAAATAAATCCCAGATTCGTGATCAGCCCCCCAAATAACCCACCTGGAAGGATTTTCAGGGAAATCTGCATCGTATTTTTTGTAGCGCTTTCAAATGTTTAAATAAGCGCCTAACCGGAAATCCGCACGCACAAGTCCAAAACGCTATCCGTCTGTGCAAAGTTTGGAAAATGTGCCTTCAACCAAAATCTGCTCTGTGGGGTAGCTTTGGGCGCAGAACACGAGCATGAGGTCCGTTCCCAAATTTCGCAAACACTAGTGCGAGTTTTTGAGAGAAAAAAGGCGGGAAATACGAACTTTGACAGGCTATAACTTTTTCGCAGATGTTCTTTGCAGCATCCGAGTTCAGATTCGAAGAGGGCATGCTAGAGTTGACTAGAAAACTTCAGCTTTCTGAACCGGGGGTATACCATGCGAGAATCCCTAGTGAGAATGTTATGACGTGTGCGCATAGGAGGTGATGGCGCAGCACTTACCATAATGTGGAAGGTTATCAAGCGGACAAGAATGAGCAGGAGCAGCAGAGTGCATCTTCATGATGTACGGAAGACAATCAGGCGCAGCTCTCTGCATAAACGGGGAAGTACCGATTAAAAACGCCTTTTACGTGTACCTAGTGCAGTTACTCTAGCTGCTGAATGCCTCTCAGCCTGCTGCCGACTACCGCGAGCGCGCGAGTAACAATTTTAACCCACGCCTACGTACATATGTCTCAGACTCCTACTGTTGCTTCTCAATTACCTGAATTCTCCGAGGAAAACTCATCAACTTTAACTAATTACTGCAATGATTCATCCTTTTAAGTGCGTTGGCGTGCCTGGTTAGCTATCTTCAGATGTGGCGACGCACAATTGTTTCCTCTCACTTTTGCCGAGCCACCCGAATAAATTACAGTTGCAGCATCGGAACTACCTTATATGGGGGGAGTCACTCAGCATTCAAGACAAAAATGAAAGGAATTTTGATTTGATAACACATGGTTGGTCGAGGTAATTGTTCTAAACTTCCGAGACAACACTGATAGCATCATCAAGTCTCTAATACCGAAGGTTTTCTTAATTTTTATGAAACATTCTTGGGTGACCTCACCGTTTGCTGTGTGTTACAGTGTGAATACGCCTCCTAGTCCGGAGTATATGATGGCAGAATATGTGCCAATTTTATTTAGATAGCGTGACAGGTTGTGAATGCAGCTCGAAAATCTAATAACCGACGCGTTGGTGAAGCCTAAAATTTCATCAGAACAGTAACACAAATTTCAGGCTCATGGATGGTAAACCAAAATTCAAATTGGCTCTTCAAAAACGGTTGCAGAGATGCCACCAAATAATCGATGTGGTCCGTACTGGTCGCGTGAGCCGTCCTTAAAGGCACAGTCCAAGCTCAGGAACGAAATCTGAGATTTTCACATCATTGTGAAGTAGACCCACCCCGTATACCACTTGCCAAGTGCGAGCTCTCAGATCCTCCGAATAAGCGAGATACGGGAGGAAGCCACCCTGGGGCGACTACCTCGAGAAGCCATTTTGGCCCGCCCCTTTTACGATCTTTCGAGATCACCTGTGGTGAGATGAACGATGGTTTTCGATCAGTAGCCCCGTTCTTCCCTTCACTCCCAGCCTCTTTCTCTATTCAGGTCGGTTCGCATATATCGGTTGCAAATGACGGATGTTACGAGCCTCGGACAACTCGTCCACCATGCTTCCAGAGCACAATTTTTGAGGGGCCATAATTTCATTCTTAGGGGTCTTGTGCGATTCTAAAGACATCATTGGAATCGAGGTGAGACCGTTTTCAAGATAGACAGGAAAACAGAAAAAAGATTCTGAGGTTGGACTCTGTCTTCAAAAAATCCTCTTGTGTGACGAGGATGCACTTCTCAAACCAGTGTGAATGCTTGGAGATAAGGAGACTTTTTTGCGTCAACCACAACCTTACGTAGCCTTTGCTCCAAGCTTGTACTAGACTGTTAGTAAACTTCTGATGCACAAATTTCGTTCGTTTTCTCTCTTCTCTGGGCATTATCCGTAAACTGCACAAGAGGTATATAATGGGACAGGGCTATGTTGATCATGCTGCCCTCATCAGCTCAAACCTTAGTGACTTCTGCTCCGCACAGAATCGACTTCTAGTACGAGTACAGCGAATAGAGAATGAGACTTTCGTCTTCTAAAAGCTTCGCCAAGTAACACGTGCAGGGGAAACTGCTTGAAAGATGAA
Source organism: Aplectana chamaeleonis (assembly GCA_029168955.1). Classification (NCBI taxonomy): domain Eukaryota; kingdom Metazoa; phylum Nematoda; class Chromadorea; order Rhabditida; family Cosmocercidae; genus Aplectana; species Aplectana chamaeleonis. Next base: position 205,130 of record JAPDOI010000654.1, read on the forward strand.
GCTCTTTCGCTCAGGCTTCTTCCTCATTTCCTTGACAAAGATTTCGACGACAAGCACAATCTCATAACGCAAATCCAAAAGTTTTTCAACAAGAAACCCCCTGAGTTTCACATGCGTGGAATTCTTTCTTTTGCCCACCTTATGGTTGTAGACGTGCTTATGCTGTTGCGTGATTGTTGAAGTAGAATTAGAAAGCTAATTGGCGAATTGTTGCCTCAGTCGTTTCAAAATTTCCGGACAACCTAATAGAAGGAAATACCGAATGCAAGGAAGAAAAGGATGTGCTGAAGGAAATTGTACATTCAATGGTGGAGCGAAGTTAGTCAAGCGTGAGGCAAGATTATTTTAATCTGTTTCAATATAAGAAGGCCGTTTATTTTAGATGAGCTGTGAGATAGATATAAATAGGCAAATATGCTCATCCTGTTGTCTCAGTAGTATCTATATCCTGTATTTTCCTCCGCCAACGCGTAGCTAAATGCCTCACACGGAAACCAGAGATGCCCAGAGTTTCGGAGGCATTTAGTCTGATTTTGACACGAGAATTTACGTAAATTACGGAAAGTTTAGCCTCAGTTGGTGAAATTTTAGCTACAGCGCCCGCATATTCTTCGTAAATTCTCGCTACGGCACCCGCATATTCTACGCTAATTCTCGTTGCAGCACATGGTCGATCGACCCACCCAGTTTTGATCTGTACTACAAAGAAGATCCCCGCTGCGATCGAGCGCATCGCAGTTTCTTCCCCACGGCCTGCAGCATACCAGCGGCCAAAATTATCCCTTGCAAGGTCTTGCAGAGAGCGACACGGGGTCACCCTCCACGACCACCCACAGAGTGTCAAGTTCTCCGTGGGTTGACTGTGCCAACACTGTTCAAACCGCATTCCTGCGTTCCGCGTAGTCAACGCGGGTTTGAGATTGAATTCAACACAGGCTATCGCGAAATCCGTAGATTCTCGCTACAAAATTATAGCGAGAATATACGGGTTTAGCGTCAGAGAGAACAGTGGTCCGAACGACACAAGAATATGCGGGTGTTAGCTATCGTAGCTAAAACCCTTAAATTCTCGCTACATGGAATGGGCGGCGTTTCAAGCCGCGCCCTCGGAGGCATCTAACTACGCGCTGGCAGAGTCTATTGTTAGCGTAGAGTAAGGCAGTGAAAACAGCGAATTAGAAATGAAGAACAAAATTACAAAACTTCCACGGGCGGTCTTTATCTATACTTTTTCTGACTGGATTCCGTCTGTCTAGGCAGAAACAGAGTATTCTACACTGCAGCACTCTTGAATGTAACAGTCAAGAAAGCATAAAAAGTAGTACGTATCATCTGGCCTCGGTCATGAGGGGCGTATATTTGTGTTATCCGACCCGTGACAGATGGGCTCGAACGATGATGCTGGCGAGCGCTTGAAACACAATGCCAACTCCTACGATTGACAGCTTTACCTTACCGCGGTCCTTATAGGCAGCGTTCGCGGTAATCATTTTCGGTGACATTCCACGAGAAAATGATAGGCGAACAGGAAACTTGGCTCCCAAAAATGAGAAAACTGGCGGAGAACGACCCTGGAGTGTGGCAAAAGGACGGCGCCAAAAAACCAGCCCGAAGTCTCCGAAGGGCTTCGTGCCACCTTCCCACTACAAATAAAGGCTCGACATCATGATAACACTAAATAATCAAATCAATGAAGTGCTCATAGGTGAGCTCTGATGCTTGATTTTATTGATGGAAATCATTTGTTCACAGCGGTCAATTCCTGCACTCTCAGAAGTCAACAGAAACAAGGCTAGACCTCTTCACATAAAAACACGGTTTTCGCCTTCTTTTCAAAGCATGTCGCCTTGCTTGCTTTGTAGGGCTCAGACCTTCAGTATACCGTTGAGGACTCATGAGTGAAATCGATCGCAAACACTGCCTCCGAATCCTATATGCTGGATCTGCCGCTGTGGCATACACTAGAATGAACTTAGTTGATGAAATATTATCGGGAACTTCTGTGATTTATGCAAAACTCACTCGGCTTGACTTCATTTCACAGTTTTTTTTCATATGGGCAGTCTAGCCAGCAGTTTCAACAGAAAGTGCCATACGTAGAAGAATACTGGGAGCGTTTGAATAGACCACGAAAAAGTTTGTTCAGCCGCGGTGATTCAAATACTTTGTTCAGCATGGGTTGATCCCTGCGAGTTCCGAATGTGCGTTGCCAGTCACTTTCAATAAGAGTTATAGTATCAACAATGTCAGAAACAACCCCCCCCACTGTTTTCGGCATATCGATTTTTATTTGCCTGGCAGTTCTTGGATAAATAAAAAGTCTTCACCTGGGTCATACCGATGATTGCAACTAAGGAAGAAACGGGTTTCTGGCATGCCCCACCGTCACTAGTGAGAATATTTATTCGTCATGCTGAAACCACCCTACAATAGAGATCAGGCAATGTGACGAATCACGTGTTTCTTGTGGCGAATGCGAGACTGGTGGTACTTTACCATTTTGCTTAAAGGCAGTGTGTACGAGGATTTTCGTCCCCGAGTTTTTCACATAAAACAATGCGTTGGCCTCTCATTGTTACCGAAACTACTAAGAAACGGCGTATTCCGTTGACATTATTCTATAACATGGACTAGTTGTCAGGTTGGATGAACATGTTTATGGCGGTTGTCACCGCTGAAAAATTGGGTCAATCGAAGATGGAAGAATGTTTTATGCAAAGCAGGATTAGTTAGGGCCCTAAGGATAGAATGGAGCAATAGAGAGTAGAGAATTGCAAAGGCCGGGTCCAGAAAATATTTCATTGTCACGACAAACACTTCCTGTGATACTTAAGAGGCAGGGTGATACTTAAGGATTTCGTGTACTTCTGGTGCGTTTTTCTGAATTTCTACGTCATTTTAGCTCTACCCGGGGGCCACTAAATCGATATAGAGAATAATCTCAAAATTGAAGATTATCGTGAACGCTGCCTTTAAGTGTCATTGTTGCTGACTTTAGTTGGCCCAAGGCACCCATAACAGCGTACTGATTCTGAGACCAGTCTTGAGAGCCCGCCAACTGAAGGCAGAGTGAGGTGAAGGGCAGAATTTTGGGCATGAAGGGAGAAGTGCTTGCTCAGGAATTTTCGAACAAGTTACATTCGAAATAAATACTCTAAGCATGTTATCTGCGACTTATCTTTACAACATATATTTACATGTGACATTCCGCATAGTAAGTATGTTGCACGGTGTGAGTTAACTTACATGTGAAATAAACCACTTGCTTCTAATCTAAACGCGTTGGTATAAGTGTAACTTATCTAGGCTGTGTAAGGTTAGACTGTTGACAGGCTTGTTTCACGAGATTTTGCGTGTAACATAACTTTTAAGAATTTGACTGTGACGTGGCAGGCTATTTCCAGAAAAGTATACGACGCACTCTTGAGGCGGGACTCAGGTGCCGAAATCGTCGTCGGTTCAACTACCCAAGTTTGAGGTGTGGTTTCCCCTTTCGATTTGGTCTGATGCATGGACCAGGTGGCTGGCCTTGAGGTGTTACCGACCTCACAAGCCAATGTGTTTTCGATTCGCGCTCGGTGATCTACCGTCGCACACTCTTTCATTTATCAGACTAACCATTTAACGTGAACTCTGCTTGGTCCGACTGATGGTCCCAGATAGCGCTCGTAGAACCAGTCGCGTCGGTGTGCGCCCGCGTAGCTTGTTGGTGCCAAGTTAGAGTTCACGCAATGACTCTAGTCTGATGAACGGACGAGGCTGCGACGGTAGATCATCCCGCGCGAATCGAAACCCCATTCTCCAGTGAGGCCGCCAACACCGCACGGGCAGCCGCCTGGTCCACGCGTCAGACTAAAATGAAAACGGAAACCATACATGTAACAACATTGCAAGTTACTCGCAATTTTGTCCAAGTTACTTGTAATATTGCGGCAAGTCACGCGTGACTTTAATCGGAAATCATGCCAAGTTGCACGCATTATCGTGTCAACCTATTCAGACTGCGTTAAAATCTCCAACTTGCGCAACTTGCGTTAAAATCTTCTGAAACCTGTGCAAAAGTTCATAAGTGGGCTTTCTACATATAAAGAGCCAGTCACATCTAATTGTCTAATACGTTCTAGGGATGCTTTCAAACTCTGACTGCAAGAAAACCTTCTGGGGCAGCATGCACGAAAGCGAGTGTTACGAAGGGTTTTGGGCAAGAATGAGGACGTCACCGCCTTTCATGATTGCCCTGCGAGTGCTAGAGATAATCAATAATCGCTGTCTCAGCGGGGTCTCGCCTGCCCCAACCCCCTAGGTAGGGTTGGCGCGAGGGAACGATTTTTCAGTACCACCCAATCCCTTTTCGGCCCTCGCACTGCTATCATCAAACGTGGCGACGCCCCAAACCCTGCCCCAGCCCCTCCAACCAATAAATTGTTCAAAGCCAAGGCTCAGTCACATTCTGCCTTATCGAAAATTTGAGTTAAATAAATCGACTCGCACTAGGTAAACCCCATCTAGAAGTTTTGTAAGCTATGAGTCGTTACCCATGGAAAACTAGCCTGTAAGAAAAGAATTACGGTATTTGCAGCATGATCATGCAAAACATTGATGTTTCTACGACATGTGGATGATCTTCTTGGCAAAATTACCGCAGTGGCGACATCCATGACAATACTGGAAGCCCACCGTGTGCGGTGAAGAAAGCGCCAAAAGTGACTGAAAGCGTAGACGACGGGCGCGCACATGTGATTGAGCGATAGGCTGATTTGACTGAAATTAAATGAAGAAGACAGTTTTTACTTCTGTGTCCGCACGACTCCTGGAATATCCTGTGACCTGCGCTCCAATTTAACCGAAAATCTCGAACTTGAAATTCCGCCCGGATGCTGCCTTCAAGCATTTTACCTGTTGAGAGTGGAGTATTCGACGACAGCCAACAATACTCCAGAACATTCTCTTATGTACTTTTCTCTGCGCTCCCTTCACGAAATTCCCCACTCATAGCTGGTCGCTTCGACTGGTCCCGGCACTGCCACCACTTACAAAACCCATCGCGACAACAAATTTTGCACCGAGCCGCTCTAGGTTAGAAAAGTTTGCAGTTTCAGTCGCGATCGCCAAGCGACTGGGATATTTCATAGGTAGACGAAGTTAAATGGTTGATTTTGTTGAGTCGCTTTGACTAGTCGCGTCGCTCCCATGATGGAAGCTAACTGTCTAGTTGAAGCAACTAGATTGTCACCTTTCAAACTATCCTCTTCACCCTTTTCGTCTCTCATGATTATTTGAATCGTAATTTATGTTGCCGAACATATTAGGTTGATGCAAAAGTTTCCGGACTTTTAACGATTTTGAATAAGAAACATTTATCTCAAAAAAAAACAAGGCTCACCCAACAAATTAATATGTATCACATTCAAAGATCCTTCGCCATCCATTGGGCAGATGCTCAATTCCCGCCGCGTAGAGCTCTTTCTGTTTCGAGTCGAAGTATTCTTTCGAGGCCATGTTGACGTCGTGATTGCTACTGAACTGTTTCGCATCCAGGAAGTGCTACATCGAGCGGAACAGATGGTAGTCGGAAGGGGCAAGATCTGGGCTATATGGAGGATGAGGAAGAACTTTCCAGCTCAGGTGCGGGTCCACTGTTCACCTTCTTCACGACAATGCTCGGCCACACGTACCTCGAATAACCCGACAGAAACTGTTGGACCTGGGCTGGGGAGTTCTTCCTTTCCCTCCATGTAGCCCAGATCTTGCCCCTTCCGACTACTATCTGTTGCGCTCGATGCATCACTTCCTGAATGAAAAACAGTTCATAAACGATGAAGAAGTCAGAATGATCTTAAAATAAAGCTTCGACTCGAAACAGCCAGAGCTCTACGCGTTGGGAAATCATGATCTGCCCAATCGGTGGCGAAGGATCCTTGAATGTGATGAGAATTATTTTGTTGGGTGAGCCTTGTTTGTTTCTATAATAAATGTGTTTTATTCAGAGTCGTGAAAAGTCTGGAGACTCTTACATTAACCTATTAAATGAACGATGGTTCATAAATAAACATAAATGATAATAAATGATCATGATCAAGGAAAATAAATAATTTCATTTTTCACTTTAAGAAGTGGTTTTAAAACTTATTGCATAACTTGAAATTTTGTTCAAGTATCCTTTTGCTGTTATAGCTGTTCTGCGACTCACTCCCTGCGACCCTAGCAATCCGTGAGAGCAAACAGAACAATTTCGAAGCGATTTCCGCCAATCTCCATGCCGTTTCATGCCGAATAGACTCCCCACGAGCGATCCCAAGTCGCTGGACGGTTTGAAATAGCTGGAAGGAGCGATTTCAAATCACTTCGTTCAGCGACGCGGCACCATCGGCAGTCGCTTCGACTTCAAACAGGAGCGACCAGCTATGAATGGGGCTTCAGGTTCTAGCGCATATTCTCGCTTTTCCATTCACCGAATAGAATGCTACGGACAGTGTAGTCCAATCGCATATCAGATAACTCCCCTATGAAACCAGCCTGCTAAAATGGTAATTTATATGGAACTGTTGGCCCGAATATTCCTCTCTTCAGTATTCCTCCCATGGTGATGCCGCATTTCCCCGTTGTTGCATTCTTCGGTGCGTGCGTCCAAATCTCTACAAGTTTCCACGATGCACGAGCCCTTGCGGTTGAAGCACTGCTTCAGATGGTAACATTCATCTGCTCTATATCTCCTGCATTTTGAGAGGATTCCGAATAATTTATTCAGGTCAATGTCATATTGTGATTATAATTTTCGTCTCAACATCCTTCGATGACAAGGGAGCAAATTTGATTAACATGAGTTTCTTCGTCCAGCTCTATCCTGATTTTCTCAAAAGACTGTTCAAACAATGCTTGACATGCATGTTGGTCCAGGTCATCCGAGCCATAATCTGCTGATTCCACACATTTGCGCATGAATACCTGAAAATATGGTGCAGAAAGGTATTTTCTTTCCAGGTTCGTGTAGTTAAGCATAAAACAAAGCGGAAAACTGATATTAGCGATCTTGAAACAATAATTTTGCAAGGAAAAAAATTGCAAACAAGGTTTTTTCTGCAAACTAGACTCATCGCTTGCTTGAATGATTGAGAACGCAGCCTAGGTATAGGTTGCCTTGGCAAAAATACATTGATCCACCACATATTGTGCTTATCTAGGCCGAATTCCGGTCCGCAGTTGGGTCTCGACACGCTTTGCGGCCGCACGCGCTCGAGTCGGTCTAGTTTCGAGAGCCAAAGTCGACTCGATAGGGCTTTTTTGCACAGTTTCCTTCAATTTTCTTAGGTTCCAGTTTCCAAAACCCACCTAGAGTCAACAGATCGACTGCTGCGGCGCTGGAAACTCTTCCGACTTGGGAGCGTGCTGCCGCGAAGCGTGTCGAGACGCAATTGCGGACCGGAATTTGGCCCAGATAAGCACAGTAGATGCACATTCGACACGGATCGCAGTGTCCGTTGGGGTTTCCTCGGCAGGACCACCGTGCATGTAGGCGCAAATTCTGCGCCTTGAGTTTGCGCCAACGTGTTACGTTTCGGCAAAAATGAAACACAATCGACTCTGCTATCAGTTTTGACTGCAAATACTTTTTGGTTCTAGGGTTGTCATTCAGAGAAGTCTAAATTTGGCACCATAGGCGGTAGCGGGTGATGTTCGTGATCTATTTTAACCGCGAGAGGGGAGGAAACGGGGATGAGCGGGGCGTGTGATTGAACGAACGTGTGAGGAGCCAAGCGCGTGAAGGAAACAAGCTTCCCCCCCCCGCCTCTGTTGCGGGTGGGTTCCAAATTGGAATAACTGTTTTTCAGAAGGTTTTACTCGAAGGAAACAAAAGTTCTATTTAAAAGACGCGAGAGTTGGATCATCGTTTGTTTTTAGAGCGCGGCTAGCCTACTAAGGTGCGTCCGAATGAGAAAGAGGCGGCCCATACGGCCGGCGTGCTTGGCAGGCGGCCGTCGCGTTTGCCGCTCTCGGACGAGAATGCGAAACGTCCCCACCACCATCGACTACCAACGGGGCCGGCACAGGCTGGCAGCAAGCACTGCGCTGATCAATTAGCTATGCAGAAGAGGGAGAGGAGATGGCCGTCGTTGAAATCCAACACTCAAACGAGAGCGGCACATGCGACGGCCGCCTGTCAAGCACGCCGGCCGCATGGGCCGCCATTCTCATTCGGACACACTTTATGTGCTATGCGTCCATATCGCGGCGCTTTCTATCTGTTACTCGCTTTTTGCCGAATTCTGTCGAAAAGTGAGAGAAAAACGGCGAATGACAATCGGCAAAAAATTGTCCAAAAACGGCCGCCAAACGGCAATCGGCAACCGGCAAACGGCAATAGCCGCACATCCCTAATTCCACTACGACCATCACCTGCCAGCAGCTCTTGAAATTACCACCTGTTAATCGAATTAGGATCTCCCCATGAGGAAAATACGAATGCGCCGTAGATTATGTAGAGGTCATCCATTACTGTGGTATACATGATCTCTCCTGTTTTCTAATACAGAAGCAATTTCATGTGGAGGAACAAGCTGGAAATGCAGTATTCGATACCACTACAGCTTGCTTTTTGAACTTTGAAGCCGCATACGTCTCTCTTCAACTTAATCGACTGCTCAACGCTCTGCGAACCGATAGAGTCCCGGAAAAGTATGTTCGAGTAATCGAGGACATGAATAAAGGAATAACAGCAGCAGTTCGTACACCTGTCTAATTTACGCCAGCTTCCGAAAAGAAAACAGGAGTAAGGCAAGGAGCTGTAGGAGAACCATTTTTATTCAGCTTCACCGTTGATGACATCATGCGTAGGGTTGCAGAATAGTTTTTTACGGACGTGATACTGACACCATCAGGACGCTACCTTGTCGGCCTGGAGTACGCCGACGGTATCGTGTTGTTTGCTGAAAATAACACAAAACTCCAAAGGATTGTGAAACCCGTTTCAAAGTATGCCGCAGCCTATGGACTCCGTCTTCGGCCCGACAAATGCTGCAGATAAAGTTCTCTCAGAGGCCTCCAACGGGAGTTTGTGTGGACAAACAGCGTATAGAACTTGTGAATGATTTCTGTTATTTGGGCTGTGTGTTGAGAACCGATGCTAACTATGCAGCAGATATTCAGCAACGATGTGTGAAAGCTACGTCTGCATTCAATTCTCTAACCAAATGTTGGTGGTCTACCACCATCGCGAAGGAGATAACAGTTGCGCGCCTACATATCCGCTACTCGCCCTATCTTGATATACAGATCGGAGACGTGGGCAGCACCGAAGACGCAGATGGAAAGGCTGGATTGCACGGAAAACAAGCTTTTTAGGCGTTAGCATAGATATTTCTGGCCGCGTGTATGCCATAACGAAGATCTTTACAAAGAAATCGGTGCCGTACATCAACGCAGGGCACGAGGAAGCTGCCAGCATTCCCCAACGCCACCTCAAGCAGCAATGGAAAGTTGATATCGACTGTTCGGGCATATGCTAGGAAGAAGTCTTATACAACACACTCTAAGAACGCTTCCAAATCCTGTCTGGAAACGGCTACCTGGCCGTAGACGAAAGTTTTGAACGGTTGTGGTTGAAAAGGATTTGAAGTTACCCCTCTTCGAAACACAGGTCAGGCGCGTTGTTTGATTTCGCAGGAAATGGATTAGTGACAGTTGGATGGAATGTGTTCAAATTGTGGCTGAAGACCGTGAAAAATGGACACTACTAGGACGTCACACTTCGGCGAAGATGCGGAATGACCGCTTCAGGTGAAAGGCAGCCGACTAAGTAAGTCAAGTAGGTTGCCGTATAATACAGAAAAATCGGAAGAATCCCCGTTTATCTACAGGTACGCAAACTATGCCTCAGAACCACGAAGGGCTTACAAGTTTTTCGATGGCTCAGAGCAGAACACTTAACAAACCTCTCCAATTTTTTTAATCGAAAATCGCATACGAACCTCTTCAATTTCTTCACGACTTCTATCCCTCATCGTCGCCATAGTTTTCACGAGGTCGTTGCACAAGACGCAGGTTTCGTCGTAATCATAGTGTTGTACATCATTGGTGTAATCTGCGTATGCGCCAGTGTTCAGAAAAGTTATTGCCAAAATAAGACGACACATTCTGAACCAAAAACAATAAACAGAAGTCTATTCCCGTTAACAGCATATTCTCGATTAGTGGTCCGCGACAGATCTGTCGTGGGGTGTAATAACGGCCGTAGATGATTGCCAGTACACTTCGCACTTCGTCCGCTTTCATCTCGCTTCACTACTGCTGAGAGTGTACCTAGAGCTTCTAATGTTGGGAAGCCTGTTCCTACATTTCTGGGTGACAGTGCGGCTGATGGTTACTACCGGTGGTTTTGAACAGCGTAGGAGTGGGTGTCAGGTACTGTCAGCGTCTGAGCCCACGCAGAATAGGTAGCCGAGGTGTTGCACATCCGGCTTGAGTTGAGCTATGGTTCTGTTGATTCACAGGGTTGGTGGGTACCGCAGCACTGTGTCTTTGACGGTCTGTTTGATGGTGCTCATAACTGAGTGTGTGTTCGAGCTGCGTTCCATAATTATGGGTCCAACCGAGAATTTAGAATTTCCGGGCTTGCCGTGCTTCTTGGTGGTCTGTGGGCATTACCATCGGAATCTTCCTCTTTAAAAAATCCAACAAAAATCCTCCAGCTCATCTATGATTTTTCATTAGTTTCCCGTGAACTATAGACAGGACTGTGACGGTTTCAAAACTATAGGTCCTTCGAAGGAAAATTCTCGTTCCTTTGCTAGTACAAATGAGACTGGAAAACTGGGGCTACATACAGACTTTCTCAACGTCGTGCTCGGTATGCCTCGTGGGAATCGTCTTTCATCAGTTGAAAAATCTCAAGCGGAAGCTCTCAAGGTGGCTGGATGATCGAGAAGGACGGTTGCGGAGCATCTTAGGCGATCGCTTGATTGTATCAACAACCACCTACGGGATCCTAAGCGCTATCGGAAGACGAACCCTGGAGGGCGTCCGAGGCTGCTTCCGGAGCACGATGAAGGAAGAACCGGGCGCTTTCTGTCGAACTCGACGATGAGTCTCAACTGCTTGCGCAGCGAACATTCGCTTTCGACCAGGTAAAGTACGGTTTAAAGGCAAGGTGCCGTCAAACTTTGACACTACCGAATATTATGTTAAATAGATTGTGCTGGCCTAGCTAGACATCGTCTTTACGTTTCGCGAACTCTGAGTCCTTAGTTCTGGAGAGAACAGCCTCAAAGTCAGGGATTACGGTATTCGCAGCATGATAATCTTGGCTGGAATGACCGATAATTACACAGCACTTTTAAAGAATGCGTGAACAACCGTCAGCATGGATAGCAAGGAGCAATTTAGAGGCTCTCGGTTGGCCTGCGTGTTCATCTGATCTCAATCCAATGGAGAATCTCTGGGCCATCATTGTGAACAAGTTTTACAGTGAAGTTAAGCAGCAAGCCACAATCGACGAGCTGTAAGAGTCGATCGCCAACGCCTGGGTATAAGTGGAACCCAACGTGATCTAGAATCTGGTCAAGAGCATGCCGAAGCGATTCTTTGAAGATATTTTGAATCAAGGAGGACACATAAGATACTAGACCGTTGCTTATAGTTGGTTGTCGAAATAAAACTTTCATTTCATTAAGTGGACCTATAGTTTTGAAATGGGTGTTTTTCAGTCTTAGAGCTCTTAAGATTCGGACTAAATCTTAATTCGCGTTTTCAGTTTGTCATAGAGGTTTTTGAGGACGCTGATTTCATAGGTGGCCACTGCAGAACATTTGAGTCTGAACAAAACCCAAATTCACGGAATTAATAGGTGGACCTATAGATATGAAACGCAGTGTACAGTTTGAGTTTTAGCTTTAGTCTGACGCATGGAATAGGCGGCTGGCCGTGCAGGGTTGGCGGCCTCACTGGAGAATGGGGTTTTGATTCGCGAGGGGTGATCTACCGTCGCAGCCCCGCCCACTCATCAGACTAAAATGATTAAGCAATCCATATGTAGCAGTTGCTGAAGGGATTGGGCCCCGCTTGGGTCAGGTTTGCTAGTCTGGCCAAATTTTCGGGACGGCTTTACGCGATAACCAAGGAAGAGAAAGCTTCGCTGAAAGATTCTCAAGATTACCCGTCAGCGGGTCGGTCATGGCAGAAGAAATAAGTATGGACTGTTCCAGCAGGCGACGACCCAGCGACGACCTGCCCAGGAGTGAGAAAACATATACAAGCAGCAGCGACTGTTTCTCCACACGTGTTCCATCACACTGTTTTGCCAGTGCAAGTGTTCTATGAGATTTATCATGTATCAAAGTACCAACTCTGTTGTATCGATTTGATCTCCTTGACTGCATGCACTGACACTGATCAATGACATATACTTTGTACCTTGACGCTATAAAAGGTGACCTGTTTGCTTAGTTGCTAATTCTTCTCTGTTCTACTTTGTGATACAATGAATCGTCTAACCCATCGTCTGTCGACTATATCGACCCGTCCTTCCGACGTAACATTGGCGATCAGTAATTCGAGCTGTAACGACCTCTGCAATGACGACTATTTCGGACGAGCAGTTTCAACTATTACTATCTACGCTCTCCAGTGCTCTACTAGGAGCCACCCAGTCCCACTCAACGCCAGCAGTCGATCCGTCGGAGCAATTCGACCTCCTGGCTAGCCGCAATGTGCAATTCACCTATGATCCTGAGGCTGACATCACATTTGAAGCCTGGTGCCGTCGTCATCATGATGTATTCACTATCGACGCACAGTCTCTGGCTGATACCACGAGGGTACGACTATTACTGCACAAGTTCGACTCCGTTGCGAACGAAAAATATTCGAACTACATTCTTCCGCAGACGTCACGCGAAGTCAACTTCAGTGATGCCGTTACGACGCTTATGGATTTATTTGGGCCACAACAATCCTTATTCAGTACGCGTTATTCCTGCCTAAAACTGGTTAAGGATACGAAGGATGATTTTGCTACCTCTGCTGGCCGTGTCAACCGGGAATGCTCAAGATTTAAACTCACTAAATGTGACGACGCACAATTCAAACGCCTAATATATGCCTAATATTCGTCTGCGGCCTCCAGTCGACTGAAGACGCTATTATCAGACTAAAGCTCTTGGAAAAAATCGAGGCCGTTCCGAATTGCACGATCCAGACGCCCACAGAAGAGTGCAAAAGACCCATCAACCTGAAGCACGATACTAAGATGATTGAGGATGGAGCGCCAACAGTTCAATCTGTCCAGCGATCGATATCAACCCGATCCCGCACCCATCCACCCCCCATGTCCATGCCCTCCCAGCATGCCATGCCCTTCCCACAGGCCACACAACTGTCATCACAAAACCCCAGGCCTGATGCCCTTTCCAGTACAATACAGCCCACCTCCCCACGCTGGCTGTGTGGATCCATGCATTTCGTTCGAAACTGCCCATACAAACGTCACAAGTGCTCGAGATGCCGCCGGACCGGTCACAAAGATGGTTTCTGCGACCAAGCCAGACGCCGGCAACCACATCGACGCTATGATCGACCGCGAGATCAAACTACAAAACAAGGCTCCCGGTCAGATGCAGCCTTCAAAGTATCCAGTATCGGTTGCGGTCAATACCGCCGCTTCGCCACGATAGCAGTCGACGGAAAACCCATTGTTTTTTAAGGCGATTATTAACGTGAAGACATGGAACCTCATGAACAAACCGAGTCTACAAGCTTCCACTCTCAATGCTCACAGCGCCTCTGGCGAGCGCATTCAATTCATTCGTTAACGACGATGCTCCTACACCATCAATGGATCCTCAGCTGATGGAACATACTAATTCGCTGACACCAAATCAAACTTACTCGGATCGGAATGAATTTCCAAACTGGAAACCTACAGCGTGATGGATACTCTCCCAAACACGGATTCATTGGCATCCATCAATGTCACAAACGTACCCAACCCCGACCCCACCAGTGACCGGATAGCTGCGCAACTACAAGTCGACTACCCAGATGTCTTCAGCACAGATCTTGGTCTCTACAAGTTTTCCAAAGCAACTCTACAACTGAAGAAAACTGCACAGCTCATATTTTGCCCCAAGCGTCCTGTGCCGTACACCGCTCTTCAAGCAGTGGACAAAGAACTCGATCGTCTGGAGCCAAGCGGTGTCATTTCGAAAGTCGACTACAGCAACTGGGCAACACCGATCGTGATCGTTAGGAAATCGACTGGGTCACTTCGAATCTGTGCCGATTTTTCGACCGATCTCAACGACGCCCTCGATCTCCATCAATACCCACTCCCCTTGCCCGAAGACATCTTCGCGACACTATCTGGCGGTCAGTATTTCACGCACATCGATTTTGCCGATGCATACCTGCAGATAGAAATCGATGACAAATCGAAGGAACTAATGGTCATAAACACCCACCGTGGACTCTACCAGTACATTCGTCTGCCTCTCGGATTGAAGTCGGCGCCAGCAATATTTCAACAACTAATCGGCGCGACTTTTGCCGGTCTGAATGGAGTCGTGGCTTACCTGGATGATGTCATAGTGGTCGGATGATCAGCCGAAGAACATCAGCGCAATCTGGATGCCGTTTTCAGGAGAATCGCCGAAAGTGGTCTGCACGTGAAGCTCGAAAAAATGCCGTTCCGCAGCAACTTCCATAAACTAACTACCTCTGATATATCGTCGACAAAAACGGTCGACGCCCACACCCACGGAAGATCGAAAGCATCCAAAATATGCCAGCTCCCAAGGATATTTCACAGTTGCGGTCATTTCTCGGACTACTCAGCTACTACGGCGATTTCGTCAAAGAAATGAGGTATCTGCGTGCACCTCTCGATGCACTATTGGTCAAGCACACCAAGTTTGAATTGTCTTCTAAATGCGACGAGAGCTCCAACAAAGCGAAGAAAATTCTAACGTCTGATCTTCTCCTAGCCCACTCCGACCCTAATCAGGAAATTGTGGTCGCCGCCGATGCTTCTAACTATGGATTGGAAGCAGTAATTTCTCACCGATATGCAGATGGATCAGCTACAACAAGTTTTGGAAAAGCTGACGCTCTTTCTCGACTCCGGATGAAGATCGAGTTATTGCTGCTATCTCCACAGATGCTGACCAGGCACATGTATTATGCAGCGGCATTCGAGCTCTTCCAGTGACCGCTGATGAAATAAGGGATTCGACTAGAGTGATCGAATTTCCAGCTTGTTAAACGTTACGTTCAAGGAAGATGGCCTAAGACAGTGGAAAACGCGAAAATGCAATGATTCTACAATCGACGTGATTCTCTCTCCACTCTAGACGGATGTATACTACTTGCCGAACGCGTGGTCATCCCTGAAATTCTTCAACAGCGAGTGCTAAAACAGCTTCACAGTGGACACCCTGGAATCGTGCGAATGAAGGCCCTTGCAAGAAGTTACGACTCTTGGCCAGGAATCGATAAAGACGTCGAAAACATGGTCAAACGCTGCCTAAAATGTGCATCTGTCGCTAAACATCCGGTCAAGACAACGCTTGCATCCTTGCCACTTTCCGCGAAACCGTGGGCTGGAATTCACATCGATTATGCCGGATCTTATGAAGGCACCTACTTCCTGGTGATTGTCGATGCCTTCTCGAAATTGCCTGAAATTTTCCAAACGGATAGAACAACCACCAGAGCCACGATCGCTAATCTACGAAAGGTATTCGCAAGATACGGGATGCCCGAAACGCTCGTATCCGACAACGGCAGTCAATTCGCCTCTACTGATTTGCAGAATTTTTGCTCAGAAAAAGGGAATTCAGCACATTTTCTCGCTGCCGTATCATCCCCAATCCAATGGACAAGCTGAAAGGTTCGTAGACACTTCCAAACGGACAATTTCCAAGCTCAAAGGAGAAGGAACGCTCTCCGAAATACTGGAAAAATTCCTGCTTACCTATCGCTCGACCCCGTGCCCCACTCTGCATGATTCAAAAACACCAGCAGAAATCTTTAGGGACGAGAAACCCGCACAACTCTATCCTTGCTGAAACCACCAGACAAACGAGGAGGATTGGTGAACGAATCTATGGGGCTCCAGTTCAATAATCACAATGAAATCGATGGCACCGGTATTGACTACTCCGCCTCGTCCTGACGCCATGCAGCCACTAAGGTCTACCCGATCAAGGAAATCAACTTCACGTCTCAACATGGATTTCAACCAGAAGACCTATAGAATTTGATCGTTTTCTGTTATACTATATGTTTTTTTCTCTTAAAAAGGGAGGTAATATATCGATTTGATCTCCTTGACTGCGTGCACTGACACTGATCAATGACATGTACTTTGTACCTTGGCGCTATAAAAGGCGACCTATTTGCCTACTTACTAATTCTTCTCTGTTCTACGATGTGGTCTAATAAATCGTCTAACCCATCGCCTATCGACTATATCGACCCGTCCCTCCAACGTAACACATAGTATGTTCCATCAGCTGAGGATCCATTGAAGGTGTAGGTGCATCGTCGTTCACCAATTAATTGAATGCGGTGGCCAGAGGCATGCGTATTCAGCTTTATAAACGATATGGATCAACGGTCGCTGCTGCTTAATTAGGAGGCTCCTCCAGGAGTAGCCAAAAACCTACTTCTGCAATCTCATTGCGATCGCTTCTCTTTGTAATATTTAGACACCAGATGGGGTATTGCAAGCATTCATTGGTGAATTGTCGAACGGAGAAGAAGCGAAAACTTAAAGAATTGAAAGTATACGAGGAATTTTTCCACAGCGTTTAGGACAAGCTGTTTCAACAATGTTAATCTGAGAAAGAGCTGGACTTCGGAGATGAATGACAATGAATGAGTACGCTCCTTCTACATTGGGAACTTTCAATATATTCGCTAATCTGCTATTTTGACTCGAAGTATGTATCGCAATCAAAACAGTTTCCATGTACGAGTATCGATGAACCGCGGCGTTAGGACAATATTGTTGGCATTGATTGCAGCTTCGCACGAGGTCGTAGACTTTATTTGACTAGCGTTTTGGCGATTTCGTTTCTTTCAGAATCTGAAAGAGCCAAATCCAGCAATGAAAATCCACGATCAAACACCGTAGCGGTAAATTCTCGTCAGAAAATTGACTCCTAAATTTCCAAGCTGATGAACAGGAGAAAAATGGGCGAAGTATCGTACCTAATCGAGTCCTCAAGCGATCATGGATCAGTGGGAGTACGGAGTGGCACCGACGGAAGAGAAATTCAGCCCAATTCAGAAGGCACGACTGGTATGGGGATGGAGTTTCCGGGTTATATATGGGCCCTCATCCTTCCTATTGTTGTCGGGGTCTCTCGCATGGATCGAGCACGCCTCGAGAGCTTTTCGCACACTTGTCATGACCTCCCGTGCCAGCCAGTATCTCCACTCGCATCTCGAAATCTTCCCCCTGGTGGCAAGTTTCTGTGGGTTCCCAGTGCAGTGCGACTACGCGACCTTTCTTTCCCATCTAAATAAAAACTCTTTGATGCACACATACAGTGGTCGGGCTGTCTCTTTGATATATTCCTCATCAAAGCTCTGGCGTGTTCTGAGATAGATGACACCCGTAGCAGCACAACCACCTCCCTGCCCTGATGGCAAATGATGCATTGTATGCTCACGCAGGCGCGATCGCATAGGCGATTTCTTCCCAGCTGACGTTTCAAATTATTGGCTGGAATGTCCATCAAAGCCACTGAGTTTTCTAACCCCGCTCTTCGCAAGCACTTTCTGACGGCACTGCTTACCTCATCCGAGAAGAATTGTATCATAAAGTAAATTTTATCGCTAGGCCGCCTGTTTGGTTCCTGCGCGCGCCCGGGTCTGAACATCGTTGGAAGAGGTTCATATCCATTGAGAAATGCAATTTGGCTAGCGAGTATTTGGGAGTCCTGCCGCTCTTGTTCGCCCGGACACACATTTTCTGCGATGCGAACATACTTCGTACAACTGCCATTTCGGTTTTGGTGGGGTGTGCACACTGCCAGTGGAATCAAACAACAGAAGAAACAAAGCAACAACACTCCCACACCCAAACTGGCAGCCTCGTGTCTGCACTTATTGGTTGCTTTCGACTGCTTCAACTGTCACATACAACTGCTTCAACTGTCACATGCAATGTCTTTTGTGCTCAGATAATTATATTTTTGATTAGTCTGCATTCAAACGGCTGGAAACTTGAACGGAGGGGTAGTTTGGCGTGGTGAAAACGAAACAGGGATCCGCTTGTCGAATGATTGAGGTTTACTGCAGATTACAGTAGGTGCCATGCCGTTTTGGGGCAAAATCTACCTGAGTATTTCGGAATTCGACACAGATGTTTAATTCGTGTACAGCACCCCAAATTAACCCCGCATAGAAACTTTGAGCAGTATTTGAGACTTTGACTGAGCTACCGTATACTCACCGTAATCAACCGTATGCCGTGAAAAATCGATAAATGTACATTGAATTCGTGTTGAGCATTCCCTAAAAAAATTTTGTGCCATGTCTTTCCTAGCGTTCCGGAAATCGTCATAAGTCGTGTTCTGCCCTAAATTCTTGCCCCGATGGTAAGCTTTAAACAAATTGAAACGAGAGCTTCAGGAAAGTGACAATTGAACGTCAGAATCGTGATCAGCACACAATACAACCCCCGGGGAGATTTTTCCCAAATTTCTAAAATGATTTTAACGCTTCCAGAACTCCTTTCAGAACTGGTAGAAGAAAACGCTCAAACCAATAAGCCGTAAGCGCTCTAACTATAATCAAAGTTCGATGTATGTAATTTTACCCAAACTTTGTACAGGGGTTTTAGGGCTTTAAACACTATCATGAAGTCCGTTTTCAGATTTTGGAAAGTTTACTGAAAGTACAGGAAACGACAGTTTTGAGTTTATGACTTCTTTGGACCCAGCATCTCGGGGCTGGGTACTACGCAATTTTACTATGGTTATCCGAGAGATATTAACAATACAATTCGCTTTCTCGGATGGGTTTAGCGCTCTAAACACTAACATTATGATAAGGTTTTTCGTGCAGAATTTCGCCCGTGTGAGTCGCCCGTGTGAGGAGACAAGATACGAGAAGGCCATGACCTTCATCCGCTGCCCCTCCTGTCAGAAGTCTTCACATTTTCAACACAATGTGCCAGCTTCCTGTTGGTGCTCAGATTGACGAAAACCATGTGCCAAAATTTCTCCAAGTGCAGACAACGAAACCAGTGAACATTAGGAAATCTAGATTCTTGTGAGCCTTGTAGCGCGAATCACCTGAACGACACCGAAAGGAGCATAATGCCGCATAGTCTAGATGTTGTATCTTTGTTTTTTAATCAGCTTTCTGACGAGTGCAACAACAAAAACAATAAATAAATTTTGTTATCGATGCTATCAATTTTGAATTCAAGAGATCTGCAGTTCGCAAATGATCCTATGTGACATCAGGATGAATAATAGTGCTGGAAACGCTAAAACAAATTCAAAAACAACGTGTTCATGTAGAATACAGAATTTCCACTTAAATGCAGAAAGTTTGCGCAGGTGAGGAATTGAAACATTGCCATAGTGTTCAAGTTTCCATTCCGTTATGCTCTACATCAGATCGCTGTATTCTACGGTCTTCCTTACTGATAGGCACGATCAATGAATGAAGGCGGCCAAAATCAATGAATGGAGACATCCAAACTTTGCAGGCTCTTAGCTCTTAGGAATCAGCAGCTCGGGGCTGGATATTTCACATTGTTACTATAGTGGACCAAGAGAAACTAGCAATGCATTTCTTTTTCGCAGGCGCGTTTACCGCTCTTAACACTTCCCTTGTCAGACCAAACTACTAGTGCTGGACTATTTGCTCTATCCTCCATGGCGTGCGGAATCCGCACACTCCGAATATGTTTTCCACACGGTGCCCTACAATCTGGATGGAAAGCAGCTCGACAACTACGGTAAGGTGAGCTGTCAACTTTTTGTTTTCAGCTTCTTCTAGTAACAGTGAGTTTATTGAGACAAGGCGAAATAAGATGAAGATTAGAAATTCTCCCTTAGCATCCAGCCACAATGGCCTTGCAAACGTTTTCTCCAGAGATCCCTTCGGCGACTTTCCCCTTTATTGCAGCCAACATCGTTTCAGCTTGCACCGCGCACAACCTTTCGTTGAGTGATTGGTTACCATAATCCTCAACCTCCAGGCATTTCGCTTCGAAGACCTAAATGAAACTTGAATGGCGATTTTTTACGTTTTTTAAGTCTCTCGAAGATCTTTAAGTGCATCATTGAACCTCTGACATTTGAATTCCAGTCCGGCTTTTTTCCCGTTTTGCTTTTTTTGCTTTTACTTAACATTCTGGCAGCATTCGGTGTGCTTCTGGTATGTTTCTCTCAAATTCTTCATAATATCTATTCTACTCGTAGAACAAGTAGTCGATTAAACAAATAATAGCTAAAGTGAAGAGTATCGTGAACATTGAGGGGCCTCCAGGGAGCGTTGGCAGATGGGGGCTTTAGCAAACCGTGATTTCTCGGAAGTTGGGCCCGAAGTTCCTGGAACTGTCCTAAGATTGGCCTGATGTTTTATACTCAAGACACAGCGTTTGATTCCCGTCGCTCTGCTACAAGGAAATCCTCCATACTCTTGCACCCCACAAGAAAATGTTTTCCAATTTTGGTTCAGTGGTCCTCAAAAGTTCATTTAGTGTTTCTGTACTTTCTGGAAACACAGCAGCAGTCACTTCTCATTACTTTTGATCAACGAACCTTGAGAAGCTCATCATTGCTCTTGTCTTTCATTGTCTCAACCACTTGAACAAGATCGTTGCATATAGCACAGGTTTCCTCTCTAGTGTGAGGTTTCCTTTGAGCATATGCACAGACAGAAAGAAGAGCGATTGCCAAAATGAGGCGAGACATTCTGAAATACCGAATATTTTCAAACGACGCGTGTCCCTCGTTCTCCAGAAAATTTTGATTCAAAGCGCTCTCTCCTACATATTAAATTCTACCCAGAGTGCTGCTCAGAGTCACCTCCGAATCTCTGGTATGCGAGAAAGAAGTCAAGTAGCTCTTTGAGGTTCAAGTAATTTTTACGGATTAATCTGAAAAAGCTCTAGGTAGGGTGAGGGTGATAAGCGAGAAGAGTCAAGAGCATGCTTGACGCACTGTCAGCGGGCCTTATATTCTTTATTCTGCCATTGTCTACTTGAAGTATTTGATGAGCACAGCTGACAAAACATTAAAATATCGACAATCGTGAAGGTTTCACAGTTTTTTCTGTTTTCGTCAGTCTGGCCAGCAGGGCAAACAGACGTTAACTGAAAGTTTAGTAGGTTTATTCTCGCTCATTCTCAATTCTTCCCATTTACTTAGTTCACCATGGAAAGCCAACTCCTGCCAGGCGGACAGGATTTTTTTTTGCTAAAGACTGCAGTGGAGGTACGTTCAAATCATAGTGTCGGTCCCCGTGTCGACAACGCAGATTTTTTCATCGAGTCAGTATTTACCTGAGCAGCCCAGTCTATCTGCATGTCCACTTGTATGCGGCTCGTAAGGCTGCAGTGCTCAGCCTCGACTTTCAGGAGAAATCACAGATCCGACAAATTATTCAACGTTGAAGATTCTCCCATTTGTTGATTCTTAGGTGTTCCGCCGTTCTCATGATGAGCCCAAATGACATGGTGGATGTGTAGATATATCGCATGTATATGAGGCAGTAAACGATCGAAGTATCGATTTAGTTTGCGATTCGAATCGCACGGAACAAACGGCTGCGTTCGACTACGGCTGATGAGCTATCAACGATTCGAAAAGAGGACAAGCTGTGCTCCATACAGCCTACACATCTGCCGAGGGTTTCGTCCACCAGCAGGTAATCCTAGAGGAAGTGAAAGAATAACTAGAGAGGCTATGAAGAACAACCACGTTGCTGCTGGGGGCCTCATCATTTCCCTGTAGGAACAGATTTAATACTACAGTCCACTTTACCGATTCTTGGGCCAATGTCCCTTGAATCCCGGCGCAGGGTATTTGACGTTTCCATGGTTCACGAATTATAGCTTCAAAATTGCACTTAATCGCCCAAAAACTAGCTGGCGTGGTAGATTTTTTGATTATCGTGGCAGGAAGTGCTTATTCAAAGCTCACGAAGAATATATCAGCATTGATGACATAAAGCCAGTTTAAGCGCCATACTGGGAAACCTTTACTCACCAGTGAAACGTCAAAGTAGTTCGGTACGGTTCTTATATCATTATTTTTATCTATTTTTTATACCTTTTGACACGATTGTACATAGGTATGGGGCTTCGGGAAGGATGGCTCTCGTAAACAAAATTCGTGATAACCAATTGATAAAGTGTTGGGTATAAAACTGTGTTCTGACACAGCCTAATCGCTGAACCACTTTTAAAAATTTCCGGGGCAACCCTCTGCGATTTTTCCCCTCCACGCAATTGACGGGTCACCCGCACAACTACAGGCAATGCGGCTGAATTATCGCGCACAGAAATTGTCGAATAGTACTTACCGCGCTCAGGAACCGTTTCTACTGCGGGCGAAAATCCCAGGAGAACTTGTCGCGGACAGGTAGTGGTTGCTCGATATATTCGAGCTGCGTGTCCGACAGAAGTGCGGTCTTATCGCGCGCAGCTACTGGTAAGTAGAGCTTACCGCGACCATAAATCGTTCCTATTGCGTACAACAATGTAATAAGGACTGATCGCGAACGACCTGCATCGTTTTCCGGCTGATCGCAAGCAACAGCACATATAGTTATGACGGCGAAGGACCCCGACTCGTTTGCTATGCACTGCTCTGTGTCAAGTTTGAGGTACATCTAGTATCTCCTTGGTTGCACTATCGGGAGTATACTCTGTCCTTACCAGATAGAGGACGTAACGCTCACAGGTGCTTAAATTTGATCCTAGTCTCCTCCTAGTTGTATTATAAGTAAATATTAACTAAGTTAGACAGATTTTTCGCGGTCTATCGTTTTTTTTTGTCCAGGCGTACTCATCGCAACCCCTGTTAGAGCTGACCGCTCGCAAAAGCAGCGGGATGATCGCCGTTGATCCCGCGTTAGTTCCCATTCAGCGACGCGCTTGGGTGTTTTAAGTCTGCAAAGAACGCAGTTTCTAGACACGTAGCGCGCGTTGCCTTCAGGACGTCGCGCCAATCGACTCGGCGTCCCCCCCTGCCATTCTCTTCTCCTGCCTGCCTCCGCGAGTGGTAGTCTCTCCATCGATTCCTGTTAAACCTTGACCCCGCGCGCTGTTTCGTCCTGTCTGCGCCCGTCGACGACATCACGAGAAGCCAGCATCAGAAACAGCCAGACTCGAAGCCAGATGTCATCTCCACGGCGCCAGTCAGATAACCCCAGCACCCTATGCCTAGCCTCTGGGCGGACGTGCACACACGTCCCCCTGCGCATGCCCACGGGACGCTCTGGGGGTTTATGTTCTGGGTCAGACCTCACCTAGCTAAGCGCCTGGGCAAGGTCCGTTCTTGGGTTTAGAATGTGTTTTTGTTATGTTCTGTTGTCTGACCGTAAGTTATGAGTTTCGTAAAGTAAGCATAATGCTGTTCTGTTGTGTACGAAGCATCATAGTGGTTGGTAGAGGCTGTAGGGCCATCGCACCGCAGGTTACCACATACCCGCCTAGGCTAGGTTCGGTTTTCTCAACCGCGTGCCAGTCTTCGGCAAGCTTGGGAATGTCTGCGTAAGTCTTCTGCACAATACCCTAAGTGCGGCCACAGGACCCAGACCACTTGTCCACCAATGCTATTAGGCCGAAGTCTTGGGCGAGGGTCCTGCATCGCGACACCCTTTCTCCCTGCCTGCCTGGCCTATTGCCAGCCGTTTTCACGAGGGCACCGCCCTCGTGTCAAGGGTTGATTTATTGCGTCGATTTCGTTGTAGAGATCTTCGTTGTGACACATCCGAGGCCAGAGATAAGCAGACGCTCAAACAGCCTCCTATCGGTCCAACCTTTCCATCTGCAACGCCGGTGCTGCCCATGTTTCCGATCCGTCAATCGTAGAGTGAATTGCAGATAGTTAGATTTGACTTCATTCGCGATGGGAATAAAGCACAAACACATGCTTGGAAAATTGAATGTAAATGTAGCATTCGCACATTCCTTATGAGAATACGTTGCATGACTATCATCGTTTTCCAGCTAACAACCCAATCGACAGAAATCATCTACGAGTTTAATTCGTTGTCCGTCCACACAAACGTTCATTGAAAGCCTTTGAGTTGACCACATTTTTTACTTGCATTGGTAAGGAGTCTTAGTCCAACACTGTCTGAACTCTTAGTCTAACAATAAGAACGATAATATATGCCCGGAGTCTTAGCCTAACACTAAAGATTGATACATGTCAACAAAGAAATGTTGAAGAAAATGTTCAATCCTTCAGCATCTGTGCTATTAATCCGAGCTTTAATCAGAAACGCACCCTTTAAGTTTTTCCTTCACTGTCGTTCAACATTGCCACAACAGTTTGTACGAGATCGTAGCACAAGCTGCAGGTTTCGTCGAAATTGTGGACGGGCGCGTCGGAGTAAGCACAAGTAGTGAAAAAGGCGAGTTTCAAGACGAGACTGCACATTCTGAAATAGTCGTATCCAAGCATAAGTACTAATGTAGCATTTTACGGTGAGTAATGACTCATTCCTTTCAGCTCCTCTCTTCCATTCAGTGTGTGTCGAAGTGGATTCAAATTAAGTAAGTGCTCGCCAGCGCGTGAGCGCGTGCCAAAGACGGGACTCATCATGAGCGCGCGCCAAAGAGGAGACAGATGCTTGCGATCGGGCTCCAGTTATCCCCCAAACACGCGCTCGAAAATGCTTCTCTCATAGAATCAAGCAATGAAACTACCGCGAACGTGCCGTATCGTAGCGTAACACACCAATGCAGCATTATACTTCTATGATACAATTCTCGGAGCTGAAGATCAGGCAACCGAGTTACCCGCGGCAGGTTAGAGGTCCGCGGCAGATCCTCTGAAGATTTGCAGCATACAGGAGGTTCGCAATAAGTTTTTGACTGGTTCGTGGCGAATTTCAGCATAGTGCGGGAAAATATGCATCTCCGGTCGGAATTTATCAAGAAGAACCTTTACATGCCTGAGCAATCAAAGAGGTAATGAGCTCGTAGTTATTTAAATACGAGTTCTGGGCGGAATTTCGATTCCGAGGCTTTGCGTTAAACTTGAGCGCAGGCCACAGGTATTCTCAGGAAAAGTATAAAAGCCGCAGGCAAAATCATCTTCGAGTTACATATTTCCCTACTGTAGAATTATCTTTATCATTAGTCCCACAAAAGTGTACCTGTCGTCTAAGATTTTGGACAGTTTTCGCGCATTATTCACCGTGCGTCATCAAAATCGTCGCCCAGGAGCGCTACGAATGCCTTGAGTGAGGCTAACTCGCAGCGTGGCGGCGAGTCTACCGCCCAAAGGCCGTAGAAATATTTGCAGGGCTGATCATGCTGTGAATACCGTAATTCGTTGCATGGAGGCCATTTTATTTAAGAGCAAATGATCATAGCCCACAAAATGTTTGGATGGGGTTCGCCTAGTCTAACACGACCTATCTAACACAAAAAAAGAAAAATTTGACTGGACCTTGCTATTAATGTCATGAGAGAATCCCATGAGGGGGGAGGTCTTGCGCATACGTGTCAATTGATCCTTGTCTCTGCAAAGTTCAACACCACACAAAGAATCGCAAGGACGTTTGTTACCTCACAAGGGCGTCCTCTCCGAGGGAGGAGAAGTCCTGAAAAAAGTTCTTTTGAGAGTTGTGGCTGATGGATAGGGTAACAATTATCTATGTTTGGTTTAATGGGTCTTCCGATATTTTGAAAACGATAGAAAAAAAAACAAATCGAAACTGATCTCAACTTTCTAATAGGAGCAGCTGGAACGAGTTCGTATGCTGGGCACACATTTAGTTACACTAAAATTGCCCTCTACAAGCTTCGGCGGTTTGATTCTGGCTCTTTGGTGAGATATGAGCCTTTTTTCAAGATGGCTGTGCATTCCATTCCTCTAATCATTTGATCGAAGTTGCCATAGCCAGCGAGCAGCGGTGGTCGAGAGGATAATACTGGGGAACACTAAACTGCTATGGAATGCTGGGGTAGCGGGTTCGATTCCCGCAATGCATCTTCTGAAAAAAATGTCTTGCATTTATTCGACATATTATCCACGAGGTTTCTTATTCACATTTTAACTTGCTTTTTCCAATCCTATGGGATTTACAATTTATATCGCGTTAATCCTTGTAGTATATGAGCATTTCCTCACCTTATTCAGAAAAGCATTCTTCTCACCTTCTTATGCTAGCATTCCGGGCTCATTGGGAAATATTGTGATGTGAGCGTCTTGTAACTTCGTATTATTTTGCTCGCTCAAAGGCAGTGTTCACGATGATTTTCTTCCCTGAGTTTTTTTTTACATAAAACAATGCGTTGACTTCCACGTGTTATCCAAATCACGAAGAAACGGCGAGAAAACCATTGAAACGTCGTATTTCAGTGACATTATTCTATAACATGGACTAGTTGTCCGGTTGGATGAACATGTTCATGGTGGTTATCACCGGTGAAAAATTGGGTCAGTCGAAAATAGAGGAATATTTGATGCAAAGCAGGATTATTCAGGGCCCTAAGGAAAGAACGAAGCAATAGAGAGTAGAGCATTGCAAAGGACGGGTCCACAAAACATTTCACTGTCACAGCAAACACTCTGTGATACTTGAAGGCAGTGTTCACGACAAAAATCGTTTTTCTGTTCTCTCGCTTATCTTGAAAACTGCCCCATGCTGATTCCAATGGTGTCTCTGTAATCGTACAAGACCTTCTAGGAACGTAGTTATGGTCCCTCAAAAATTGAGCTAAGGAAACATGGTGGACGAGTCGTCCCAGGGTTCTAACTTTCATCTCTTGCAGCCGATGTATGCGAGCTGACCTGAGTGAAGAGAGAAGTTGAGAATGAAGGGAAGAACGGGCTAATGATGGAAAATCATCGCTCATCTCACCATCTCGAGCATTCATTTGTTCACTTCAGTGGGCGTGTGTTGCGCTTTTGGGGTTTGCCTTGCGCTCGAAGTGGCAACTTCGGGGGTTTTTGGAGCTTTTCCTGGCTCGTTTTCATGCGTTCTTTCGACGTCAAGGTTACAGCGTGCCCCTCCACCACCCATTCCTAGTGGAAACTGTAACACATTTTTTATCTTGAACAATGCCTTCAAGAGGCTGGGTGATACTGAAGGATTTCGCGTACTTCTGGTGCATAATTCTCAATTTCTACGTCATCTTAGTTCTACCCGGGGGCCACTTATTTGATATAGCGAGTTATCTCAAATCTGAAGATTATCGTAAACACTGCCTTTAAAGGAAAACACCGTTCTTGAACACATAGAAGTCGTCTGCGAATTATCGTTAGAAAAAGCTTTGCCATTATAACAAGCAAAACGATGAACCCCTTCTTACAAATTATCATCATGGCCGCCGTTTTCCTTTTCAGGAGGCGGCAATCGGTTGCGCAATACATCTGATCGTCTTGATCGGAAACTACTAAACATGGCTCGATCACACAGAATTTTTTTGGGATATCCGGAGTTCGAGGGTGAGGCCAAAAAGAAGGTCGAAAAAATTTTCCAATATTGATCCAAATAATAAAGATGGAAGTAGATGGGTGTTAGGTGCAGAAGTCAGCCGATTTTTGCTTTCGAGAAACCGAAAGCACGGCCATGGTGGGCGCTTGAAGAGAATGCGCTCGCCAATCCTACATACAGTAATGTTACTTTATCCATCCCACACAACTCTCAGAAGAACTTTTTTCAAGACGTCGCCTACCCCAGAGGGTCCTCCCTTTTCAGAGTTAAGTGTATCGATCCCCACAAGGGAATGGCCAGATCCGTCTGCCAGAACTGTTCATACCCCCATGTTTTTCTGACGGATTACCTTCCAGGTAGTCGTAATAACATTCTAGTATTTGCTCGAGTAGTAGTGAAAAAAAGTTATGAGCCATTTTCTAAAATGAGGTCGAAACGACGAAAATGCTGAGCGCCGTATCACCAATCTCTTCAACAAGGCCACTGTGCAGAGTTAGCCGGGTGGTTCAAGGCGGCGAGCTACCAAATGGAGGATGCAGGGTTCGATCCTCTCTACTTGCGACGTTTTTGCCACATTGTTTCTTTAGTCCAACAAATGTACGCAGCATTTTTATGACAGTTTATCGACTCCAGCCGTCATAAGGAAAAAGAACAAGCATACAGAAAAGCAAAACATGGAAACGACGTTTCTAATAAAAACCACCCCTGTCATTTCGACAGCCCAATTGCAACGCTTTTCCCTAGTGACATCGGCAGATGCGAGGAAGTTGGATGTTGTAATTATGTTAGTTTTATGTTTTGCTCCTTCTGCAATAGGAATTTCTGTCTCACCCACTTCCTCGAAAATTACCACTGGTGTTGATTATTCTTGTTGGGTATTTCTTTCGAAGTGCTTGCTGTTTTTTTTTCTTCAGAAGAACAGTCAATAAACTTTTGCATGGAGGGCCCTAACAACGTTTGTGTAAAAAATAGCATGGTAAAATTCTCTGCACTAAAGGAGACTGTACCACAGGATTGTTTTGATGGAGGTCTATGAGGTACAGTAGCTGAAATGTATTATTCTTACAGTAACCTACAATTACCGCCCAAAAAACGCTAGACGAACCTCATATTCGTGTTTAGCACCCCAAAAAACCTCCAGGCGGAGTTTTGGGGAATTATTTTTCGTCCTCTGAAACTCGATCCCATTTTTTGGGGTGGATAGGTCAAGAAAAACGTTTTAGCCTAAACTTTGCCCGCGGGGGTGTTCTGGGGCGTAGAACACAAATCTGATGTCCGTTCGTGATTTTTCTCGAGAATATGGCAGGTTACGGAAGCTTGATGGTAGTAATCCCACAGAGCTCCTCAAATTTTGATTCATAACTTTTTTTCGCTTGTACTCGGGCAGCTAGATTGGAGCTTTTAAGATTACCCGGGAGGCAGTCGATCGGAAAAACATAGCTTAATGGGTAGTTTTGGTGACCAGTTCTGACCATTCCCTTGTTAGAGTATTCATGTTATGTGTCCGCTCAGTCATTCAGGGCCGTCTGTAGTAGGCTGACACGCCCCATTTGCATACAAATCGGAGTGATCTGACCGATTGTCACAAATTCCCTCAATGCATTAATGTGCCCGTGGCTTAGCAAGCAGGGGTGGTAGTAATCTGCATAGTGGCAGCGGTTAACTGCCGCTAAGCGGATGGTAATCACGCGGTCAGTGGGTAGCAGATCGCCAGCTCGTTTGGCAGCAAATGAGGTGTGAGAGAGGTCAGTTCTTCACCATTACTAAGAAAAATGGCTTACTCTTTGGATTAGCAGTGGGGGAATACGAAAAACTTTGTTTAGAAACCGTTCCTCTTGTTTTGAAATGAAAAACTGCGAAGTCACTGAGCAGTTTTCGGATGCTGTATCACTCTACGGCGAACATTTGAAACAAGGGGTTGAAGATCTTTTGGCAGACGGTGAGAAATACGCCTGCGGTGGAGAGACGAAGAACGGTAGCACAAAAAGTCCTATGGAGGACTTTTTGGGAGCGATAAAGGCAGGTTTCGCGATAAAAACGACTTCTGAGCTTTCTGTATGAGAATGTAGATTTGGTCATCAGAAAAGTAAAAATAAGTGGGAAAACCTGAAAATTTGCGGGAAAAACGCTCGAAAACAAAGAAAGTATAACGGCTAATTACCGGTGTCGGCCAGTCCCCTAATTAATGCGATTTTCATTAATGCTTGCTTATCCGCCTTTTATTTTGCTGTTAAAGTAATCAGTATTTTCCAGGAATGTTCAGAAATCACTTTAGAGGCAAAATTAAAGTTGACAAAACAGGCGTTTACACAAATCTCGATTATTGGGGGCGAGAGGACACCAAAAAATGACTTGTTTCTGAGCGTTTCTTCTCCAGTTTTTTACTTATTTTCACTTTTGTGATGGCCAGATCTACCATTCCATGGGGATAGCAAAACAACCAATTTCATCAAGAACCCTGCCTTTAACATTACTTGTTTGATAGCTTTGTTTTCTCTGAAACACAAACTTTTGAAATTTCTTTTTCTCGCACTACACAGAAACAGAGGATACCAAGGTGGACATGAAAAATGCTCTACCAATTTGTTGTTAATAACATCAGAATGATTGAAAAGATGTACAGGCTATAAAACAACGAAATTCACTTGGTTCCTACACGTGCTGGTGCAGAGCGGAGGGAAAATCGTTTCCAGTGATCAAGAAAAACCTCAGCGAATCGTCATGAATTTGAGGTTTGAAAGAGTCCGCGAAAGCTTTCATCGCTTTTCACATGACTTAATGTGTAGCAACTGTGTTGCTCTAGGTGACAGATGCGTTGCTTTGAAATATAAAGCCGATATTTGTTGCAGATGTGGTTAATTCGTGGCTAAAGCAGCGTCCATACGTGGCGATAGCGTGCGTTTCCGCTGCTGTGCGCCACACAACGCTCCTAAGCGCTGAAGGATGCCACGCAAATAACCCAACAAAACACCCCTTGCATCGTGCAGGTTCGATTGGCAACGTTTGACCGGGTGATCAATCACTCGAGTCGCCACGTTGTCTGATCATCTCCAACGGTTTGTGAAGGCCGTGGTGGAATAATGAGTAACGAATGCTATAGTTTTGAAAGTTGTTTGATGCTCCCTTGCTTCTGTTATAGGGTACTAGACTTGAAACTCGCTTGTTCCTTTCTGGAGCGGACGTGAGCGCGCGAGAGCGAGCGGTCGTTGGCGCGCAAGAACGAGTGCACGAGAGCGGCTAGCAAATCATATGCCCACGATGACCATCGATTTTGCGCAATCGCGCGCCCTCGCAACGTATGGACGCTGCCTAAGGTGTGGCTGATTTGTAGTCAACCGATGATCAATGGCGCGTGGTTGACTCGTGTTAAAGGCAGTGGTCGCGATCAAATATGCTTGTCGTAATTTTCTCTCGAAACCCTTTTCTGGATCTCGACTAGTAGGACCTATAAGAAAAAATCGCGAAAAAATCACTGTTTTTGGCCAAATTTGAGACCTGAACTTTCTTGTCTTTTGGTGGTGGACGAGCTCACTCCACATCATCGACATCGATGACCTCTTATATCAAAAACACCAGCTGGCTTGAAATTGAATTTCAATCAATGAACTTTCGGATTTATGTACACATCTAGTCAAAAACATTGACTGAAGTGATGCTTTCATTGTTCATCTGTTTTTATTCGTTAAATTTGCATTTATTTCGTCCTCTGAGTGTCGATGATTTTCGACTGCTCGGCATGAGACTGCGAACTCTTTCGTCGGCTCTGTGCACATGTGCACGAACTAGCTTCTTTAGGCCCTAAAAACTCTAATTCTAGCCCGTTTTTCACCGCGCTACCTTCATAGTTTTTCAGGTGTTTTCGATCTAAGCTGATTTTTGTTATTTTTTGATAATGTTTTTTATCGTGACCACTGCCTTGAAGAGACAGGGTTACTACCACCCCAGCGTTTTATATACGGTGCAATAAAGTTCTCAATTGTGAACGTAGAACTTCCTTTCCCACAAACGATCGGCGCCTTTTTCTCTGTTTATAGGAAGCCAAATACCTCAGAGGGGTGACTTC
Source organism: Aplectana chamaeleonis (assembly GCA_029168955.1). NCBI lineage: Eukaryota > Metazoa > Nematoda > Chromadorea > Rhabditida > Cosmocercidae > Aplectana > Aplectana chamaeleonis. Next base: position 236,832 of record JAPDOI010000654.1, read on the forward strand.
TCATCATCTACTGTTCTGACCACAATAAAAGCAAGCCTCTTATGTCTGAAAGGAAGAATACTCAGACAGTCGTTGGTACTCGGACGCCGACTTCTAGTTGTCGTGTCCGGTGAGCGCACCTTGGAGTGAGCGGGATGGGAGCCGCAGACCGGTAGCTCCCCTAGCGAGACGGCTATGTCGATTTTCCCGGACGCAGACCAACAACCGTCAAGCGACTAACACGAGAGTACATTTTGAAGGATTAGTGCAAACCCGCGCTGTATACGGGACGCGTGGGGGTGAGGTGGTCGGCCGATTAATGGTCGTTAAAGGGCAAAGCAAAGTCTTGATATTGCCGAGATGACCCAAAGAGGAAGGGAGGCCTGGGGGACTGAAGCCTCCTAGGCAAATTTTGTAGGAAACAGGCCTTACGGCTTGCTTCCTAACAGCTTTAGAGCTTCGTCATGAAGCATCACGAAAAACCGACGGCCTACAATAGCGTGAAGGAGCGCTCACCGCCAAAATTTGGTAGAGGTCGGCGTCCGAGAAGGCTCTGCTGCCGGTGAGCGCCCGTCCTCCAGGCCAGACGTCGCTGTGGGAGCGTCCGAGCTCCGCATAGGCGGCGTCCAAGTACCACCGACTATCTGAGTACTACGTGGCCTTGAGCTGTGGCTCACTGCGCGTAGCGGTCGCGCTGCGGCGTTGCAATTAGAGCACGTTTACACGTCGCCAACGCTTTTCGATACGGTTATTTGTTGTAACACAAAAGTAATGAAGAAAAACATGACAGAAAACAATGTTCAGGTGTTCAGGCATGAAGACAGCAGTCCATACAAATGGTTCTACTTTAAGTAACAGAGCACGGGTTCTTATTGTGAGACATCCCTCTTCCGCATTTCCTAGGCTGAACACCAGAGCTCACCAGTTATCTCTCACAAGACTATGCCAACAGAGGATCGGTTTCAGAAAATCTCATGGAAATCATTCAGGCATAGAGAACACATTAGTTTTCTGTCCCCTGTCCAAGCTGGGCCTTTTGCATTTAAGAAGCTATATAAGCACATTAGAGGATTCACGAGCGTTCAGAAGCACAGGTGGAACAAGTGAAAAGTGATGTGAGAACGGCTATTCAAGGACTGCACCACATTTCACTGTAATACCTGCAAAAAAACCTTTTATTCAACAAGCGGTCTTAAGAAATACGAACAGGTATGTTTAAGCAGTTTGTGTTTATATGCTTCAAAAATTACCACATCGTTGCGCACTCTGGCCGAAACTACTCCATTATCGTCGTTCAAAGGAAAGATGGCAGAAAATACCAGGTGCCAAAAAGAAATTTGGTCGTTTGGCAAAATACATCGTTTACAAGGTCACATAAACATGTTTTATAAATAGCTGTGTTGACGAAATGACCAATATGACCTTTGGACATTGAAAGGGGATTGGTTCCGGCTAAAAACTATGTATCGTTCAAATTTTAAAGGTCTTGACACTGGTATCATAAAGCGAAAGGGTTTCATATTAGTTCACGTATAGTTAGGTTTCATCTTAACTTTAATCTAATAACAATTTCTTTGTAATACTTCTTTTCTTTATATATCTGGGGTAACCGGTAATAATCAGTTATATCTGTGAAGTAAATAGATAGTAACGCTGTAGAGGACATAACACAGTGACATTATTGTGTTATTATCCTAAAAATAGTAACTAGTTGGTTTACTCTATACTCGCCCTGCACGCTGCTCTGAATCATATTATGTTGCCAATACTTGAGGTGAGATGATTTCTAATGTTTGTTACAACCCCTCAAATAATGGAAGGAAACGAGAGTATGGGAAAGATTACGCATTCGGCCCCCAGCCCGAAGTCCCTTTGAAACAGCGCGCTCGAATTGCAACGCCGCAGCGCGACCGCGACGCGTAGTGAGCCACAGCTCAAGGCCACGTAGTATTCTTCGTCTGAAAGGCACTACTATGACAGGAAGCTTATGGCTACTTACGGAACCCGGGGAGCCTATCAAGAAGATGTTTCGCTCTTACCTCGGAATCCGTCACAATCTGTGGAGCTTTTAGCATCCCATGAGAGATTGTCGTGGCGTTGCGCGCCCGAAAACTGATGTAAGTCGATGTGAAATCAAGTGAATTAGTTTTTTGCTAGGTGCATTCTCGAATGCACCAAGCTTCAGAGGTGGGTTAGGAACGCATTTTCCAATCAAATCGGTTCGATTAGGCCAATCAGCGGACATTCCGGCGTCAACTGAAGGTTTTCGGGAAGGTCATATCTCTCCAGTGCGTTCAAAGACGGCATATCGCTATCACCATTAGTATCTAACTTGTTGTTATTCCGACAATAACTCATGTTACTCGCGAGAATTTCAGCCCACAATGTTTAGGGTGCAATGGATCACTTACCAGGCCGTCCAATAATTCCTATCCGAAAATTTTCAAAATTCATAATTTTTCTTAGAAGTGTTATAATATCAGGCAAGTGTAAGAACCATCTAGAAGGTCCTCCAAAGCTCTACGCTAGGGGTATATAAGGCGCAGTCGCCGTGTCTAGCTACCAGTACAAGCTAAAATGGACCAAGGTCGAATTCGTACGTTCGTGTACTACGAGTGGCTGCTGGGCAACGACGCGGGCACCGCGGTCGCCAACATCTGCAGAGCGTGCAAGGAGGATGCAGTGTCCCAACGCACAATCAACCGCTTGTTCAATCGTTTCGAGAGCGGCGACACGAGCCTCGAGGACAGAAAGCACAGCGGGAGGCCTTCTACGGTGGATGATGACGAAGTCCGTCGCTGTATCAAGGAGAAGCCGGAAGCCACCACCCGTGAACTGGCGACGACTCTTGGCTGCAGCAAGTCCACCATCCACAATCGACTCAACTTACTCGGCTACCACAAAGTTCTGGCCCGTTGGATCCCCCACCGTCTGACGGACGCCAACAAGCAGAGCCGCGTGGCCGTCTGCCAGTCCCTCCTCCTTCGTGCGCATCGCAAGGAGTTTCTCGAGGACCTGGTCACTGGGGATGAGAGCTGGGTCCTCTACGACAACGTCGCCCGCCGTCGCCGCCGACGCCGCCGAAAGCCGACCTGCACCCGCATGCTCTGCTGCTGGTGGGACACCAAGAGCATGCTGTTTTTCGAGCTGCTCCCTCAAGGCAGGACGGTCACCGCCTCCATCTACACCGATCATCTCGAGAAACTAGCCGCCGCCATACGAGAAAAGCGTCCCCGACGAGCCTCGGTCCACCTGCTGCACGAAAACGCGCTCCCCCACGTGGCGAAGGAGACCCAGCAGAAGTTGGCGACGCTCGGCTGGGAGACGGTTGCCCATCCGCCGTATTCCCCGGACCTTGCCCCCTCCGACTACCACTTGTTCCGCCCGCTGAAGCACCATTTGGCCGGAAGAAAATTCACCAACCACGACCACCTCAAATCCGACATCGCGGAATTCTTCGAGTCGCAGCCCCCGGAGTTCAGGGCGAGGGGCATCGGCGACCTGCCCAATCGATGGGCCACTAATGTGGATAACCGTGATGATTATATTGTTGATTAGACTTGTTTTTCAATAAAGTTGAAAAAAATTAAAAATGGTGAAATTTTCGGACAAGAATTATTGGACAACCTGGTACTATTGCGCTCGCCGCACTGGCCAACCCATAAATTGCTCAGGCGTCATCGAAGGGTTGAAGCGTCTCATTTATAATCGCTTCAGACACAGCTTTCTCAGTCGGCGTCGTGTTGCGTATGGAGTTTTCACCTATGTGAAAGCATTCCTAAGGATTTGCTCTAACTTCATAGATGAAATGCAGTAGGTTCTAAAACTAATCATCCCATGAAGTACTAGAGTAGGCGCAATTGAATACGAGACTAAATTACATATTTGTATATGAGAAAGCAGGAATAGGTGCATGAGCGAAAAAGATCTATCAGCACTCTCCACTGTTAATATATTCTGTGTTATGTCATGCTAGAGTGGAATGCTGCAGTTAGCCTGTGGTCTTCGTGTATTCTTGTCATTGCGGGCTGTCTAGACTGTCACATTCGAAATATCTGCTGCACTTGGCTCAGTGCCAATCCTTTTCTCTGTTGAGTGCTGCAGTCAAGTAAGCATCAACGCGGCCAACGTGGAAAGTATTGGTTGCGCTCAGTCGCGAGGGCAGGCATTTGCGTTTCACAATTCGTGATGTACGGAGCTCCAGCGATGGCGTTGGCGAGCGATCTTTACAAGTGATATCTACTGCGAATGACAGCCTCATGGCGAAAATAGTGAGAAGGAGCAGGCGAAACAGCTAAGAAGCAAGAGTCTACATTGGACGTCAGCGAGGCTAAAAGTTGCCATGTTTTACGTCTTTCAGGCAACCACCTGAGGTCGATATTGTATATAGTTGACGAACATTTTATTGAGATCGCTTTGTCTTCGGTCAACATTGATGGATCAGGAAATAATAGAAACGTGAAGGCTAGGCGACCACTGTCTGAGAAACTCACCCTAAAGAGGTATTTGTTACTCTCCTCTTTCATTGTCACAACCACCTAAACAAGATAGTTGCAGGTTTATACTACAGGTTCCACTTTTAATGTGCGGTTTCCCTCTAGTGTGTAAAAGCCGAAATAAGGACAAATGCCAGATTGAGTCGACAAATTATGAAATCGCTTGTTTTCATATGCATTCCACTAGTTGGCAGTTAAGTTGGGTGTGGCCTCGTCTCCTTTAATGATGAAGACACGACTACACTCTAAGTTAATAGCAAAGTCTGCGAAATTAAACATTGTTTAAGGACATTATTCGGCAAGCCGCTGGACTTCTATACTCTGGAAAAACTCTTGTGACCCGTAGATTTCGATTATTACCAGTAGCGGAGCGGTGGGCCTCGGTGAGATTCAACTGGTGATGAGGAGGTTCCGACGAAAAAGCCAACGCTACGCGCTGTGATAATCGAAATTAGCAGTTCACTTGAAATGAACCAGAGTCTACTTGGCCCGAAGTTATTTTATCAATAGGTTTTGCTGCAATCGGAGTGTAGCTATTGGGCTCCTGACAATTTGAATGGTGCGGACCAAATACAATTGCGTAGAATATTTATTTATTGGGGGTGTGTATACAAGTCTGTTGGTACCTGCTCGTTGGTGCCCCTGCTTCTACTGCACCCAGCAGACGTTTGAGTGTACACAGGGAACGTTCGAGCGATATAGCGTGCACAACTATATCGCGAAAGTATCCCGCACATTGCATAAAGGTGTCGCCGTCCGGCACACTAAGGCCTCTGGTCCATAACACCTTAGGATCCGTACCTAGGGAGTCATGGAGTCTTTGGCCACAAGCCACAATTTATTTATTGTACGCCATTGTCGACGTGCTCAAAAATCACAAAGCAGTAAGTCAGAAACATGCAAACTAGTACAAAAAAACAAATAAAAATACAAGTAAAAACTTGGCGCAACGCTTCAACAGCCGACCACAAGACCACTGATCTGATTAGAGAATAATCGAAAAGGCGGCACGAGCTAAAGTCAGGAGCTTTTAAAGGTTGCGTGGGGGCAGCAAGGAAAAAAACCGAAGTAGTGCTAGAAGCTTGCAACCGATCCATATTTCCTATTCCGGGAAATAAATTCATAGCAATTCGTGTCCTATTAAAGTAACGATTTTGAAAGCGGCCCTACCTACGCGGCTTCCTAAGATGCATGTGGTCCTCCGACCACACTTAGGTATATGGGCGATGTATCTTAAAGGCACAGTCCAACCTCAGAGATAATTTTTGATATTATGGTCTTTAGCAACCCTGCCAAGCGCGAAATCTCAATTCGCTCAAATAAGCGAGAAAAAGCGAGGAAAAAGTCGGCCACGCCCCCTTGAAAGAAAAAATGGGGAACGCCCACTGACAGGTTTCCGACCTCAATAGGGAAGACACGCGCGAATGATTTTGTTCAAAACCTATGTTCATCGATCTGTTTTTGGTCTGGCTTTAAATTGTGGCCTGCATCAGAACGATGACTGCGAATAACGAGAAAATATAGGCTCGAGACAACTCGTCCGCGAACTTCTAGCCGTTCAAAATTCAAAATTCTGAGGAGCCAAAACTTCGTTCGTAGTGAGTTCTGAGCGATTCTGGAGACACCATTGTGATCAGCGTGAAATTTTCTCTAAGATAGGCTGGAAAACCAAAAATCGATTTTGAGCTTAGACTGTGGCTTCAAGATAATCTTCGATTTTGAGATTAATGGCTAAATCGATTGTTTGGCCCCGGGTAGAACATAAATGGCGAAGGAATCGAGAAAAACGCACCAGAAGGTCACGAAATCCTTTATTCTCACCCCACCTCTTTACTCTCACAGGAACTATTCGTTGTGACAATGAAATCATTTGTGGGCCCGTCCCTTACAATTATTTGCTTTCTGTTGCTCCGTTGTCTTCTTCGGACCTTACCTACTACTATTTTGCCTAAAATATTCTTCCATTTTCGACTAATCCCATTTTTCACCGGTGACAACCACCGTGAACATGTTCATACAACTGGACAACTAGTCCAGGCCAGAAATTAATGTCACTGAAATATAACGTTTTAGCGCGTTTCTCGCCGTTTCTTCGTATTTTCTGTAACACTCTATGGTCAACGCTTTGTTTTGAGTGGAAAACTCGGGAACGAAAATCATCATGAACACTGCCTTTGAAGTAGTTCCAAATGTCAGTGGTTGATAAGTGTAGATGACCGGTTGAGACGATTCCGTTCTTAGTTGCAGGCCTGTTGCACCACACTTGAGATAGGCAGAAACATGAAAGATGAAGGAAAAATTAATATATGGCTCCCACTCCAGTGACAACCTTATGAGACATGGGATGAAAACTTGGTCAATGATCGGCATAGCTAAATACGTTGCTGGGGACATAAACAAACAGCTAACAAAACGTCTGCCATGCCAGGAATCATCACAACCAGCCCTTGTGAACAACTTGGAGTGGGAGAAGCACTGCACAACCATTTAGCGATTGCCATGAGTCCATGCTTCTTCACGGGGACGAGAAAATTCCACACCATGGTTGTGTAGTAATTATTCCACGCCTCTGTGATACTGGGAGAGTTCAACTAGGCTTATAGTAAAACGGATCGAGCATTATATTGTACAAGTTTCTGTTCATCACCGAGAATGATCAATTAATCTGTATCTTCAGAATCATCAATTCGTCAGTCGTAAAATCGAGAGCAACTTGTTTTTCTCGAGACGATTCCTGAAGATGTTAACAGTAGGAGCATCCGTAGTGTCAGGGCTGGGATTCATGAAAGGCAAACCACGGTTACGGCTGGGCTAGCGGAGGAAATCGGCATTCACGAAAAATCCGGTTTGGTTACGGCTGGGCTACGATTGGGCTACGCGTAACCGCACCTCGAAGCTGCGGTTAACCGCGGTTAGCAGCGGTTTCGCGGCTTAGTCGTCGAATTGATGGTGTGTTGTATCAGTGCACAACACTGAGGAAACGCACCTTTTGCGAACACGCATAAAAACTTGATATCTTTAAGACAAGCTGAAAATACAGGAATGCCGCCGTTATTGACTGCCACATTATAGGCCCTCTAGCCGTAATGTGTTCCTCTCGATAACAACGAAAATTCTCAGAATCATCAACCTCATCTGTAAGTTTTATGTATGTTGCCCATGGCTAACTAAAATCATTATGCCTGTCCTCCCTACTCTCGCTCTCTTCTTTATTTTATAGCACATAGTTGTTCTTTTTGACTCCACTTTTTGTTCCTAATTCTTGTTTTCCGTGCGCTGACCATTTACCGAGCAGCCACAGGCTCTTCGCTGGGGTTTCTTTCCCATTTCGGCTCTGAATTCCCTCATTTTTTCCTCAGAACTTTTTCCCAACACTTTTCGTACACGCTTTCGTTATTTTTCTTTTGGAAAACCCTAACTTGGTTTGATACTGTGATGCATGATTTGGTTTTTTTCGCATTCACAACGTTCTCTTCTACTTTTTTTTTCCGAAGCGCCCACTTGGATTTCAAATGTTAATGTTTTTTACATGGATCTGTGATCAACCTGGGTTTTCTCGATGTTTTTAGCTCAAACTTGTTTTTCCCTTGCATTTTGAGCTTTTTCCATATGATTTTTCTAAGGAGTCGTTTTATTTTTCTCCTATTGTGAGCGACAAAAAGCTTGTGTGAGAACGACAAAGAGAAAAAAAAACAAAAGGGATTCTTAGACAAAAAAAGAGATGGAAAAAACTCGGAACTCAAACGACAAACGGAGAACTTGATGCTGAAAACTCATCGAAAGGACGATGATGATCCCTGCAGCGACACCTAAGCCATGTGAAACACACAAAAAAATTAGAGGGGCGTTTCGAAAAAAAAAGAAGTTGAAAAGGCTAGTAATGCGAGACAAAAGCTAAATTGGGGGTTAAAATTTCACCAGCAGGTTTGCGGCTCATCGTGAGAGAGCAGCATCACTTTATGTACTTTCAAAAAACCAAAAAGGATTTTTCAAAAATAGGAAAAAATGAAAAACTTTAAAATGGAAAAAATCATCTCCAAGTTGAGGAAAATGCTTTTGTTGTTTGGAAAATGTTTAAATGCCTGCGATCCATTGAAGAAGGTAAAGCACAAGGTAGACAAAAATAAGAATTCAAAAAGCAAGCAAAATTAGCAGTCATGTGCAATAAAAACAGTGACGGGTTAGGGGAATTCCGACCCGAGTGCCAATATTGATTTTCTCCAATCGAGATTCTCGGCGTCAATTGAGTGGCAAGTACGTGGCCGCGGAATGGTTAGCCACCCAACCGCGATGGGGCGGTTGTGAATGCCGGTTCGCGGTTTGGCTACCGCTGGGGTTGCTGCCCTAACCAAACCCAAACCTAGCCGGCTGCGTTCATGAATCCCAGCCCAGATGAGAGCATTCGCAACCACTTGGCACCACGGAAGAAAAGAGAATTGATGGTTTTCGGGTGATACTTTATTGTAACCTTAGGACATTGTAGGGCAATCGAGCAAGTTCTCCCTCGACAAGTCTTGAAAGTCCAGTATTTTCCGGCCCTTAGCTTCAGCTCGCCTCTGAATAACTTGAACCAAAATATGAGGCCACTGTAAACACGAATATTGTCAAAACGGTAGTCTCCCTATTTTCCGTAGAAGTGGCGGCGCAACCTCAATCTGCTACCTCAAAACTTGATCAAGTGAACCCTCAATCAGCTAGGAGTCAGTATTTTAGAGGCTGTTCAACAAGTCATCCCAGGCGAATCGGAACAAGCTATTGTTGGAGCCAAGTTGACAAATTTTCGTGATCGCAAAAGTCCTTCAACCGTAGTAAGCCCCCAAGGAGCCTGATTGAATGATGCTGACTGTTAGAAAGGCATCCGAGTGTCAACGTGCTTCGACCACGTTGAAGGTTAGCCGGCGAGGGTACCGGCGCAAGAACCTTAAAGGCACAGGACACCCAGAAAATTATTTTTCAGATTTCATGCTTGTCTTGGAGAGAGTCACATGCTGATCACAGTGATATCTCTGAAATGGTCCAGGACCCTCTTTGAACAGAGTTATGGCTCCCTAAAGATGCCTATTCTTTGAGGGTGAAAAAATGGTGGACGAGTTGTCTCAGGCCTGTATTTCTCTTCATTCGCAATCGTTGAGCGAGAGCGAGCCAGGATAAGGAGACCGCCCAGCAATGGTCTGAAGCACGGCGACTAGTTGAAATTCATCCATTCATCGAGCCGCTATCGAGTCCGAAAATATGTTAGGGGGTCGGGCCAGTGGTGGTAAGCGAAGGGGGTCGGGCCTGTGGTGGTCGCTTATATCTCGCTTATCTGGAGGAATTGAGATCTCGCATTTGGCATGTGTTATACAGGAGGGGTCTTCTACACAATTACATGAAAATCTCAAAATTCATATCTGAGGGTGTACTGTGCCTTTAAACAGAGATCTCATTTCCTCCAGATAAGCGAGATATAAGCGACCACCACAGGCCCGACCCCTTTCGCTTACCACCACAGACCCGACCCCTAACAGATTTTCGGACTCGATAGCGGCTCGATGAATGGATGAATTTCAACTAGTCGCCGTTCTTCAGTCCATTGCTGGGCTGTCTCCTTATCCTGACTAGCTCTCGCTCAACGATTGCGAATGAAGAGAAATACAGGCCTGAGACACCTCGTCCACCATTTTTCCACCCTCAAAAAATAGGCATCTTTAGGGAGCCATAACTCTGTTCAAAGGGGGTCTTGGACGATTTCAGAGATATCACTGTGATCAGCATGTGACTCTCTACAAAACAAGCATGAAATCTGAGAAATAATTTTCTGGGTGTCCTGTGCCTTTAAGATGAAATTTGGGAAGAGGCGCGAAAAAGATGAAATTAGGGAAGAGGCGCGAAATCCCGACACACTGGATTCGAACATTGGTAAAACGCGCTGCAGCGTGCAATCTTCTCACTGCGTTGGAGTAAACTCTGATAATTATAGTGAAGGGGGAGCGTGTCTCTTGTCAGGTTTCCTGGGTACTGCATAATCTAACATCGGCATGAATTTTGTTGGTTTTCTGTTCCCCATTGGAGGTTGGCGTAAACTCGGTGCTCCTATATTATAGCATATGGTACCGAGTTTGCCCCAACTTTCAACAGTGAACGCAAAGTCTCTTCTGGATCCGTGTCGACGTTACCGCGTTACGGCACAGAACGGGGTTGTTGAGCCATTCTCACCGTTGTCGATGTATGTGGTTTACTTACTTACTCATTGTACCACCCACAAACATCGACAACGGTGGAAATGGCCCTGCAACCCTGTTTAGGAGGAAAACAGCAAATGGAGGGGGTGAGCAGATACAGGGCCGGGAAGAATTTACTCTTGTAGCGGCACTGTGGGTGGTTTCCCACAGTGCAGTACAAAAGTAAGAAGTTGGCCCCGGCCCCACAAAATGCGTAGGCTTCCTGATCTGAGCCATACTATTCTATTTCCGTTGTAATCTAAAACACGTTTACGAGCTTGTATGCTGCCTTTAAGAGATGAACTGATTGAAATATAAGCCCCTCTGAGAATCTTCTTGATCGACGTACTTCTTCTGCCAATATTTCGTCGCTCTATATAAAGTTTGTTTTCTCCCTTATTCGCTCGGCACGTGTTCTCTAAAATTCTACTGTTCCTCACGATCTGAAGTGTTGATCGTGAGATACTGCTCAAGTCGCAGAGTTGAAAAATGTGGAAAAACATTTCGACAACTCGCTTCCGTTCACATTGGAGTATAGACAATGAAGAAACTTAGCGACGCGGATTTTTCCGTCAACTGCATCTAGGACGCTTTGAAAAAGCTCTCCCGGTTGTATAGCTCCGCTAATAAGCGATGTTTCGGGGTAAACGGCAGAGGAACAAAAGACAGGGGTAACAGAAACAGCAGACCGTTGTCATCAATTCGTTTTACCGTAGGGACAGGCACGAATTTTCAAATATTCTTTAACGCAACTGTTCTAACATCCCAGCATGTAAATTGACACTTCTTATTTTCAAAAAAATTTTGGCACAGAATACAAGAAGCAAAACCACTTACCTAAGAACCACTCAGGTTCGATGCGTTGTCTGCAGTCTCCCCAAATCCACAAACAGGTATGATAAATTTTTTTCCGAAACTTCTTTGAACAATTTTGCCCCTTCATGCGAGTGTTATGTAGGATGTATTCTACGAAGCCTAAAAAACTTCATTCTTCGAGCGCTCACCGCGCACCGTTTGAATGATAACGCCCTGATAAATCGAAATATTCCCATGAGTTTCTATATAACAACGACTGATGGCGTTATCACCTATTGTTTTTATGGAAACTTTATGAAAATATTGTCGATCACTGGTCGAGAGATAGCCGCTGCTCAGCGATCTAACGTGGTATCACTTGATCGATGTTCATGACTATCATTGCCTCCTCTTTTGCGTGCGTGCCACGTGTATTCGTCGCGGCTATCTTTCAACTAGTGAGCGATCATACTTTGATTTCATAAAGCGGAATCGCTCCTCCGTGCGGGGTGAGCGCTGGGAGAATTAGGTTTCCTAGGCCCAGAAAACACACCGATCGGTTGGAATTTTTTCCCTATTAACCTCTTCTCGATGGAATTACCCAAAAACATCGAAAACTGTGATACCGTTTTGTTATCGTGAACACTGCGTTTAAAGGCACTGGTCGCGATTAAAAAAGTTGCGAAACAAACAGAGAAAATCAGTTTGACTCGCAAACGGCTAAAAGACCAGGAAGGCTACGCGGCATGAAACGAGCTATAAATAGAGTTATTAGGATATTAGGTACCCAATTCGTGCACATGTGCACAGCGCCTCCCAAAAAGATCACAGTCTCATGCTGAGCAATCAAAAATCATTGACTTTCACAGCCACGAATGAATGCAAATTTAAACAACCAAAACAGCTGAAACAGAGACAAGCCCTTCATGCAATGTTAAATTTGACGAAAACAGAAATATTCGAGCAGGTCCTGCCCAAGGCTATTACTCGTTGGTTGAATTCCAATGTTCACCATCAAAAGACCGGAGCGTTCAGGCTTAAGATTTGGCCTAAAACAAGGGCTCTTTCGCAATTTTTTCTCATAGGTCTTACTACTCCGAATCCAAAAAAGGGTTTAGAGCAGGAAAGAAGACAAGCATATTTTATCGCGACCACTGCCTTTGAACTTCTTGGAGGAGGAGCGTCTGAGGAGGGAGCTGTGTGAGCAATTTTAAAGCGACCGCGAAAGAGGCTGGACGAACACGGATTGATTACAGTGACCTGTTGACTTGCCATCATCCGCAGTGATTATTTATTGTATTAGAAAAAGGATTTAGCGGCGTTTCGCCTGATTAAGATTTTCAAATGTTTTCGGCAACCATTAAACCGTTATTCGCTTCTGTGAACAGGTTTGGATTCGCTTTCCCAACGCTGTTTTATGTACTTCTATGTTTTATGTACCTTGTTCTCCATTCATGCTTCAATTATTCATTAGATTTGAAATCACATGATGTTTGACAACTCTTTCTCAACATCCTTCGTAGATATCCGAGCAGATGATATCCTTAGAAGTTCCTCCGGAGACCTCTATCCGGATTCTTTCAAACGACTGCTCAAACAGCTTTCGACACATGAGTTGATCAAGATGACTTCGACCATAATACTCGTCTTGTACGCACCGCATCAAGAATACCTGGATAAAAGATATGAACAATATGATCCCATAAATAGCTAAAGAAGAAAGTGTGGGAATATAATCTCCATTACTATTTTCCGGACATTCCGGGTGAGAAAGCAAATCGTACACATTAGGGAAGTTGAAACTCAGGTTTTTTTCAATTTTCAAGTGTTGTTTCTTCTATCTTGAATCATGTAAAGCCTAGTTTGCTCGTATGAGTCCGGGCGGAACAAGCAGCGGAGCGGTCGGTCATGACAAAATACAACAATGATAGGAATATTTTGACATGATCAACCCGATAAGCCCTACTTCGACCGGCTCGATATGAGGGAGATAGGCTGTAAGTTCGGTGTTTTTTCGCAGAGTGCATGTCCTCGAGTTCACGCATACTACGCGCAATCTGCGCTTTCCCGCAGTCCGCGTATAGGTGTCTATGTCTTCGAGCTGGCGATCAAATCAACATCGACCGTACTTTGACAATCGAGGATAGCAACGTGTTTACTCCGCCATATGGACAACCTGAAGAACGGGATTATTTTGGTGATAGGCCTGTCGTGTTCCGCTCCTCCAGCATTACAACTTCGCAGCGGGTTGTGAGCGATTCTGGTGACACCGTTTTGATCAGCACTAAATTCTGTACAGGATAACCTTCATAAAATGGGTAGCGATTCTGAGGTTGGATTGTGCCTTCCAGGAGTGCTGCTCCGAAACATCTCAAAAAAAAACTGAAGGTTTTCTGAGTGGCTGGAGATGTGTACTTTCTGAAAATATTTGTGCAATTTGCTCAATCACAAATGAACCTCCTCTATTTCTTCGCGAGCTTCGCCTTTCATCTCCGCAACAGTGTCGACGAGATCGTTGCAAGAATTGCAGGTTTTGTCGTTTCCTTGAAGTGTGTATATACCAGAGGCATATACCCAAGTTGTGAAGAGAATAAATGACAGGAGGAGGTGACGCATTCTGAAAAAAAAAACAACTTTTTATCGATGTAGTGCTTATGAGGTAGTGAATTTGTAGCTGTCCTCCCTTTAAAAGTTCGTGACAGTGCAGTGTTTTTTAGCACTTGTTTCATTTTCTAGGTGATCACATGCCGCTTCCCAAGAGTGTGGAGAATGGGTCGAAACTTGTTTTACATTCAGTGGTATTTAGGTTATCAGAGTTCCTTAGCTTCAGTGCGTTCGAGGACGATAGATAAAGAAGCTGTGGTGCGACAAAATGCTACGATTCCCGAAGAGAAGAAGATGGGCAATAGCATTGAAAACATAGCGCTCTCAACTGTGTGAGCTGCACACCGACAAGCGACCGTGGCAACAACAGTTTCCTGCTTATTTGCAGTATGTCAGCCCTCCGTGCGGCAACTGCCGTTGCTTCGACACAAAGTATACCATCGACCTAAGGCTCTGAGAATATGGAATCTAAGTTTTACTGCGATCATACTCTTGAGTCGGCATACGCCCACCCTTGGAGTTTTTCCCCAGAACCCGCGGAAAATCATGAATTTATAGAGACCATCTTCCCTGATCGGGTTCCTTATCTAAGTTTCCATCTCCCCCTATCGCTCTGTGTTTTATGTTATAGGTAGAGTGTTAATTGTGTGGGGATGGCTTCAGGTTGCTGCACGCTAAACACCGCTAGTTGTAGGTAGGAGAATCAGTCCTAAAATTCAATTCGAAGCGTTATGAGGAAAGAAATTTATAGCAAGTAAGAGGTGACGTTGCTTTTAAGGCAGAGTTCACGATAGAAATCGCTTTTCTATTTCTTCGCCTATCTTGAAAACGGTCCCACTCTAATTCCAATGACGTCACTAGAATCGTACATGACCTTCTGGGAACGGAGCTATGGTCCCTCAAAAAGTGAGCTAGGGAAGCATGGTGGACGAGTTGTCCGAGGCTTGTAACTTCCGTCTTTTGCAGTCAATGTAGGCGAGCTGACCTGAGTAAAAAGAGAAGTTGAGAATGAAAGGAAGAACGGGGCTTTTGATCAGAAGCCATCGCTCATCTCACTATCTCGAGTGTTCCATTGTTCACGTCGAGGAGCGAAAAGGAGCCGGACTTTCCCAATGCGGCGGGGTTTGCCCACTTCTTCTTACTTTTCCGTTTTGGGGCTCCTACGTAGCTTTTCGTCCCGTTTCTCCGACGCTATTCTGCTTTTGAGAGCCACGAGAAGCGTTTGTCATGGAAAAGTCGAGGATGAAGTCTATCGTGAAAAGTGCCATTAATGGAGAGCTGGAGCAATGAGATACCTGAGCGAGAACGAGCAATATTGTTATTTCCGCATTCGCCGCTGTTTTTATATAACGTGCTCTGACATATAGGCAAAGGGAATCGTAGTAAGTGCAGCCAAACAGAACTGAACAACCATTCTCACAAACACACACTGACGACCTTCTGTCTGCACTTCCTACAAACACACACTGACAACCCTTTATCTGTACTTTTTACAAACAGGCACTGACGACCTTCTGCCGGTGCTTTTCTTTTCGATTTCAGAGGCCGAATCCATCGAAGCACTTTCAAAAGTGAGCTAGCTAAATCGGCTAACCGCAATCGTTAATAGTTATTCACACGCATGCTGACCTGATGAAATCAGCGTTTAGTGAATCGACTCTGTGCCCACTTCTTCTTACTTTTCCGTTTTGGGGCTCCTACGTAGCTTTTCGTCCCGTTTCTCCGACGCTATTCTGCTTTTGAGAGCCACGAGAAGCGTTTGTCATGGAAAAGTCGAGGATGAAGTCTATCGTGAAAAGTGCCATTAATGGAGAGCTGGAACAATGAGATACCTGAGCGAGAACGAGCAATATTGTTATTTCCGCATTCGCCGCTGTTTTTATATAACGTGCTCTGACATATAGGCAAAGGGAATCGTAGTAAGTGCAGCCAAACAGAACTGAACAACCATTCTCACAAACACACACTGACGACCTTCTGTCTGCACTTCCTACAAACACACACTGACAACCCTTTATCTGTACTTTTTACAAACAGGCACTGACGACCTTCTGCCGGTGCTTTTCTTTTCGATTTTAGAGGCCGAATCCATCGAAGCACTTTCAAAAGTGAGCTAGCTAAATCGGCTAACTGCAATCGTTATTAGTTATTCACACGCATGCTGACCTGACGAAAGCAGCGTTTAGTGAACCGAGCCACTCAAAAAGAGGAGGGGAACTAAAACCAATTTATATATAAATCTAGTTTTTTTAAAAATGGTATTCTACACTGCGACGCATAAGTATAGCAACACCTTCAAATTAGGCGCATCATATGTTGCATCGAGGTTTCAGATATTGGGGAGAGTTTCTATGTTTTCTGCTACGACGAAAGCGATGGATCAAGCGGTATGATCAGAATTTGACTATTTCGCCCTCAGTTATAGAAAAAATCTGTATATCGCGCGATGCATAAGTATAACGACACTTGAGAAACATGGAAATATTCCACGATGATGGCTAGACTGAGCCATTTTCAAGTGTATTTTCATCGAAAGGGTTCAAGGTAAGGCTATACGTCCATTTTCCCGGCGTACTTCACCTGCCTTTTACGGGAAAACTCAAATTCATTTCTTCAGTAATGTTGGACTTCGACTTTGATGGATTCCCAGCCAGCTAGGATGACCAGTTGGATGTAGTTCCAAGTTTGTGCTGCATAAATCTCATCGCTTGGAACAGTTCCATAAAGCCGCAAGATTTGAGCGTGCGCGATCAATCATGAGAAGGAGCTTGGAAAACTTGAGTGCTTAACGCAACAAAGGCGCCGCTTGTCAAATGATGCATACGGTCATCTTTTTCAGCTATAGCAAGTTTGGAATCTCCTCAGGACCGTGTTTGGTTGAAGAAGATGGCCTAATGCACGATGTGTCAAGCGGCGAATTTGTGGCGTGGAGTACCCGAGTTGTCCAAGTTCTTTCTCATGTTTGATCGCGCAGGCTCAAGTCCAGCAACTTTATGAGAATGTTCTAAGCGATAACGTTGCTCAATTTCAGAGCCCACAATGTTGTCAAAGTGATTGTTTATTAGGGATTGCCAATTGCCGAGAAAAACAGAAACAATTGGTGTCTTTGGGAACTCGTCTGTAATGCCTTGCTTCCTAAGCTCCGTCAGAAGTCTGGGCAACCAGAGGCGTTAAGCGATTCAGGATCCAGCAGAAACTTGGAACTACATCCTTCTGGTCGTCCTAGCTGACTGGAAATCCGTCAAGCATTATGGAAGGATTGAACCTGAAATTTCCCATCAGAAGGCAGGTGGAGTTCTTTGGGAAAATGAGCGAATAGCATCACCTTGAACCAGTTTCATAAAAATACACGTGGAATCGGCCCATTCTGGCGATCATCGTGGGATATTTCCATGTTTCTCAAGTGCTGCTGTACTTATGCGTTGCGCGAATTGTAGACTTTTTTCTGTAACTGAGAAAATAGCCAAATTCTGATCATACCCCTTGATCTATCGTTTTCGTCGGAGCACAGAACATAGAAACTCTCCCCAATATCCAAAACTTCGATCCAACATACGACACGCCTATTTCGAAGATGTTGCTATACTTATGCGTCGCAGTGTAGGTTTTGATTCATTATTGCATTTCCTCCGGTATGTTAGCTGAACCGATCAACCACGAACGTTTACCTGCGTAAATACACTCATTTACAGTACATGAACTGGGTTAAGCCTCGGTTGCGCTGAACGACTGTTGGGGTGGGAGAGTAGATCGGTTCGTGGCTAACCAACCTCTTATGATCAAGGAAAAACATGTTCACCTAGGACTATTCACATTAACTGCTTAAAGGCAGCATACAATCTTGTTGAGATAGCTACGCTAGCGGGTCGTGCGGGCTCTAGTAGAACGCTCGCGAAGTTTCAGGCGTCAAAACCGAATTAAAATGATCGTATTTGAGCCTTATTGAGTCACCGAACCAACCTTTCTCCGCCCATCGGTGCGGGCTCCGCCTCTCTATACAAATATTCAATGCTCGCTTACGGTCATATCGTCTCATTGTTTACCCTTATAATGGAGTAAGCGTTCTAGTGAGGGCCGAATAAGTGTATTAGCTTCGTTATCCCAAACAATTTGTTGCTAGCTTAGCTATTTGGGCCAATGCGGTGTAACTTTTTTACTTCTGGACCAATACAGAAAGAACAGAACTTCAGTTCAATAGATTTTTTTTCCGGATTTTCCGATATTTCTGAATTCTAACAGCTTCAGACCATCGATTCATTCCATGAAATCATTGATATCATTTGGAGCGTGTATGCTGCCTTTGAAGGCACAGTCCAACCTCAGAATCGATTTCATGTTTTCCACCTATCTTGAAAATGGTCGCAGATTCCAATGATGTCTCTAGATTCGTTCAAGACCCCCTGGAAACGGAGTTATGGCCCCTCCAGAACTGGACGGCAAAAGCACGGTGGATCAGTTGACCGAGGCTTGTAAATTTCGTCATTTGAAACCGATGTATGCGAGCGGACCGGAATTGATAGAGAGGCTGAAGATAAAGGGGTTGAACAGGGATATTGATCAAAATGCATCGCAGATGTCGCCACTGTTCAGCTCGAAAGACTATAAAAGGGGAGTTCCAAAGTGGCCTCTCGAGGTAGGCGCCCCAGGGTGGCTTCCTCCTATATCTCGCTCATCCGCACGAACTGAGAGCTCGCACTTGGCAGGTGTTGTATAGGGTGGGTCTGCTTTAGAGACAAGTGGGGATGTCATATTTCGTCCCTCAGGTTGGACTGCGCCTTTGAATGTGGTGTCTACTATGAATCTCGTTTTCGAGGTTTCGGTGTGAAACCCTAACTAGGCTTACATTTTCCGTGGGCTTTCATAAAACCATGTGTTGAGAGTTGCAGGTATGGGACACTGTATTAATAACCCGTTTCCAAAATCCCCTAAATGCCTCAGAGATTTACAGTAAATTTCCAAAAGTGGGCATTTTCATAGCTTTGCGTAGATGAAAGGGGTACACGAATGGCGATTCTCAGGATGTTCGGGAAAATCGTCTCGGATTAGGCTGATAACTTATTTTTACGGGTTTCCCTGATGCTGATCACAAAGCTGAGGCCCATTTGTCAATATAAAAAAATTCCATGTGATTTGGTCCAAAGTTTCAAAATGGGGGAAATTTTGCTGGAAAAACGCCACTTTTGACGATTTTGAGATTGCTACGATCAAATCGCCTCAAATCGTTTACATAGGGGTGGTTCGAGCTGCCTAACACGAATCTGCAACTCGTGTATCGATTTTCGATAGATCACGGAAGATTACGGTGGGTACTCAGAGGATCGCGGGGTCGTAATGGAGCACAATAGGCTTTCACCTCGACGAGGATAGCGAGGGCAGCACGAGGGGAAGAGCTGCTGCTCGAGCAGCACGTGCTGCCTTTGTGCTGCTCTTAGCAGCACGTGCTGCCCTCGTCCTCCATTTGTCGCCTCAGCTGCTGCTCTGTGTTGTGGCCAGCTTAGTGTGGTAACACTGCTCAAAGTGCTTCCGTAGGTAACTACGACCATACTCATGATTCACATGGAGAGTTCTTCCCTTTTAGGAACATGAACATGCCCACTTCCTGGCAAGTTGTATTGAGTTAACACAACCAATCGATCTCCAGCCCTATCACACGGAATACCTTGAAGGCAGTGCCCACGATCAAAACACTTCGGGTTTCCAACGTAAATCGAAAGACCCGGGGCTCAATGCATCAATAGTGCCGAAAAAACGGCTAAGAACGATCACAAAATAGCCCTATACGGTCCCAAACTTGAATGTCCGCTCACGCCACGCCCACTTCCTCAACGGCTACCGATAAAAGTGTCTGACTGAAGTGACCCGACTATAAGAAGGCAACCGATTATCAAATGGGGTAAGTTTTATTGAGCGGAGTGGATTCTAACCTCCTGGATGTATGTTGTTACCCCTAAGGCCGGGTTTTCAGTAGTTTACGGATCGGAACCGGTTGAAAGGAGTGGGCGTGGCGTGAGCGGAACACTCAGGTTTAGGGCCGCACAGGTCTTTTTATGTTCGTTTGTAGCCGTTTTTCTGACATTGCTGGTGTTTTCATATTTCTGGTTCAGTGAGTGCATCGAAATGATTTTCGCATACCTTCCCCGCTGTACACTTTTTCGACAGTCCTGTTATCAGGTCGACTGTACCAACATCTGTTGCTCGCAAAAACAATAGAGGGAGTTGAAGTCAAACGATATCTCCTCATGAATCTGCAGCAAAGGTTTGTCAATTCAATGCCAGTTTGTCTTCGAGTTAAAGACCAGGCGCCGTCGACCAAGACACACTGCCATCCAATCGCAAAATCGCCGCGACCTGACGCTACTAACTGCCAACTGCTCGAAGCCATTTTTCAACACTTTCATTTCATCTCCAACTGGTCGCCTTTCTATGACTCAATCTTAGGCTAAACGCGCGGTGGCGGCCAATGATTTGCGCGGGGATCTCACTTTTATCAGCGCGCGACCTCTCAAACGTGGTAGTTTTATGCAAGATTCACATTTTCTATGCATCAAGTCTTCAAAAAAAAACTTTTGTTATTTCACTGATTATCAAATTAAACGTCGTTTCACTCTGAAGAAAATGTCAATTTAAAATTTAAAATGGCACACTCGAGAAAAGAAGTTCCCTGCGAGCAATTTAAACGGTTCAGCCCGGCTAAAAAACAGATGAATCGTTCTGGAAAAAGGGATGAGTCGTTCCTCTTATTGGATGGTGGTTGTGTAAAAGTGGTCAAAAATTCGATAGGCGTTCGGCTCTTCTAGAACGATTTTTTTAGCGTGTTTTTTTTTCAGATTTGCAACAATTTGTTTTTTTTTTCAAATCTCGAAGGTGTAAACGGAAAATTTTGAAAAATCACCTTCTCACTCTGAAATGCGTTTCCTTGAACTTAAACTTTACTCGCATTTTTGACAGAAAAACCAATTGTTTCGGTTTAATGTCAGAAACTTGTATTTTTCAAATGCTGAGGGGCGATGGTTTGCCGAAAATTAGGCGAAATTGGGAATACATACCTTTTCTTCACGAAAAGCACATTGCTCACAGAATTCAAAGCCGACAACTTTCAAAAACAACCTTTCAATGAAAATAATAATTCGAACTCTTCCGAAAAATGTCCACGGTAATAATTTAAAATAAGAAAAAATGTTCAAGAAATTCTAAAATCGTTGTTTTTTGGAAGAGAAGAAATCACCATTCAATAAATGATGAATACTCTGATATTTGAATTCCGTTCAACCCTGAGAGTTCCTCTAAACAGTGCTAATTTCAGCGACTCAAATATATTTTGAGGGGAACTTTATTCTTGGAATATGTGAATATAACTATTTTTTTACAAAGAAAGTCATAATTCTACACGTGGAACTCTGAGAAAATTGGTATGGGGTTCCCAAAACTAATCTCAGATTAAACAGTTTCACATGTAGGGCTGGATCAGCATTCGTCTCCTTGAAATTAAATTTGGAGAATGTACCCAGTTCTTTTCCTGCTTTCAAACGCAAAGCTTCGAGTATTCGTCTTGCGTGGTATTTTTTCAATTTGTTTTTCTGCTGTATCATACTCTACGCCCGTTTTTTCACGTCCACCTTATGTAGTGTATTGATACAAAATAAATAAATAAATCGTTTTTCAAAATGAGAGAAACATATTATCACGCCTAATTCACATCTCTACAGTCCCACAACCGAGTGAAAATCAATTATTGTTCAAGGTATAGAGAAATTTTGTGGCAAGAAATGTTTTTGGAGACTCACAATCACTACTTACCGAGGCCTGTGTTGAACGGCCCTCGCAAACTCGTGCCAGATACGAGGCCGCCT
The DNA here is from genome assembly GCA_029168955.1 of Aplectana chamaeleonis. Taxonomy (NCBI): domain Eukaryota; kingdom Metazoa; phylum Nematoda; class Chromadorea; order Rhabditida; family Cosmocercidae; genus Aplectana; species Aplectana chamaeleonis. The sequence continues at coordinate 258,756 of JAPDOI010000654.1, forward strand.
AGGGTGGGCATGAGAAGGCCCGTAGTGGCAGCATCATTTCCATCAGCTGTAGCGAAGATCAAAGGATATAATCAAGGATAAATAAGCCGTTGTAGATATGAATGAGCCTCAATGAGGTCTCTATTTTTGAAAGGTCGACCCAGCACTGATGCTGAGCTCGACATATCCCCTGCGGGAAAGGGATTATGAGAAAGAAAGGAAAGATCATAAATGAAGAGCAGCAGTTGGGGCCACAATGAAGAGCAGCAGTTGGGGCCACAATGAGGAGCAGCAGTTGGGGCCACAATGAAGAGCAGCAGTTGGGGCGACGACTGGAGCAGTTGGGGCGACTGTAGCAGCAGGTGGGGCAACTATACGAGCAGCAGTTGGGGCAGTGAGCGGAGCAAGAGGACACAACGTGCTGCCCTGGGCAGCAGTTGGGGGAACGAAAGGGGCTTACACCTCGACGAGTAAATGCGTTAGTAATCCCCTCGTGCTGCCTTACTAAGCCGCGAGTATCTGAGTAAGCGGTAGCTCGGTCAAAATTTCAGATTTGAATCGAAATTTCACTGTGGGTGTTATTTGGGACGCTGAACACGATTTTGAGGTCCATTTTTAGATTTTCGAAATTCTAAGGCAGGTAACGCCAGTCAAAAGGCGTTTCGCCAACCGTAACCTACCGTAACCCTATGTCAGACGAGGATTAGACCCCAGATTCATGTTCAGCAGCCAAAATAAGCCCCAGATGCAAGTTTTGATCCGAATCCGAAAAAAATTTTCTCAACACCCCAAAAACTCCCTGATGCCCCTTGGCAGATGCTGGAGAAGAGAGGGGCGAAGAAGGTTTCGGTGTGAAACACGGGCTAGAAATCGATAAAGATGGCTTTGAAAGTAATCCCAGTGTGCCTACCTATCCCGGTCCGCCCCCATTCGGACGAGCTTGTGGCTCCGCACACGTTTTGATGGCGAATTGCCAAACTACTCTGCCGCGTCCAGCCTGATCTATTCGGGCAGATTTATTCATTTATTTTTTACGTGGATATGCATCCCAAGCGGTATAAAACATTGATAAGGAAAACCGAAGAAGCAACAAGAAAGTCAGTAGAAATCAGAAATGTGGTAAACCGCGAAGATCATCGCTCAGGTACCTGTCGATGAGCCTTTTGTACATGAACAACGATTTTGGCAAGGCACGGGCTCTGGAAAACCTTGAAGAGTCGGAGCCCTCTCTCTGTGTAAAGAAGGAGGCCGCGATTAGCGCGCCCTTGCGGAAATCGGCATGACCCATAATTCTCGTCCGCGCCCTAAGCGTTTTAAACCGTCATTTCAGCTTATTCTGAAGGTTTCTCTTCGCTGTTTCTGCACCATTAGTTACCTCACGACTGAGCAATCAAATTTTTGGGTCGAAATCGAGAGCGATGTTCATCGTGAACACTGCCTTTAAAGGCAGGGTTCGCGATAAGAACGGTTGTTGGGTTCTCTTCATAAGGTTCCGGCCTGCCACACAACACAAAGAACAAGATTCTCATAGATTTGTTTTGTGGTTTCTTCTTTTGCTTTTAAAGGCAGTGTCCACCATCCATGTCTGATTTTTTGGTGGAGATCGGCAGCTGCGGAGCCTAGCGCAACCCTAACGTTAAAAAAAACCAAGAGAAATGAGCTCGAGACGGTGTTCTACGGCCCCAAAGTTGGACACCCGTCAGCTCGTCACACCCCAGACGCACTTTCCACGCCCACCGACGTGAACAAATGAATGCTTGAGATTGTGAGATGAGAGATGGTTTTCGATCAATAGCCCCGTTCTTCCCTTGATTCTCAACTTCTCCCTTTACTCAGGTCAGCTCGCATAGATCGGCTGCAAGGGACGGGAGGTACAAGCCTCGGACAACTCGTCCACCATGATTCCTTAGCTCAACTTCTGAGGGATCATAACGACGTTCGCAGAAGGTATCGTACGATTCCAAAAACATCATTGGAATCAGCATGGGACCGTCTTCAAGATAGGCGGAAGAGCAGAAAAACGATTCTTATCGTGAACACTGCCTTTAAAGCAGATAGTGGTCTCCAATAGTTGACAGCATCTACTTTAAAGGCAGGGTTCGCGATAAAAGCGACTCTTGAGCTCTCTTCTTGAGAATGTAGATTTGTTACCACAAATGTAAAAATAAGTGAAAAAAAACGGAAATTCGCTGAAAAAAAACGCTAAAAAACAAAGTGTATCGGCTAATTACCGGTGTCGGCTGGCCCCCTAATTAACGAGATTTTCACTTATGCTTGCTTGTCTGCCTTTTATTTTGCTGCTAAAGTGGTCAGTAGTCCCCAGAAATGCTCAAAAATTACTTCAGAAGCAAAATCAAAGTTGACAATACAGGCTTTTACACAAATCTCGATAATGAGGGGCGGAAGGACACCAAGCAATAACTTGTTCCTGAGCGTTTTTTCTCAAATTTTTTATTTGTTTTCCTTTCTGTGATGGCCAGATCTACCATTCCATGGGTATAGCACAACAACCGATTTTATCGAGAACCCTGCCTTTAAGAGCAAAACAAAATAAGGCAAACTGAGAATTCATAAAAAAATCGTATATTGGAAGCGGGCGAACACCCAGCTCTAATAGTAAGGGGTAAAAGAAACTTGCATCGCGCCACGAAAATCGCGCGCGATGTGATTTGCTCTGCGATGTACATCGCGCAAACACATAGCATCGCGCTCAATCAAGACCATACTTCGACTCCATTTTACGTTCTCACTTGAACAATCACATTCCGAAAAACCAGGGTTTTAGAGTTTTTTGCGCTCATTTTCGCTGTTATTTCGTCTTCGCAAATGTTAATTCTCTCGAAGTTGTCCGCTCGTCTGATTGACTGAATTTGTGTGCATCTAGTTTTCTATATTTGACCTTTTTTATGGCAAGATCTACTTTCTTATGTGGATAGCACAAGGACCGTATCATATCGCCAACTCTGGCTTCAAATTTATCGCGAACCCGGTCCTCTTCTGAAACAACACTTCGGCGAAAGAGTTCAGAAGTCGTTTGAGAATGTCCGCTTTTTTCGCCAAATTTGGCTTCTCGCTAGGAGTTTACTCTTGCAGATAAGTGGGAGGACTCATTAAAGAAACTGATGCTGTAGGAGTTTGTTTGGCAAAATGCTCCCCTACCACGATGTCCTCATATCGCAGTGCAGGGCGCTGGGACGTGATGAAATCGCTAACGCGCGCTCAACAGCAGGCGATCGCGCAAAAAACTATGGTTTAAACCCGAAGTGAGCGCGATGCCATCGCGCGTAGCAGCTGCCGCGCAGACGACGGCTGACCTCGCCGCGGCTTTCCGATTCCTTCGTCGCGCGCTGCGATCAGTGCTAGATCACCCTTCTGAGTGCGATAGCATTGCTCCAAGTATTGTTTCCTCCGTAATAACTTGTTAGCGCTTGTTGTAAAGCGTACGTAGCGTCGTGAAATAGCGCTTGATTTAAAGTGTGTGCGGAGTTGTGGAACGTGAGAAGCGCTCATGTGAAGCTTGCGCCGCGTTGTAGAATGTGATAGGCATTTGATAAGCAGCCTGCGTAGGGTCATAAATTTTGAGTAGCGCCTAATGTAGAAAAAGAGTAGAGACGTGAATGGTCAGTCGCGCTTCATGAAAAGCCTGCGCAGCGCCTCAAAATGTAAGTAGTGCTTTATGTCGTAGAATGTGAGTAGTGTAAAATCGGTGAACAGGATGCCGTGGAAAAAGAGTAGGACTTACAAGAGGGTATGGTGGAAGGTAATCCACAAGTTTACAAAGATAGATTATGAATTTCTCGACACAGGCTCAAATGCTGAAATCCACGGGAATATAAAGTTTAACGAAAGTTTCCTCTCAGTCGCCGCCGAAGAATTCGCACAAATTCTTGGCGCTTTCCCTGGCCAAACGTTATGAGAACTCGTTTTTGAGCTCTCAGTCGAAAACGGCGGTCATCGGATTTCGAGCCAAAATTCGACAACAATCCAAAATGCGTGGTTAGCTTATCAATACGCTTCTACAATTCTTCTGACAACACAACAAAGCTGCCAAAACTGAATGGGTATTGATTCCTTACATGGGCTAGATGATACATCTTGCGGTATTCCTCAATGGGGCGAGACCCATATTTTTCAACGAATTTTGTGAAGTGGCTATTATGGCTATCAACAAAGGTGAATCCAACTTTTGTTTTTTCCATGAGTTAAAAAAATGGCACAATAAGCACTATTTAGTCAATAATTGTCAACATCAAGAAACGGCAAAGTTTTCCCGCAAAAACTCGTTTTGTAGGGTAAGAATGATAATCAGTTCAAGTTCATAAAATTCGCAAAAATCTAATATCACGCCCCGTCAGGATGTTACGCGACTGTTATTACACCCATCCCCCACAGCAGGGTCAAGCCTACACTGGGATGATCCCAGTGTGCGAGGAGGGGGTGCAGTTTGGAAGACCGCGCAGGGGGGGGGGCGCAGAAGTGGGTCGCGAGCGAGTAAAAATCAGGATCTGTTCCGCTCAGAAGAATGTTCTGTTTCCGATGTTTCTTTTTAGAATTTCAGGCGGGGATTCGCCTTCATTTCAGTTTTTACTGTTTCATTGTTGGCCCCCGAAATGTTACCAACCGTTTTTTTGAAAAGCAAAAAACCGGATGATCTGTCTTTGTGCGAATCAATACGCCAATACCGCTCGCGAACTGGCTGTTCATGATGTGGGCAATGTGTTTATCTCTAAAAACCCGTTAAAATTTGGGTAAAAAATGATTTGATATGGTGGCTCTTCTAGAAAGCTTACCTGTTTCTTTTTCTCGTTGGTAGAAAACAAAGTGAGTGTGACATAAAGGTGCGACATGCACAATTAAAACGAATTCGTTTTCTATCCTACTGTCTGGCTGCTCGCGAAATCTCATCTCCAAAGTGGGGCGTGGAGATGCTTCACACTACCAGGATGACATCCAAAAATGTACCGAGTCCGCAGGTGGCCAAGTTCGAAAAAAAAGTTGTTCTCCTACCTTTACGGAAATGATCGTTGAAACAATTGTAATATTTTGAGACCTCCTTTTTTTGGTACAAACATTTTTTTCAGGCATTCAGAGTCCAGAGGTGGGGAAGGTCAAACCTATACAGGAATGATTTTTGAAACATTTGCAACGGTTTGGGACCTACACTTGGGAACAAAGAAGAATTTTTCTATCGTTTTTTTCAGTCTGTAACAGAAAAATGAGAGAAAAACTTTTTTCTCATATTGTCCATATAGGGTTCATTTTGAAGGTTTTTCCTAGTACTATTCACAGCCCGAGTTTGAGATCATAAGCTCTTGATTGAATCGAAACCTGCCACTGGGATAACGAAAATTCGTTTAATGGTATTTAGACCCCTAAAAACGGCTACTATCCCGTTGAGGGAAATTTTCGGAATAGGAGCTCTCTACACACAGAGGAAGGAACTGTCCTGTTTTTGCCGTTAGATAAGGTCACGCTACTCATTGCAAGCTACGATCTAATTCCGCAATCGCGTTCAGTTCGCAAAGTCTCATTATCACAATCGTAGAAGCGAAGCGGTTGTTTTAAGAATGATTCTAGTCAATTTTTTCAAAAGCAGCCGCTTCGCTTCTGCGATTGTAATAATGAGGATTGAACGCGATTGCGGAACTGAACTATATGTGGTCCCGAGTGGAATTAGACCCGCAGAAGGCCTTCTTCGGTGTGTAGAGAGCCCCTATCCCACAATTTTCGGTAGATCCTCCTGTAATGAAATGCGCGACATTTTCTAGTACAACCTTCAGTGAAGAAAAACTCGCCACCCTGTATCAGCAGAGAAGGAGCAAATCAAGGTGTCATTTTTTGAGTCAAAAAGGCCCAACATACCTTCCGGGCTTATAGCAGTCCGGCATCGTCAATCACTGGATGAGGGATCGTCGCGACGCTGCTTGGCGGGGAAAATTGCGCGAGGGAAAACGAAGGGGGAGTGGCCATTGATCGAACGATTTCGCGCCCAACTGCTGAGCTCGGCTACATACATATCTCCCTGCGACACACCAAAGATATGAACAAAAAACTTTGGCTCGTAGATCCGGCCCATGTAGGGTTTACTACAAAGCTTTTTACTCGTACTATTTGAGGTTCGAGTTTGATACCCCTAGCTCTTGTTTGAACCGAGAACGAGCTAACAAACAAGGAAAATATTGATAAAATTTTTATATATAAAAAAACAAAAAAAGAAAGAAGAGAATTAATGGGAAAAAATAGAATTTTGTTCGTGGAGGAGGGCCGCAGTGACGAGTCACTCGCTGGAAGGGGTGGGGGGCACTCTCCACCGACCAATCCCATTGCTACGCCTGACCATGCCTCATAGCCCTGCTCTCTTATTATGTAGTCCTGTACACTGCCATGTGTAGCAATGAGTGTACTAGGTGTGTACATACGTCATACGCGCACCAGCACGACATTTGCGACATAACATCGGCATGGATCGCAAAAAGACTTTGCTTTCACTGTTGATGGTAGGTGCTAACTCGGTCCACATGCATATGTGTTATAGCATATGGCACCGAGTTTGCGCCAACCTTTAACAGTGAAGGCGAAGTCTCTTCACGATCCATGCCGATGTTACACCTGTGCGACACCTGTGCGACACCTGTGCGACACTTACGACATACGCGCACCATGCCATATTTTTTTTTGAACAATGTGCTCTTCTGCCTTTCCTTGTCGTTCTCATAAATTCAACACAGTTGTTTCCTCGATTACGCGCCTGACCAAACTCGCCTTTTCCTTGCCTTATTCCGTATCTCATTTTTGTGAAGTTCTATATTTTTTTTGAATTCCACTCTCATAAATCTGTCGCCTTTCTCACTTCGTCCATTTTAGTGTTTGACAAATTTCGCTTTGGAATCCAGGGTTACTCGCCATCACTTCTCGATGGGCTAAGCCTTGCCTTGGATGCATTCATTCCACCACGGCTTATCAGCTTAGCGATTCACTGTCAACAAGGCTGAAAGGTCAGTCTTCTAATATTTCTTTCGTTGTTCCTAATCTAATGTAGGTCCTCTTCAGTTTGAGAGTCCAGCGTCTTTCAAGCTGTATCGAATGTGGCGATCCTCATAAATGTCTTACAAATTCTAATAGAATATTTGAGAGCATCGGTTGTTTTTGTCCCCCTTTAGGGCAGCTGTTTTTGTACGGATTCGGTCGTTTGAATTTCTATCGAAAAGTAATTATGGCAGCTCTCCGAGGCGTAATAGCGTTGAGAAAAACGGAATAAGAGACAGAAACCGGTTCTGTAGATAACTGCTCTGGTGAGGGTCGGCTTCTTGGGTCCAGATCTTGTCGTCAATATCGACACAGCAGGATCACTGCCGTACTTTTACCTGTGAGCACATTCAGTTGTTCTTAATGAAAATGGAAATGGATTCTTCGGAACTTTACCCAAAATGTTTTTGAGAGCGATTTTACAGATTCATTGGCTGTTTGAATCAAAGGCCACCGCGGAAAAATGAAGGTCAAAGTTGGCAGTGATACAGGCGGGATGTTGACAACAGCTTAACTCAATGAAGCCTTTCCTAAGGGGAAAATCTGCAAAGCCGTTTTTTTTCGCGGGGAAGATAGGCTTTTTCAACGCTGTTTTACTTCTGACAAGGAAAGGATAATCACACGTCAAGGCCATTACAAATGAGTTTTCGTTTTCTACGATCAATGTTCGACGTAGAATTCGAATTTTCGCATTGCAGCTGCGGAATGTTTATCTGAAGAAGTTAGTAGATGCGCTTCCACACCACGGCGTATAGTAGTGGCCACGGTGTGTAAAGATCCTTCCTTTGTGAGGGCTATCTCAATTGTTATCCATTCAGAACTAAATAACGAAGTTCATCGTGGACAGAGCTATTAAATTATTTATTGATGCTGAAAACGCATGATGTTTGACAACTCTTTCTCAGCATCCCTCGTATATATCTGAACAAATGATGTCCTCAGAAGTTCCTTCGACGACTTCAGTCTGGATTCTTTCGAACGACTGCCTAAACAGCATTTGACACATAAGTTGGTCAAGATGGCTCCGGCCGTAATACTCCTCTTGTACGCATTTCAGCATGAATACCTGAAGAAAAAGCTGTGAAAATATATCTTAACTGAAGAAGAAGGTGTAGCAATGCAATCTCCATTACTTTTCGGGTAACTCTGGTAAAAATGCAAACAGTGAATATGAGGGAATGTGTAAACGTGGTTCGTTGTAAAATTGGCGATTGCAATTTTTTTTGTGTCATAAATGATGCTCGCAGTTATTGCGAAAATGCTCGTAAGTTCGGTGTCATTCGCACAGGGTGAATGTCCTCAAGTCTAGGATTGCGACACTCAGTCTTAGCTCAGTTTGCAAACTTACGCTTACATAGATGTTTATGTCTTCAACAAAATACATAGAACTGACGAGCAAAACTGCATCGATCCTACGTTGCCATTCGAAATCAGGGACGTGCTTCCTTAGCCATCTAGGCAAGCTGTTGTACAACATTCTTAGTATGAAAGATTTTTCGTGTTCAATTATGTCAGACTATCAGACCTATATCGCTGGGGAAGGCTGCTCTGAAGTTTCTTAAAAAAAATTCTGAATGACTGAAGATGTATGATTTCTAAAAGTACTTGTGCAATGTTTCCCATCACTAATTTACCTCCTCTATTTCTTCGCGACCTTCGCCCTTCATCTCCGCAACAATTTCGACGAGAACGTTGCACGAATCGCAGGTTTTGTCGTTTCCTTGGAGTCTCCATATACCAGAGGCAGACACGCAAGTGGTGAAGAGAATACATGACAGAATGAGGTGACACATTCTGAAAAAAACAGCCTTATAATGGTGTAGGAAATACCTATGAGGTGGTGACCTGGCTGTTGTCTTCCAACCAAGAATAAGGGTTCTGCTCCGTGGATTTTTGTGTTTTCTACGGATTGTTCCATTTGCGATTGGGTCATCAATGCCTCACCGCCACTGCTTCGGCAAGTTTCGGGATCTAGCACTGATCTTCGAAACCAACTAGAATGAAGGCTTTCTCAGGAACTTTGTTGGTCGTTGTAAAATTTACATTCGTTACAGATCCTTCATTTACATTCGTTACAGCGAGTGAAAGCGACACACTTGCTGCCTATATAGACTTTTGATCAGTGCCATGGCCCGCATAGAGTTCACGTAATAGTTCAGTCTGACTAATGGACGAGGGAGCGCAGGTAGATCACCGCGCGCGAATGGAAACCCCATTGGCCAGTGAGGCCGCCAACACCTCACGGCAAGCCGCCTGGTTCATGCGTCAGACTAAATCGAATGCGGAAACCATACACATAAGGACGGTGTCAAAGTGTCACGTCTCTCTTTCCAATTTATTTGGCCCATGATCTGAAGTGTATACTGGGTAGGTGAAATATTCCGTTGCATTCGATAGTTTGCTTGAAGGGAATCAAGGCAGACACAGCGGAAATCAATTCTCCTGACACACTAAATTCAGCACATAAATGTTTCAGCTCCACGACCACTCTCGCTTCCCTTGAATTTCCTGCCTCTGGCGATATACCTTCTTTCACATCGCCAAAATTTGTATTAGCGTACGATCATTTTTTGGCAGACTTATTGAGACTGACCCGATCACTTATCGCTGGCTGACGTAGCAAACTGTTCCCTGCCGCACGCGGTGCTATCCCTTCGGCTTTTCCCGAGATTCCCAAGGGTCTGTCTTTCGTAGTATTTTCGTTACCTAGCAATACCTTCCCAAGAATGATTCACACAGGAATTAGTTGACCAATAAACCTCCGATTGTTCAACCTCGCCGTAGAGACATTTTGGCATAGGTACAGGCTATAAAACGGCGAAATTCACATGGTTCCTACGCGTGCTGGTGCGGAGCGGAGGTTAGAGACAGTGAGAAAGCGGAGGGCAGACGGAGGCTGAGACTTCGCGCGCTCAGCTCGCGCCTCGAATGATGTGAATTATGACGTTTTTTAGAGGGTATCCTCTGTCGTTTTGACACTTCAAAGTAGCCCCTTTTCTGTTGTATGTATCGTAATGCACATAGAGCTGAAGATCTACAACGACCATTCTAGAAGCAGTAAGCTCTTTTTTGTTGAAACACAGATTTGATACCAACAAAGGGCGGCCGCCGACTCCTTATGAACAGTGCGCATCCTGTTTGTAATACGACCAGGAAGATGACTAGTTTCGATAAGTGTGTTTCTCCACCCGTCAGGATGTGTTAGAAATGGGAGATCTGAATTCGTAGAAAGAGACGGCAGCTCTCCGGTGCAAGCAAATAAAAAGAAGTTGTTACTGCAAGAATCTCTTCAAAAATTTAGAAGCAGAGCTGACAAAAACATACAACAGGTGCCGTGAAGTTTTTCAGCAAGCATAACTCTTGTATCTATGGAATCCCCGAGCATAAGAAGATGGGAAAGAGCACTTTGAGCCCTAAAGCGTTGATGCTATGCACTCACATCTGTTCACAGTGGGCAATGCCATTCACAAGAAACTCCGTTTGGTCTCAACGCCTGCGAAGATCTCGACGAAACACTGGCCTTTCATCGTTCAGTTATTTTATTGTGGGAAATAAAAACCACACTTCTCTTCCATGCTCTCAGCTCCAAATAAGTTTCTACCTCAGCTGTTATCTTGTTACCTATTAGCAAGGCTGTGTTTAGTTAGCAGGGCGGTTGCAGTAGGCAACCCGATGCGAGTGACTTTTATGATTTTCTACTCCTCTTTCATTCCCATGAACTTTGTACTTGTTTTTTTCTCTGTTTTCAGCCACTACCGTTCGGAATCTGAAATTCCTGAAAACTGCAAAGCTGTGATACTCTACAAAATCGGATTTCTCGTCACTGGTCGTATGACAGGCCCTTTATATTTTCTACTCTGTCCCTTTTGCAAAAATTTCAGTACGCAAAGGTTTTGGGAATTTAGAAGCTTCGTCTGTCGCCAAAGTTTCACTGTGGCCGTACTCTGGGGCCGGCTTACGCCTCATACATAATGTGTTTCAGCGAGAAGTCATGAATTTATATAGGCCATTTCCCTGATTGGAATCCTTCTGTAAGTTTAGATGTCATCCTATTCCTGAGTGTTTTGCATTATATTTACCAGGCAGAGTTTCAATTGTATAGGGCCGGCTTCACGTTAATGCATGCTAAACATAATCACGACTAGTTGTAGGTACTAGAATCAGTCATGAAATTCTTTCCGTAACGTTATGAGTGAGGCAAGTCATTTTTACCAAGTAAAAAAGCAATGTCACTGTGAAGGAGAGCAGTAGTTAAGAGAAACGTAGGCGAGAACAAGTCTTGGTGTTATATTTGCAGTGATCGCTGCTCTATTACCTCGTAATCTGCCATTCAGGCAGTGAGAAATGGGGTTCGTACAAGAGAACTTAACAACAACCTCTACAAACACACTGGCGACCTTCTCTCTGTACTTTTCTTATCGATTCCAGGATGTCTAGACTATGACAAATAAGGCTGTAACACTAATCTCGGCGACGATCTTCTCTTTTTCATCCACTATCAAATGTTGCAGTCAAAAAGAGTATTTACATATTTACATTTGCCTCGGTCGTGAGAGGCAAAGCCTTGTAGAACATGGCACATGGTCGCTACTTTGCGGCACATTTCTGCAGAAGCTTAAACCGCGGTTGCCTCATGATAAGCCTTTCAACTGCCAATAATTGTTTTCAGTTGTTGTTTCCCACTGTAATAATATGAGCTCGCTTGCACACAGTCGGCTGGTTTAGAACTGAAAAAAAAGGAAATGAATGCTTGTATATCACTAGTAATCTGTTGTTTACTAAACTTTGATGTAGAGTTGTTGATCCGAATGGGGAGTCACGCATACATATGAGTAGAGGAGCAGAAAAAAATGAAAGCAAAGAAAGAGAAAAACAGAAAGAAAGGAAAATAAGAGAAAGGGGAAAAAAGAAGGAAAGAAGCTGTAACAGTAGCAGCAGCAGCAGTGGCAGTAGCAGTAGAGGAATATGATGAAAAAAAGCAGTGTATCCGAATAAAACAAAAAATGACTTCTCAAACGATTCATTCGAGTCAAAAGTGATCGAGTTCCAGACTTCTTTCTCAACATCCTTTGATGACCAAAGGGCAAATCAGAGGCTCAAAAGTGTCTTTGTTGAGCTCCAACCTGATATGCTGGTACGTTTGCTCGAACACAATTTGACACATGATTCGGTCAGTATAACTTGATCCATAAAAAACGTTTTCAACGCACTCGGGCATGAACACCTGAAAAGAAAATTTTTCTTGAAAATAAAATCCGCAGAAGTGTATGCTCTTCTTTTACATTTCAGGACCACTCTGGCAATGAAGCAGAGCGTTGGCTTCATCTATCGAATACTGTTCCTCAAAGGCACTGTACGCCCTAAGGATAACTTTGAGATTTTTTTACCTGGCTCGCTAATCACAATGATACATCTAGAATGTTTCTTAGCCCCCTTCGAAAGAGATTATGATCCCTCGAAAATTGCCGAAAATTGAGTGTCCTCAGTGGGTGTTTTTTACTGTGATCGACTCACCATCTTGCCACTCTCGATCACGAGATTTGTTCGGAGAAAGCGAGCTAAAGAAGCATCATGCTTGGTGCGTGTCAGAGTGGCTTCTTACTGTATTCGGCTTCTCTAGACGGATTGAGGGCTCGAACGTGTCGGCTGTGTAACGCGTAGGGTGTGTTTAATAACTGTATAGGGATTACGAAGATCGTCACTGAGGGTATACTGTGCCTTGGACAAGGTTCAGCTTGTAAAAGTGGTTGAGACAGCGACGTAGAAAGAGTTGTAGGACTGCTACTAGAACGCCCATGACGCTGTGTGCGGTTGAAAGGAAACGTATTTAGGCCATAATTAGCCACCACAACGTTAAAGGCAGTGTTCGCGATAAAAGTCATTTTTGTGTTTTTCCACATATCTTGAGAACAGTCACATGCTGATTTCAATGATGTCCCTGGAATCGTACAAAACCCCCTAGAAACGGAGTTGTGGTCCCTCGAAATTCAGCAAGGGAAGCATTGTTGACGAGTTGTCCAAGGCTTGTAAATACCGTTGTTTGCAGCCGATGTGTGCGAGATGACCTGAGTACAGAGAGAAGTTGGGAATGAAGGGAAGAACGGGGCTTTTGACCGTAAACCATCGCTCATCTAACCACGAATCGAAAGCAACAGGACGGACGTGGGCGGAGTGGCCCAATGGGATGGCTGGCTCATGAGATTTTCACCCACTTACAGCCCGTTTTTCGTCGCACTTCTTAGAGGGACCCAAAGCTCGTTTTCATGCGTTCTTCCGACGTCAGCGTTACACTGTGCCCCTCCACTACACATTCCTAGTGGTTACTGAAACACAATTTTTATCGTGAGCACTGCTTTTAAGTCTTCCCCAATTTCATCGCAGTCGCTGCCACTCAGGGCGAACACCTACAGATTCATAGCTTACCACCTTCCAGGACACATTAAAGGCAATGTTCACGGTAAAAACGGTTGCACTTTTTTCCGCCGAAACGTAAGCTTTGGGTCCCTCTAAGAAGATTAGGAGTGGAGGTGCGACGAAAATAAGCCAGGAAGTGGGTGAAAATCTGGTGGACTAGGCGTCCCATTAGATCACCCAGCCCGCGTCATATAACAGTTGTCCACCGTTTGCCTTTCCAGAAGGAACAGTTGCCAAAACATCTACCGGAGAAATTCTATCATCCAAGCATGATCGTGGATCAATCTTATTTTTATAGAGCTTTCGGCACAAGAAACAGAAAACAAATCCACATGTCAAACAATGGAATGATCAGAATGGGTAACCTGACCTATTCAAACATCCACGTCTTCCTCATAGACTACTTTTTGGGATAGTCATAAAAGCCCCATCCTAGCTGCCCGAGTAGTAGTGAAAAGTAGGTGTGAACCAAAAGGCATGTTACAATTAGGCTACCGCAACCCGTAACAATCTAGGGTAACTCAACAAACGGACTTCAGACTTGTACTCTACTCCCCAAACTACACCCATGTCTACACACGTGAAGAATAAGCATGAGACATGCATTGTTTTCTCCCCCGGCGGAGAAGGTATGCAAACTGCCCCTGCACCCCCAAAACGGTGTTGGGGTACCCCCATAGGGGTCTAGAAATCAAAAACTTTAACTAGGGGTGCTTGTCAGGAATATGAGATTCGTCTAGCGTTTTTCGGACGACTACGGTAGGTTAGGGTAAGTGTAATGCCATTTAGCTACCGTAGCCAATAGGCTTCCATCCAGAGGATCCTGTGGTACAGTTCCATTTGCTGCAGATATTTTTCACCATGCTTTTTCCAGCGAACAGTTGACGATCGAAATTCATACAAGAGTTCATTGACAAATTTTCCTTCTCACACAATAGCGGGGTCGGTGGCCGGTTGAGAGGAGTTGAAAAGGTAGCGTGCTGCCGCTCGAAACGAAAAAGGGCGGGCGAGACCCGAAAATGCCGGTAACTGCGCTTGCCAACCTCCCACCGACCCTACAATGCCACGTCACAGTTGACCCGTTCACACCGAAAGCTCTGCCTTATCACCTCCCACCCACGACTCAGTCTGACGTCACACCCACGTATTTACACCAAAAACTTCGCTTGATCACTTCCCATCTTCTACCACCTACCACTCCTGTGATCGCGAGTGTCGGTGGCTGGTAGAGAGGCAGGACTGGCGATTCAACCTGCCACCGACGCCCGCCAGAGCGTCGATGTCCCGAGAACTGTAAACCGTGATAAGCACAAACACGTCGCACTTCTGTGTAGCGTATACATTGTGGGCTGCTATTTCCGCGCTCTACACGAGAGAGTGTTAGGGAAAAAGAGTGCGGACACTGGAAGATGTTGCCCCGAAAACTCCGCCAGATATGAGACATACTCACAAAAAATTCGGCAGTTACTCAGGAACTTTTGAACAAGCTACCTGAGATTTGAGGTAAGTTGCGTGATGGCTTCACGCAACTTATTCTGAGTTCACATGTAATTTGAGACGATGGTACGTGTAACTTGCTGTGATTTCCGATTAAAGTCACGTGTAACACGCCCCAACAGTGACACGTAACTTATTGCGAGTAACTTGCAATGCGGTTATACGTAACTTAACACCGACGTGCGACGCGACTGGTACACCGATATGTGAAGCGGCCGGCTTGCCGAGCGCCACCAGGTGCCTCCAGTGTTAGGGCGAGGCCTCCAGCGGCTAGGTGGGTCCAAATACCTCAAACTTGGGTGACTGAACCGACGACGGTGCACACATCTCACTACTGCCTCAGGAGCGCGTCGTACACTTCCCATAGAGACACCTGCCGCGTAGATGAGTTTAAGTTACATGTGAGATAAAATAACATAATTTTTATTTAATTTATTTATTTGAGACGCGGAACTAGTCCACGTGAGTAATACACATCATAATAATAAAAGTTGTAAAGTAACTAAAAAAATTACACACAATTACAAGAACCTAGACAGAGTAATCAACAAAACGCGCTTGCCGTGAAATAAATTCAAAAAGCATGTAAAAACAAGTAGATGAGGCAAAAGAACCATCCGAATAGGCAGGAAGAAGATCATATGTTCTTTAGAAGAGACTTGAAAGCATTCAAAGATATGCTCAGTAAGATCGCATTCTTACCTACGAGTTGATTGAACTTTCTCAAGCTGAGGTAGGTGAAAAAACTTGACCTAGCTTGTGACCTCGCAATAGGAATATAGAGTCTTAGCTTCCCGCTTCTGCTTCTCGAAATGGGAGCTCCGAAAAATTTCTATTGGTCTATAGACAACTTTCTAGTAAGTGATTTGTACATCATTATGAGATCAGCCTTTTTCCTTCTCCTGCAAAGACTAGGAAGCTTCGAAATTCTAGCTCTCTAGGCACCATTGGGCACCCGGAAATAAGCGAGTCCGGAACACCTCATCACTAGTTTGCGGGTGTAGTTGTTTTGAATGGATTCTAGTAAGTCAATGTCCTTCTTCTTCACAGGGTTAAAGACTGCGATACCACACTCAACCAAGGGTCTCACATAGGTTTTGTAAGCTCGTAGAAGTACCTGAGGGTTATTGCTTCTGAGAGCCTTGGAAAGATTATACATACGGTAATTAGCCTTCCTAACCAAACTTCTGTAGTGTGTTCTGAAACTTCAATCACTGGATATTTCAAAACCTAGGTCTCTTATTTCAGGAACGGACGTGAGAATCTGACCCCTTAACGTATACGTAGAATCAATATCAGAATTACTTTTCCCCATTCGGAGGGGGTTCGATTTTTCTATGGCCAAGGGTAACTCCTATGTATCTGCCCACTTACCTATGTAATCAATCGCGGCCTGTATAGCCTTAGAATCCTCGAAATTCTCTACTTTTCTATAAATTTTGATATCATCTGCGTACACCTTACAGTTGACATCAAAACGTGAAATGGAGTTCGGAAGTTCATAAGTATAAATAAGGAAAAATATAGGTGAGAGGACGCCTCCTTGAGGAACTCCATTATAAGCTGAATAAACCGGAGAGTATGTACCATCAACTTTAACCTGGTAGGTCCTATTGGATAGAAATTTTCGGGTCCAACTTATTAGTCTGGGATGAACACCAATGACTGTCATTTTTCGTAGTAATTTTTGCGTTGGAACCCTATCAAAGGCTTTTGATAAATCAAAAAAAAATGACATCTGTTAAGCTCCTGTTCTCCAGATTACTCGTCCAATCATTCGAAGAGCTGATGAGTGCCGTCTCAATGGATTTGCCTTTCATAAAGCCGAACTGATTTTCCGAAATGATGTTGTTTTGCTCGAGATGTCTAACAAGGTGTTTTCTCACTATTTTCTCAAAAGTTCGTTCGAAGATGGAGGTTATACCTACAGTTCTGTAATTCCTAGGATCGCTAAGTGGAGGTTTTCCGGAAATGGGGGAAATAAATGCATGTTTCCATCTTCCAGGAACTTCAGCTCTCATGTAGCTCAAACTGAAAATGTGTTCGAGAGGATACAAAATTAGGAGGAGAATTGTTTTTTATGAAAGTGAGAGGAATGAAGTCCGGCGAGACTGAATAAGAATTGGGCCACTTCGATAAAAGTTCAAAAATGTCTTCTTCATGAAACCACAAGGAATGCTCCATTTGAGCATGGCAGGGTAGCTCGAGGTCTTCAGACAGAACAAGCTCTGTATCGACTTCCCGAGGTACACTGAACATTTTTTGGAATTCCTTCGCCAAAAGATCAGCCTTTCCAACGGGAGATGAAAAAACGTTTCCGTTCCCATCCTCAGGCAAACCATCGCTCCGAGCGGTACCGGAGAGCTACTCGAGCGGCGCTGCCTCTCCGCTCCGAGCGAAAATTAGCCATCTACTCGGGCCACAGCAGCCGCTCTCCGGGCCACAGCAGTATCGCTCGGAGCGATCTTCGGTCCCAACTGGCACTGCGGTCCCTGTTCCGGGCGATTTTCAAAAATTTCCTAATTGCTGTTTTTCTTTATTTCCGCCTCTTCTGGAGAGGATTAAGCCTGTTAAGAGGATAAGGTACCTGTTACAGCCTGTGGGTCAGGAGGTTAATCCTGCCACAGGCCGCAACAAGGATACCATCCCAGCATGGTCCTGCAATGAGGAAGCCTTCCCCACCGCGGGCCATGGAGGATCCCCTCGGCCGCCAAAAATTGTCATCCTGAGAGTGATCCGAGGTCACCTCTCAAGAGTGGCCTCAAAGGCCAACTACCCGTCTACACGAGGCGAGCCGCCTTTTTATACCCGCAGGATTGGTTGTTCTTTGAGTGATAACGTGGCTCGCACGTTATCACTCAAAAACAACCAATCCGCGTCTCTCTATCTCTGTCGATGGCACCGCTGTGGCCCCGAGAGCGACCGGAGAGCGACCGAGGGGCGAACTGGCACCGGACAGGGACCGCGGTGCCAGTTGGCCCCTCGGCCGCTGTCCAGGCGATGACGTCAGAATTGGGAGGAGCCGGTCCCGCTCGGAGCGATGGTTTGCCCTGAGTCAATGAGGCTGGTAATAGAGTTTCTATCACGAGAGCTGACGTACCTGTAAGACCTGTTTTTGTCATTCGAATCATTAACCTTTCACTCTAAGTAGAGTTGATACCTCGTAAGAGCTTTTTCAACTTTTTTGTTACAGACCTCATAACCTTCCCATGCTTCCGAATGGCCGGATGCCGTAGCTCTATTCCACAAATCAGATCTATACTTGATCATATTTCTCAGACGCTGCGGTAAATTATGCTCCTTTGGCCTGACTTCACGTAATTGGACAAATAACTCAGTAGCATGCTCAATGACTCCAATAAATGTTTCGTACTTTTCATCAACCGTTCCAGGGCTACCCATAATCCCGATCCAATCGACGTTACTCAAGTGCTCATGAATTTTGTCAATATCAGCTTTTTTGAAATCTCTAATCAATCGTGGTTGCTCTGGTGTAGTCTCCACGGCAAGAGTGAATGTCACTGTTGCGCGATCACTACTCCCAATTGTGGCTACGACATTAATTTCTTGTACAAAATCATTTTTGTTGCACAAGACGAGATCCAGTAGTGAGTCACCTCTGGTAGCTGCCAGAACTAATAGCCTAAGATCGTGAGCCTCAAAGTGTCATAGAAAGAATTCGACAGCCTATTTACTCGTTCGGTCAAATGAGGTATATTGAAGTCCCCTAAAACAATGCATGGAGATTTGCAAGAACAAAAATCGCTAATGGCTTTGCAGAGTTGTACCGATTTATCTATACTACAACTAGGAGCTCTGTAAGCCCTATTATACGAAAAGTGAAATTCAGGTTAATTATATCACAAACTAATATCTCATAAGAATCACTCATGGATTCACTGAAAACTTGATTGTAAGACATTGAATTTTTCATCAAAAGAATGACACCGCCTCCCTTTTTTGACTTTCTATCGCATCCTATTCCTTCATATTGAGTACATACAACACCTAGGAGAGCATTTAGCTCGTTTTTAGAGCTCAACCATGTCTCAGACAAAAAGGTCACATCACAATTGTTTAAGCAGAGATTTGAAATGAAAGCATCACGGTTTCTTACTGAAGATCTGATATTCGAAAGTGCGCATGAAATCGTGTGACATGATTTCCTCTGAAAGCTCAGCAGTTTCCCAAAGGATTACTGGGCTGCGAGGAAATCATGTTTGAGCTGGTCTCCTGAGATTGTGCCTGTGATTGCGGCAAGTCCTGGGTTTGACTAGCGGTGACATTGCTGTCAACCGTTGTCCTACGAGTCGTTAGGCGCTCGCCACGGATTCGCTCTCTCTCCTGCCTGGATAGGGAGGGCGTAAGTATATGCCCTTTTGAGGAGGGAAGAAACGTAAGCGTGGAGCACGCTTAACCGCCTTGGCTTGAAATCTGGACGAAGGAAGGACTACATTGACTAGGCGAGGACGGCCAAGGGTCGGCGCGCCCATACTATACACATTTGAGGGTATACATTCCAATCCAAGATAATTGAGCAAGAAATTTACACGAGAACAGTCCTCAGAAATTTCCTCAAACGCATTAGAAGCGGAGGATTCTGGAATATTCGATAAAACAATGGAGCGTTTACGTTCAATGTCTTTAAAGTTTACGGAGGAATCAGTGCTGCGAGGAGAAGTTCCAATATCAACAACAACAATTTCTTGCTCAATTATTTTTGAGAACCTTTGTAGAAAACATTTCATTCCTTGCAACTTTACGTCATTGAAAAATTTCATTCGAGAAAAATTTGAGCTGGCTGATCGTACTAGTAGCCCTTCCTGACTGGCTGGATAGCTTTTGATTCCTTTCTTTAGGTTTATTATTACAGCAATGCGCTTTTTCTTTTTCTGTTGCGCTATGCTGTTTTTTTCTAGTTTCCATGCTTTCAACTTCCTATGGTTCATTCGTATTTCGCGGTCGTTTCGAACATTGTTTTTGACTACATAGGCTTACCTATGTAATAAATAAATAAATAAAAAATAAATAAATAAATAAATATATATATATATATATATATATATATATATATATATTTATATATATATATATATATATATATATATATATATTTATATATATATATATATATATATATATATATATATATATATATATATATATATATATATATAACATCAGAAAACCTAGTGCGCTCGGAAACTGCTAGCTTTTCCTTCAAATCAAAAATTTCTTCCCTCAAACATCCATTCTCTCCCACCAATTCCTCGTTTCGCTTTGTCTTCTGTTTGACCTCCTCTTTGGTGTCGAGTAACAGCTCAATTACCAACTTCATATACGCAGGCACCTTGCCATGGTCCGCTAGTTCTTGAAGACGGCTAACAGCATCTGCCTGGCTGCTCGTGCTGCTGATCCGACAGCCTCTCGTCTTCTTTCCTGTAACACTGGAGCCAGCAACAGGGGACGCAGCCATTTGATCACTAATCGTTGCCGACTCTATGACAGCAAAAGATATCGACAAGACAAATACCTTTCAAAGTGGCAAATTCGCTGCTGATGGAATTGCCCCCTTGCCACTGGAGACGACGTGTTAGTCCTTGAAGGAAGTCAGAACAGCTTCCCGAGTCGGAGGTGAAGATTAGCGGAATAGTGGACAGAGGACGGAAGACACAGCCGCTCGCCGTAATGATTTCCGAATGACCTCAAACTGGGGTAATTAAACCAATTACAATTAAGTTACACTTTATGTCACATGTAAGTCAACGCGCAACGTGCAAAAAACACACTATGTTGAAGGTCATATGTAACTTGAAGTTGTAAAGATTAGTCGCAGGTAACATGTTAGGAGTTCATATTTCGCATGTAACTTAATCAGAAATTCCTGAGTATGAGTTATGCCTTAAACCTCAGCCGATCAGCCAGATCTGATCAATTTGTTTGGGAAAGAGGCGTTTTAACTGTCCACCGACCCCCGCGATTGCCTGAGTCATTACGAGATTTAAGCCGAGTTCAATTTTTTTAAAGAATCGGACAGAATCGCAGGCGAGCTTGATTCGTTTTGTGGCGGTGTTCCGTCGACAGGCGCTCCGCGTATCTAAAAAGAAGGCGTAATACGAGTCTTTCGGGATGAGAGAGTTTAATCTCCAATCTTTTGGATTGGTGTGAACCGTTCAGCGGTAGCCTTTTGAACACATGAGAGTGAATGCGCAGTGCTTTTGACCTAAAACGCGTCCAAATAAGAATGGCGGCCCATGCGGCCGGCGTGTCTGGCAGGCGGCCGTTGCGTTCACCGCTCTCGGACGAGCATGCGAAACGTCCCCCACAGCCATTAACTACGAACGGGCTGGCACCGGATGGCAGCAAACACTGCGCCGATCAGTCAGCTCTGCGGGAAGTTGGAGGGGGATGGCCGCCGTCCGAACCCAAACTTCCGAGAGCGGCACATGCGACGGCTGCCTGCCACGTACGCCGGTCGTATGGGCCGCCATTCTCATTCGGACACAATTTACGTACTCTTTTCAATGTGGAGACCCACGTCGAGCAGAGAAATATTGATTGTCATCGATATTGCGGCTCTTGCGTCCTGAATTTTCCGCGTGAAGGACTATTGGATTGATGAGATCTCACACAGATTGGTTTTTCATCAGAAAATTGGTTTCCGTGTTTTGTTCTTCTTCCCAATGACGTCTGTTGTCGAGAAACTGGCATAAAAATGCCGCGTACAGATATTAAACTCGAAAATCATTGTGACGAAAAATTCGCGAACGAGAGGATTCAACTCTTGAGGTTCCGGTTGGTAAGTCGCCGTCTTGGACCACTCGGACAACTCGGATCGATGATGTTGTCAAAGGCAAGGCATGGCTGATATAGCGCCCACCACTTTCGTTGTTTCGACCTCAGTAGGAAAATGATCCATAACTTTTTTCCTATGTTTTTCAGGCAAATAGTAGGGTGTTCTTACGACTATCCGGAAGATAGCCTATCAGAAGAGCACAGCTGTTTGGACAGTTCTGGTAACCCGGTCTGGTCATTCCTTTGTAAGAATTTCAAAGCACAAAACCATTTCTGACATCTGGAATGTTCAGAGTCAGCAGTCCTCGGAACACACCAGACATTCACAAATATTTGGTTTAGAAAAGTTTTCACATAGTACGTTCTTTAGGATGTGAAAGAATCGTGGGAACTTTACCCATTTATCCTTCACTCCGTGGTCTTGCCTACTAAAAACATCGAGAACTAAAAAACGGTTTTCCATAGTTAACACTGCCTTCAACAAAAGCTTTTTCTGCAACCCACGTATTACTCTGGCTGTGCGTTTGGGGAAGTTTTCAACTTCAATTCACATACAGACCTCTTCAATTTCTTTCCGACCTTCCTCCCTCATCAACCTAGCAGTTCTGAGAAGAAGGTCGCACATACTGCATGTCTCGTAGTTTGCACTGATGGACACTTCATGGGCGTGTGCACAATAGACGAGAAGAGCGAATGCTAGAACGACTTGACACATTCTAAAAGATTAGACATACATGAGCATGAAGGAAAGTTGTAAGTCAAAAAATTTAATCCCGAGAATTTTCCGAGAAGGCAACTTTTTGTTACTTTCCCTAGTCTTGGTGCGTAGCGTTTTTCAACGCTTTTTCGGTCCTAATTGAACCAATTGTCTCCGAAAGTTCTGCGATGACTAGTTAGGAAAACTACTTTTCGATTACTCGGTGAAGCGTTTTGGGGCATGTTTGAGCATGGTCTGACAAGCCACTGAAATGGGCAAACGCGCAAGGCTCTGACTTGCTACGCACCCTTTTTAGTTTATAGGCCCCCACTATAACTTATTGTCGTCTTAGTCACAGGTCTAGCCATTATGCTCAAACTCTGATAGGTCCAGCGACCTGTTGCTGAAGTGTTATGTTGCTCGGAAATTAATGAAACGCCTATTCCGTTTGTTTCCGCTGCCTTTTCGAAACGATCTAGAAACTTCCATAACCTAGGTTTGCTATGATGCTTCAATCAGCTCGAACGTCAATGACTCCTGCTCCGCATAATACAGACTTCTCCCTCAAGAATGTCTTCAACGAGTTCCGCGAGGACACACCTGCACGCGAAACTGCTTAAAGACCAAGCGTGACATACGCCAAGAAATAATCTCTCACTTCACGATCCCCAGATGAATTGATGTTCAAGTGGACGACTACAGTCTCCCCAATGTGCCAAACATTAGCCGCCACCCTATCTGAGACCGACGCATTTTCTGATGCCATTGACAAAGCTTTTCGTCAGAAGAAGCGTTTTCTAGCAGAGCGTTCTGTTCTTTTCGCATTCGAGTCTACCAAGCACAGTATGTTCTACGCTAGTCTTCGAAATATGAAATGTGGATCCGACAAAAATTGACGCGGCATCAGATGCAACTAGGCTCCGACACCTGATTCATTCTTCTTTCTTTCCACAACGTCGACAACTGGCTCTGGCATGTGGTCACAACGGAAAAAATAAGTGCTCTCCCTCAAGCACCTGTGAGCGAAAGCGGCTCGTGGCGGACGATATGTGTATTCTAACGCTGAAACCCGATAACTGGAAAAGGTAATGTTGCCCTGTTTCTGGAACAGTGAAGGAGTAATTTATTGGCATGTGCTGTTGCAGGAACGAAAATGAGCAGTACTGGCTACTGCGCTTCACTCGATGTCGACGTGAGGAAGGTTTGCTAAGCGATTCACCCACAAAAAGAGCGCAAAATCGATCACCCGTCAAAAATTTTGGATCTCGGCTGGACTTTATTCCCCATCCACCGTATACGTCGGCCCTTCCAAACACAGATCATAATAAGTTTCGGTTCTCCGCTCATTTCTTGAACGAGAAAAAATTCAGCTACAGACGTGACCTTACAGGGTACATTACAAATTTTCTAGTGAGAAAACTCTTGCGTTCTGCATGCGTGAAATTCTTCCTTCTGCTCGAACGCTGGCTATAGCTTGCACATGTGCTCATACTACTGCTCGATTTTTATAGCAGAAAGTAAAAAGATGATCAGTGAGCTGTGCGTCAGGCGTTTCAGAACTTTTCAGAAAACCTTATAAATCAAAACTAGGAAGTGTGAGAGATGGATCAAGTGTAGGAAAACTCTATAGAAGAAGTGTAGGAAAGGAGCACTGGGAGGCATTTTTTCATGAAGTGATGGAACGATGTAAATCAGGCGTTAGGCACGTTTATTTCAATATGAGAAGGCTGTTTATTTTGACTTGAGTGAGGAGAGAGTGGGGAGATAAATAGAAACAGACAAATAAGTTCTTCCTATTAATTTCAATGTCCTTATATTCTGTATTGCCTTTTGCTAGCGTGAAGCATTGAAGCAAACACAGCAGACCATTGATGAAGAACAGCACTTCAAAGTCATCAGCTCTCAAATTGGAAAAGAGGGGCATCATTCTAAAGAGACTGATGATGACGACTGACATGTAGAGATATCGATACAATTGTGAATGTTGTCATATTGCCTGATATTGCCATCTATATCTATCGGTAAAGGTCCTCAAGCGATTGCCCAAGTGAGCGTCGGATATGCAGTAGTAAGAGAAGAAGAGACAAGGCGGCCACTAGTGATTGAAATGTCTCCCTGCCCATTTTTGTGTGCCTCACCTCAAGTAAGCGGATCTTCTGCGAAAAGGAAGAGATAACGTAAAATAATCAAAGTCATCGAAATTGAGCTGTTACATTGATTTCAGCGAGGTGTCGCCATTAACAATTCTCAGTGTGATCTCGTATTGGACTATTTGATACCTCATTTTCTCTGGATTTTTCTCAAAGAATGGCTCACGATAAAAAAATGTGTTTCGAGAACCACTAGGAATGGGTAGTGGAGGGACACACTGTAACGATGAGGTCGGAAGAACGCATGAAAACGAGCTAGGAAGAGCCCTAAAAGAGCCCAAAGTTGCCATTTTGTGCGCAAGGCCAACCCCAAAAGCGCAATGCCCGCCCTCCGACGTGAACAAATGAAAACACGAGATCATGAGATGAGCAATGGTTTTTCATTCTCAACTTCTCTCCCTACTCAGGTGAGCTCGCATACATCGGCTGCAAAAGACGGAAGTTACAAGCCTCGGACAACTCGTCCACCATGCTTCCCCAGCTCAATTTTCGAAGGGCCATAACTCCGTTCAGAGGGGTCTTGTACAATTCCAGAGGCATCACTGAGCATGGGACTGTTTTCGAGATAGGCAGGAAAACGGAAAAAACGATTTTTATCGTGAACACTGCTTTTAAAGGCATAGAACACGGGTGGTGGCCATCGTGTATCAACACCCCCGAGGAGGCGGGAAGAACGGGGAAGGAGCGAGGTTCCTCATTGGACGCAGCAGGGCTGGCCCCGTGTTGCTTCCAATCAGGAACCTCGCCCCTCCCCGGTTACTCCCTCCTCCTCAGGGGTGTTGATACACGATGCCCACCACCCATAGAACATCCAGAAAATTAAATTCTAGTTTTCATGCTGATCTTGGAGAGAGTTACAAGCTGATCACAGTGGTATCGCTGAAATCTCCCAAGACTCCCTATGAACAGATTTATGGCTCGCTAAAGATCCTTATATTTTGAGAATGGGGAATTGGTGGACGAGTGGTCTCAGACTTGTATTTCTCTTCATTCGCAATGGTTGCGCGAGAGTGAGTCAGGATAAAGAGGCAGTCCGGCAATGGGCTGAAGAACAAAGACTAGTGAAAACTCACACACCCATCTAGCCGCTATCGAGTTCCCAAATCTGGTAGGAAGTGTGGCCAGTGGTGCTGAGCGAAGAAGGTCGGGCCTGTGATGGTCGCTTATGTCTCGCTTATCAGGAGGAATTGAGATCTGGCACTTGACACGTGTTATATAGGAGGGGTCTACTACATAATCGAATAAAAATCACAAAATTCATGTCTGAGGGAGTACTTTGCCTCTTAAGGGGCCTTTCGTTTTGCGAAACAGAACGGATAGCCTTTTGTTTGGCGCAGCCAATGGATAGAAAGGGGTCGGCGATGCTGGCTTTTTGTTCGCCGACGCCAAAACGAATACTGCAGGCGGTATATGGGAAAAGCTGGCGGAGCCGGGCTCTTGCTTGGCGAAGCCAAACGAAAACTGCAAATAATTATTGGGAAGGAGCCGGACTTCCAAAGGGAAGGTGACGCTAATAAGTAATGTAAAAGGCCCGACGGAACCGGCATCTCATTCGGCGGACCGGAGCTAAGCGAATGGTGCAAGGGATTATTGCAAACGTGCAGCCGGTGCTGGACTTTCGTTTGGCAACGTAAAATCTATCAGACTGTAAACAAATGAGAAAACTCAACTTAAATTGTTTATCTTAACAGCAGTGATTGGTTACTCGAAATTCATCAATCTATGTATACTCAAGCACTCCAGAGCAGAGCAAATCTGTTCTTCAGACATTCCTTCGCTGAGCTTCTCTTGAACTTTCTTCAGGTGTTCCATGGCAAACACACTGCACACTAGTTCAATGATCCAATCCTCATCGAAAAATCGCTTATCCTCCTTGCACTTGGTTATGAAAGCCTAGAAAAAGTATTATGGAATCGTCCTAAGCTTCGATTCTAGCAGGTAACCATGTGGCGCTTACACTTTTTCGACATTCACCTTACGTTCCTTCAACCTCCGACATTACCTACAGCCGGCACGGATCGAACCAAATTTTTGGATTCCGTGTTGTGCGTTGGCGCAAACTCGATGCTTTTATGTTATGACATATGGTTTCCGTTTTCATTTTAGTCTGATGCATGTGTCAGGCGGCTGGCCGTGCGGGGTTGACGGCCGCACTGAACAATGCGGTTTCGATCCGCGCGGGTTGATCTACCGTCGCAGCCCCGTCCATTCATCAGTCTAAGGCATCTTTCATAGTCCTCACCGCAAGCGCGGCACGCGCGTGACGCGCGGGAGGGGAGGTGGGCTATGAAAGTTCTTACCGCGCGGCACGCGCGTGACGCGCGGTAAAAGCTTTCATAGTCCATCAGCACCGCCATATCGGTGCCGCCCAACCCGCCGTGGCGGTTTTACCGTTTCAATCAATAATTGCTTCTCGATTTGAGTCCACTCCAACATAAATGATTCTGGGACTATCCTGCGCCACCGCATACGCAAATGCAGGCGAGGAATTTCTGTACAAGTCCCAGTTGAGGCCCGACTTTTACCCGCACCGCCATGGCGGTGCCGCTGGAGATTTCATAGTGGTTCTCCGCTCGTCCCGCGCGTGCCGCGCGTGCCGCGCTTGCGGTGAGGACTATGAAAGATGCCTAAGGGGCTGAGCAGAGTGCCATCAGGGCGCAGCGCGGCCAAATGGTGGACCGCCGTATTGATAGACCGCCGCGATCTATCAATACGGCGGTCTACCATTTGGCTGCGCCGCGCCGTGATGGCACTCTGCTCAGTCCCTAAAATGTTTGCGCAAACTCTATATGCATCCAGTTTGCGCCAACGCTTAATAAGGATGCAATTGTATCAGTGCGATCCGCGACCACCACATCTGTTGTCTTTGACACCCTTTTTTGGAACGTTCCTCAGAATACGTATCGTCCTTGTCATTCAATTAGTAAGCCGCCCTCACAAGGGAACCTCTCAAGATGATTCCCCGGCTCTGAAAACTGACGGATGTTTTCTAGTCAACACTGGCACGCTTGCGTAGAATCTGGGCTCAGATTTTGCTGTGGACATCAGCGAAAAAGTTATAGCCTGTTAAAGTTCGTTTTTCCTATAGCTGAGCTTAACGTGACTGTGACCTTTGTAGTTCTCGAATGAATTTGGCTGAAAGTTCAATGAAGGGTCCTTTGACGTACTGAGCTTAAACTCTAAATGAGTTGCTTAATTTTCGAAGGAATGAGCTGAGGATCCATGGGTTACAGATGTGTGAAGGCTAGAAGCCTTTAATTTTTTGTTGAGCGCCTTTTTTTTCTACCTAAAACGCGCATTAGTCTTTGGAAAATACCGGAAACAGACCTAATAATTGTGTTCGGCGCCCTAAAATAACCCACTGAGCAAATTTCGGGTGGAGGCACATATTCCAAACTTCGCACAGACTGATATCGTTTTGAACTTTTACGGAATCTCGGTTGGGCGTTCATTTATACCTCTAAAAGCGTTTCAAAAAATGTTTAGATTTCACTCAAACTCCTTCCAGGTGGGTTATTTGGGGCGCTGATCACGAGATTGTGGTTCATTTGCCAATTTTCCGTAGTTTTCGACTTGATTCGTTCGAAGTTTTCTCATCGGGGGGAAAAATTGATGACAAATCTCGAATTTTGACGATTTCTGGAGTGCTACGACAGATTTGGCTCATTGTTGCTCGTGGCTCTGGGGATATTTGCAGTGTAAACACGTATCTGCAATCGGTTTATCGAATTTTGATAGGTTACTGCAGGTGACATGTGGGTACGGCAGTGGGTGTGGACAGAGCCAATTTTACTCAGAACCTCTCCCCCCAAGAGCGTGGTTTGGTCAAAAATTTGGCGATTTCCTAAGACCCCAGGTTTCATGTAAATTGGAACGCGCAATCAAATTCACCGAAAATGTTCTAAACAGGTATACCCTCACCCCACTAAGAATTGTCCACTTGGCCTCTCGGTGGAGTTCATACCCCTCCACCCTCCTCCACCCCTCCGCAGCTCAGATCTTCTCTGTGGAGCTCCACATTTCGCGCCAAACCCTGATACGGTAGCTTGGTCAAAGTCTCAGAATTGGCTCAAAATTCAGTTCAGTTTTGAGCCGAATCCGAAAATTTTCTTTCAAACACCCTCAAAATTGGCTGATGGGTCAGCAAGTTGGCGTAAAATCATTTGATTGATCTTTTTTTCGGTTTTTTGGGTGCGCTGAGTGCG
Organism: Aplectana chamaeleonis; assembly: GCA_029168955.1. Lineage (NCBI taxonomy): Eukaryota > Metazoa > Nematoda > Chromadorea > Rhabditida > Cosmocercidae > Aplectana > Aplectana chamaeleonis. The sequence goes on from JAPDOI010000654.1 coordinate 287,519, forward strand.
GTCTCCCAATTGAATGACACAGTCGTTACTGCACGCTCATTTGGCCTCCCACTTAGTCTCAAGGCTAAACACGGGAAGAACTGCAGCGTTTTGAAACACTGCACAATGGTTTCAAAAGTTCAGTTGTCACCAAACCTTTTTCATCTCCTCGACATCACCCTTGTTTTCCATCGCCGCAACTATTGGGATGATCCGCCTACAAAAGATGCATGCACCATTGTCTCCAGGGCTTGTTGTCTCGATAATGTGCACGCAAATGGAAAGAACAGCGATGACCAGAGCAAATCGACATAATCTGCAATTATAGCAAAAACATCGTAATATTGAGAAGACTTCGCTGACGCAGGAAGTACTCTACCACCGTATTTTTGTTCCGTTTGGACGAATCTGTCAATGTATTTTCCATCTCTATTGCGTACACATTATCACATCAGCTGAGAGCCATAAAATTGAAGATATATGTTTCTTAAAGGCAGTGTTCATGATAAAAATCATTTTTCTGTTTCCCCGCCTATCTTGAAAACGGCCCCATGCTGATTCCAATGATGTCTCTGAATTCCTACAAGACCTTCTGGGAACGGAGTTATTGTCCGTTAAAAATTGAGCTAAGGAAACATAGTGGACGAGTTGCCCGAGGCTTGTAACTTCCGTCTTTTGCAGCCGATATATGCGAGCTGACCTGAGTAAACAGAGAAGTTGAGAATGAAGGGAAGAACGGGGCTAATGATTGGAAATCATCGCTCATCTCATGATCTTGAGCACTCATTTGTTGACGCCGGTGGGCGTGTGTTGCGCTTTTAGGGTTTGCCTTGCGCTCGAAGTGGCAACTTCGGGCTCTTTTGGAGCTTCTCCTGGCTCGTTTTCATGCGTTCTTTCGACGTCAACGTTACAGTGTGCCTCTCCACTACCCATTCCTAGTAGAAACTTAAGAACATTTTTTTATCGTGAACACTGCCTTTAAAAGGACTCTCAATTGTCGTAGTACTTCTTCACGAAAAACTATCGTCCGTGTCATTCAAGTCAATTAGCTATGGGAGCAAGGAATCATTCGTTGGGTAGCCATGATCCCTTCGCTTTCCCTCACTGCATTTTTCCCGCCAGAGCAGCGCGGCTTCCGAACTGGATGACATGAACCATCTTGTAAGGAGCCGCTGCCTAATCCTACTAACTATATTTGGCTAAGTGTGTGTGACCGTCTGTATGTGTGCATGAGAGTGAACGGAAATTAGTCAACGTCACCCGTCGTTAACAATTGACACCCGGCTGTCACACTCACTGTCCACGTAAGCAGTGGTGGTCATTGACCTCGCTTTCGTGTCAATGGGCAAACAAGAGAACAATCACTCAGAAAATCGTGGGGTCGTAATGGAGCACAACAGGCTTTCACCTCGACGAGGATAGCGAGATCAGTACGAGGGGAAGAGCTGCTGCTCAAGCAGCACGTGCTGCCTTTGTGCCGCTCTTAGCAGCACGTGCTGCCCTCGTCCTCCATCTGTCGCCTCAGCTGCTGCTCTTTTTTGCGGCAACCGTAGCGAGGTAACATTGCTCAAAGTAGTGCATTTGGAAAGCTACGAGCATATTTACGGTCAGCATGGGAAGTTTTTTCGCTTTGAGCATGCACATATAGACATCTGATTAGTTATATGTCAATTCACCATTTCTCTTTTCTCCCCCAAACAAGATGTATGGAATTGAAGCAATCGATTGATTACCATCTCAGACGATCGTGAGTTGTCAAGGAGCACAACTAGCTCTCACTTTTACTGGAATAGCGAGAGCAGCACAAGGGGACGAGCTGCTGCTCGAGGAGCACGTGCTGCACTTGTTCTTCATTCGTCGCCTCAGATGCTGCTCTGTGTGGTGGCCAGCTCAGTGTGGTAACACTGCTCAAAGTGGTCCCTTAAGTAACTAAGACCATACTAATAATCGACATGGAGAGTTCTTTTCTTTGGAAGAAAATGAACATGCCCACTCCCTGGGAAGTTGTATAGAGTTAACACAACCAATCGATCTCCAGCCATATCACGCGGAATACCTTGAAGGCAGTTCCCACGATCAAAACAATTCGGATTTCCAGCGTAAACCGGAAGAACCAGGGCTCACTGCATCAATAATGCTGGAAAAACGGCTAAAAACTGTCACAAAATAGCCCTATACGGCCCTAAACTTGAATGTCGGCTCACGCCACGCCCACTTCCTCAACGGCTACCGATAAAAGTGTCTGACTGAAAATCCGGCTATAAGAAGGCAACCGAATATCAAATGGGGTAAGTTTTGTTGAGCGGAGTGGATTGTAACCTCCTGGGGGTATGTTGTTACCCCTAAGGCCGGGTTTTCAGTAGTTTACGGATCGGTACCGGTTGAAAGGAGTGGGCGTGGCGTGAGCGGAACACTCAGGTTTAGGGCCGCACAGGTCTTTTTGTGCTCGTTCGTAGCCATTTTTTCCGACATTGCTGGTGTTTTCGAATTTCTGGTTCAGTGTGTGTATCTGAATGATTTTTGCACACCTTTCCGGGTGTATCCTTTTTCGACAGTCCTGTTATCATGTCGACTTTACTAATACCTGTTTCTCGCAAAAAACAATAAAGGGAGTTGTATTCAGACGATTACTCATGATTCTGCAGCAAAAGTTTGTCAACTTAATGCCAGTTTGTCTTCAATTTGTCTTAAAGTCAAAGACCAGGCGCCGCCCGCTCGCCGTCGACTAAGACACGCTTCCATCCAATCGCCAAATCGCCGCGACCTGACGCTACTAGCTGCCAACTGCTCGAGGCAATTTTTCAACACTTCCATTTCATCTCCAACTGGTCGCCCTTGTATGACTTAATGGCCGGCTAAACGCGCGGTGGCGGCCAATGAATCGAGCGGAGAGCTCACCTCTCAAACGTGGTACTTTGATGCGCGGTTCGCATTTTCGTTGCACGGAGTCTTCGAAATAAACTTTTGGTATTTTACTGATTATCAAATCAAACGTCGTTTTACTCTGAAGAAAATGTCATGTAAAAATGACAGCCTCGAGAAAAGTAGTTTCTTGAGAGCAATTTGAACGGTTCAGCTCGGCTTAAAAACTAATTGTTCTGGAAAAAGGGATGAGTCGTCATTCTCATCGGATGGTGAATGTGTGAAACCGGCCGAGAATTCAAGAGGCGGTCGGCTCTTCTAAAATGATTTATTTAGCGCGTTCTTCCATATTTGCAACAATTTGCCTTTTTTTATCTGGAAGGTGTAAGTCGGAAATTTCTAAAAATCACCTTCTCGCTCTAAAGTGCGTTTCCTTGAACTCAAACTTTACTCGCATTTTCCACAGAAAAAAACAATTCTTTTGGTTTGAAGAATTGCATTTTTTGAGTGTTGAGCGGCGATGGATTGCCAAAATTAAGAAAAATGGAGAATACATTTTCTCACGAAATGCGCAATGCTCACAGAATTCAAAGCCGACAGTTCTCAAAAACAACTTTCCAATGTAACTAATAATTTGAACCCTTCCGAAAAATGTTCACGACAATAATTTAGAGAAAAGAAGAAATGTTCAAGAAATTCTAAACTTGTTGTTTTTTGGAAGGGAAGAGATCACCATTTACAGGGAGATCAGTAAATGATGAAAAACTCTGATATTTGAATTTCGTTTAACCCTGGACATTCATCTAAACAGTGCGAATTTCAGCGACTTAAGAATATTTTCAGGATAGCTTTATTCTTGGAATATGTGGATATAAATTTTTGTACAAAAAAGTCATAATTCCTCTTTCGAAAAGAGAGAAACACATCACTCCTTATTCACATCTCTACAGTCACGAAACCGAGTGAAAATCAATTCTTGATCAAGGTATACGGAAATTCTGTGTCAAGAAATGTTTCTGGAGACTCACAATCACTACTGACCGAGGCCTGTGTTGAACGGCTCTCGCAAACTCGTGTTAGATGCGAGGCCGCCTAGGGTGGGCATGAGACAGCCCGCAGTGCCAGCATTTCCTTCAACTCTGGCGAAGATCAATGAGTATAATCAAGGATGAATCAATCGTTGTAGATATGAAGGAGCCTCAATGAGGTCTCAATTTTTGATAGGTCGACCCAGCGCTGCTGCTGAGCTCGACATGTCCCCTGCGGGAGAATGGTTATGAGAAAGAAAGGAAAGATCATAAATGAAGAGCAGCAATTGGGGAAAGAACAGCGGCAGTTGGGGCCACAATGAGGAGCAGCAGTTGGGGCCACAATTAGCAGCAGCAGGTGGGGCTAAAATGAGGAGCAGTAGTTGGGGAGACGACCGGAGCAGTTGGGGTGACTGTGGCAGCACGTGGGGCCACTATACGAGCAGCAGTTGGGGCAGTGAGCGGAGCAACAGGACACAACGTGCTGCCCTTGGCAGCAGTTGGGGGAACGATAGGGGCTTACACCTCAACGAGTTAACGCGTTAGTAATCCCCTCGTGCTGCCTTACTATTCCGCGAGTATCTGAGAAGTTCTGAGTACTTTTCCACTGTACATATTTGGTTTCATTTGCGCCTATTGCTCCAACTGTTCATTCATAATCATTTTCTGGAGAGACAGCTTTCTGGTAGGAGCTCAATAACTGAGCAGAGCCATAGGACTCGATGCCAGCAATTTAGAAATCACTTCGAAATTGAAAACGGACAACTTTGAAGCAACTGATGACGATGCAGCGCTTTGTGAGCCCAAAACAACCCAGCAAAAAGCTTTTTCCGCGAATAATTGTGTGGTACTGTACCTCAGGGGTGAAACTTGATATTATAGTCCGCCCACCGTGTATGGCAACCTTGCCAAGCGCGAGATCTCAATCCGACCAAGTAAGCGAGAAACTACACGGAAGAAGTCGGCCCCGCTCACAACAACCTAAAAGCATAATCAAGCGTTTCGACCCCGAAAAGGCAACCAAATTTTTTGCAAACGGAAAAATTAGTTTGTGCGGCGATGCACAAAAGCAAAATGTACAATAGCAGAGCTCTTGGTTCCCCTTCCGAGGCGGTGTGTGCAATTAGGCTTTTGGGGCGGTTCCGACTTTTTCCTTGTAGTTTCTCACTTATTAGAGCGGGTGTGCACCTTGTTTATGATAACTGAATGCTCTACACTTTACAGCTGTCCACCTTCGTATCTTTATCGCACAAAATTGAGAGGTGTAAGAGGTTGGTGAAGTCAAGCAAGAAGACTCAGTCCGCGTTAATTGTGTTTTGTAATTCGTCATCAAGGGGCGTTCAAAAGCGTGCGCATTTCGGTAATTGGCTTATCATTGCTTAGAGGTTGTGTGCGCAGTTTCGCTGGAGTTGTCTGGTTTCAGTCTATGTTTGTGATCAATTTGATATGCATAAATGATATTATGAATTTTTCAAAACAAGATCAAGATTTGAGTGCACGAGGCCTTACACAAGCGAATCGAGTGAACAGTGGTCTTTCGACGCAACGCATCGATTTTTCGCCTCAGTAACAAATTTCATTTCGTTTCATTTACTACGCTGTATAAGACAACGTGAGATAAAAAGCAGCGATAATTGTGCAAAACTAACCCTAATCGTACATTTATAGAAAGTCAATAACTTTGTACCAGCCATAGGTTTGAACGAGCCGTATGTATGTCTGGTGAGGCGGTTTACTTTTGTTTTAAACAAATCATCCTGCCCTGAATTTAAACATCTGCTTCCTGAAGTTGGCTGCAGGCACTCAAAAAATTCTGACCTGTCTACCGTACAAGGTGCACACCCACGCCGCTCCGCGGCGTACTTGTGGGCGTGCTTTAGGGTCTATGAATTATTTGAATTTCAGAGCAGTGCCTCGCTGTGCTAAACACCCTTGAAGGTACAGTGCCACATCAGGAGTAAAATTTGATATTATATCCCGCCTAACGTGAATAGCAACTCTGCCAAGCGCGAGATCTCAATTCGCTCTAATAAGTGAGAAACTTCACGGAAAAATTCGGACCCGCCCCAAAAGCTTAATGCGTCTTTCACACTCCGCCGAAAACTTCAGAATCGGGACTCTTCAACACTATACAGACCAGAAAGTAATTTTCAATACCATGAATACCATACACTCGTCTCTTGACTTTCGACGAGACTCTAACGAGTTGAGATTGAAATTTGTAATTCTTATCTTAGCACACGGTATCAATTAATAATAAAATCCTTCTGTCCGAACCAAGAGTTTCCTGGTGTAGTTGTTCTGCACCCTTTTTGAGACATCGTTATCCCTCTTTTAATATGGGTTCGAGAAAGTGGCTCTAATTTCGACTACAGGTCTGGCATAATTTTTTTAAGCCTTCATTAGAACGTTTCCATTATTCGTGGATAGACCTTTGAAAATTTGATATATCTATAAGAAGCCCCTTTTTGCAAGACTACATAATTTTCTTTGAAATCTAGTTTGTCATAACAACAAGAACGAAAACCCATTTATTCTTATCAGGCTTAATCTATTCAAAGGACCACGCGCGATCATTGCGGCTGGCCGTGCGGCGTTGGCGACACCATCAGTCAACGGGTTCTGATTGAGCGCGACAATCTACCTCCACAGCTCCGCCCACTCACCAGACTAAATTCCACAAAGATACTCTATGATTTCTTCAGCGATCAAATAACTTATGCTGCCAAGCAAGCATCTAACAAGTCAAGAGCTCCATCATAGACCGTTGAGAATTACTATAGAGAAATCTAAGGTAAGGTGTAAAGGGAGTTTTTGCTGGTGTTAGAGAACTCACAGTGCATTGCATAGCATTGTGGTGTGACTTTTGAAGCAATCTTTGACCGTCAAGTCCGTTGCTAGAAAAACTGAAATATGCTTCTAATCGATTCGCAATACCTTTTCCTAACCGGGCATTAGTGGTAAACCACAGATTACAGTGACGTAGATATTCAAAACGAAAAGTAACGAGACCGCATCAAAACATTCGGAAACTCATGCCTCAGGTGTCACAGAAGGCAACGAGAACTTACTGAGAACATGCACACAAAGCACATTTGACAACGGAGTCTTACGAGTACTTAGCTCTAGTATCGGGCCAATACCAACAACGGTATGAAACTTCGCCACTAAGGGTTGGTGCACTAGAGAATTGAACATTTCATTATCTAATCTCATTCACGTACTCCCTGCATTAGTGACACTACTACAGCCTAACAATGGTTACGACAATGTACTCCGCCGAAAGCAGTTTGCTTCAACAGACCTCGAGGCAGCATCGAGCATACATTGAAAGCTGCATGCGCTCACATAACTGTTTAGTTTCAATTCACGTAAATAATGCAAATGAGGAACGGAATGACTGACTGATAATCAACTTTCTTAGAACGAGGCTCAGCTGTAGGGTGTCTATATATTTCTAGAGTCGATATGGCCAACCATGGTTTCTCTCAGCAAACATAAGGAATTTGTGATAAACTTTGTCTAGAACACTTGAGAGTCATATGTATTAGGAATAGCTTTTCAGAATTGCGGGAGGTCTGGGAAAATGAACGACGACCATGTGCACCATTGACGCATCGCCGATCAATGGAAAAACCTAATTCTTGAGGTCCCGTAGTCCTCATTCTCTCCTCATTGTACTTCATCTCACACTCGGTCTTTGCTATAGATGTTTTTTCGCCAGCAATTTATAATGTTGTTCAACAATCCCCATGTGCAACTCTCAATAAACATCGGCATGATAATTTTATAGTTTCTTGAGAATGTTGCTACCCGTTCTTTGTGGCTAACGTTTTCGGACAACCTTTCTTCAGAGCCTGAAAAATCAAACAAGAAATGCGTTCACCCGGCCAAGTGTCTCCTAAACTCCACTAAAATTCGGAAACCTGTTTTCTGTCACGTACGTAAGAGAGAAAAGCAGAGAAACTACCGCATCTAGCTAGACAAGAACTCACTGGCGGCCAAAACAGCTTTGTACACCTATGACAGAGCGCTGTGGGCCCACCACTTTAGATGCTAGAGTATTGACAACTTTGATATCAAGGTCGAGATGAGCGTCCGAGAGGCTGACACCGTAGCATGAAAAACCTTAAGGCTCATTCATAGCTGGTCGCTTCGACTTCAAGTGGGGGTCGCTTCGACTTCAAGTCGAAGTCGAAGCGACCAATGATACTGCCGCGATCTTCGACTTGAAGTCGAAGCGACTAATGATACTGCCGCGATCCGAAATCGCTTCAAATCGCTCGGGTGTGCGTAATTTCGCGTGAAATAGACGGACAAGTGCGGACCAAGCCGTGGAAATGAAAAAAAAAACTTTTTTCTCGGCATTCCTACTTACTTTTTGTAACATTGTTGCCCTTACCTTTTGAATAAAAAAGTGTGCATAGTTTTTAAACAAAAAATGGTTCCAAAAAACGACAGGGTGGAATTCGTTTGAACAGCAACATAAAACTTAAGCTCAAGTTACTAGTTGCTCGAAGCCGGCATGGAATGTAATTTTTCGGGAGCCTCGTTACATTTTCTCATCTCTCTCATCTTAAATGTGTTATAAATACTCGTTCTTTCCCTTTCACATGCCGCATTTTATGCCAGTAAACTGTGACGTCTGCAATTACATATGCAAGGTTGTGACTAAAGATTGCGGACTAGTCGCTTCGACTAGACCAATCGCTTCCATTATGAAAGCGACGCGATTAGTCGAAGTGACCTAACAAAAACAAGCAGGTCGCTTCGACTAGCTATGAAATACCTCAGTCGCTCGGCGATCGCGTCTGAAAGTGCAAACTGTTCCAAACCGTCGCGGCTCAGTGCAAGATCTGTTGGCGCGACGGGTTTTGTAACTGTCGGCAGTGCCGCGATCAGTCGAAGCAGCCGGCTATGAATAAGCCTTTAGGCCCCCGTCATAGTCGGCCGAAAGCGGCCGTTCTTGTCCAACCGGTCGGTAGATATGAGAAGCACGCAAAACGATTTAGAGTCATTTTCCATACAGACTCATGAACTGCAAATCAAAGGGGAAAGAAGACGGCCTCGATGGTTTCCGTATTCGATCTAGTATGGCGCGTGAGACAAGCGGCTAGTCGTGCGGTGTTGGCGGCATCACAGGCCGTTGGGGGGAATGGGTTTCGATCGCGCGCGCGCTGATCTACCGTCGCAGCCCCTTCCATCCATCAGACTAGACTATAACTCGGGAGCTGATACCATATTTATAACTCGCCTTCTATCATCTCAAGTGGTCACCTACAGCATTCCTTTATCAACTTTTCCAACTGTTTTGATCGTTAGCAAGTTTTTGGATAAGTGCGATACTTTGCTTCGTTTTCTCTCTTTCATATGTGACAGAAAATAGGCCTTCGAAATCCAATGGAGTCTAGGCGACGTTTTGCAGGGTAAGCGCAGTTATTATTTGATCTCTATAGGCTTTGAAGAAAGATGTTACATCAAAACGTTAGCCATCAGGAACTGGTATGAGTACAGCATTCCTCAAGAGCATCTAACACAAAGAAGCACTTGGAAGCAAACATCTGAAAAAAAAATGCTCGAAGGAACTAACTCCCATAATTTTTCAAAGGGTTTATTCCTATTCGTGATTATATGCTGTTTAAAAGCTCTCTCTCAACATCCTCTAAGTGCAAGTGAGCAGATGAGACCCTCAGGAGTTCCTTTCTTGAGCTCATTCTTGATCCTGTCGAACGTAAGCTCGAACAACACTTGGCACGTTAAGTGATCAAGGAAATCTGAGCCATATTCCACAATCTCCAAGCAGGTAGGAACAAATACCTGAAAAAGAATGCTTGAAGGTACTAATCCCCTTGATTTTCCAAACCTATCTCTTACTAAAAAATCTCAGAAGACTCTGGATGTTGGAGCTACTTTTCCAACTTCCCTTTTTCAATTTCAGGCCCTGAAATCCTAAATGAAGTGAATAATGTCAGCAACAGCATGTCTTTTGTAAAACTCAAGGGTTATTTAAATCCTCTGCGAGAAAAAGGAACAGATTCAAGCACTTAAAAATGCAGGACTCAGGAGTTATCACATGACGGTGAAAGATAAGTGGTGTCATTTATGACTTTGACAGTTTACAGGAATTCACGCGAAAGCTATACATATAGGAGAAAGAGATTAATTTTGGAGCATGCACCAAACCGAGATTTCTGAAAACATTTGTGCCACAGTTCCGATTTTGAATCGAAGACGAACCTCTTCAATGTACTCCTGTTTCTCGTCCCTCATTGCAGCAGAGAATTGAACGAGATAGTTGCACAATCTGCAGGTTTTGTAGTTTCCATAGATTTTCCAAACACCAGAGTCGTACGCGTAGGTGATGAAAACAGTACCCACCAAAATAAGACAAAGCATTCTAAATTATCCTCACTTTAATGATGTGGGTTAGTAATGCAAGATTTTACTCAACTGGAACCAATTTCTGGAAACGGCGGCGTTCTGAAATGCTTAACTGCGTCCGATGATGGAGTGAAAAAGGGCCAGCAGCCCTTAGACTTTCGCCGACGGATTGAATACTCGTTGTCTGATTTTCCTCATGGGGTTGAAATACCGGGTGAAGGGGTGAAGAATATTTGATGTGAGTGCTAATTTTTAGACCTCCATTATCGGATACAGCTTCTAAAAATACCTCTATTTACAAACCACTGTTACACTTCGTTGTCGCTGCAGCGACAGGTCTCTCAATCTACCACTTATGGTCGTAGCCACCCCGGTCGACACTCACCAGAAAAGTGGAAAAGGAGGTGTAGAAAATGCACGCCAGGACCCAGTCTGCGTCTGTCCGCTCGTTCAACATTAATCTCTTGCATACAAGCTTGGTTGAAAAAGTACGACCATCTCGTTTGAATGCGTTCCGGGGTCTTACATCGTGAATCCTTATCGACCGGAAAGGAGTAAACCGGAATCAGGCGGACTCAGACGGTTTTCCGGCCAAATCGGACGGCGGCCGCACAGTTTCTGTCTGCCGATGTTAGTCTAGTATTTCTCACCATTTTCACTAAGCACTGTATACCCATTATTCAGTGTACCGATGAGCATGTGCAGACTTTTCAGTGCGCAAACGTGTCTTAGGAGAAACGACGATGTAATAATTAAAATACTGTTGATGTCGGTACGCATCCTTGCATTTGAAACACGTCGGCAAAACTTTCGCAGAAGTTATGAAGAGTAGCTAGCTTTCTTAATAGGGCCCTTTAAGCCGTAGCCAGGTGCATTTCTTTATGAACATCAGCTAGAATGTTGACCCGTGATCTTCTATGAGGGTGATGCAACAATAGCTAAGAACATTTTCCGCTACGGAAAGTAGCCAGGGTATTCAGCACAAAACTGTGGGACAAGCCATTCCCACCAGACGAGAAACTAATAGGTTGCCGGTGTAGATAAAATCAGAAATTTCTGAACAGTTTTGGATTTCGGTTCTAACCAACGCAGCGGTGGGCCTCGGTGAAAATTAACTGGTGATAAAGATGTTTTGACAAGAAGGCGACCGCTCTCTGCTAATGATGATCATAATCGAGAGCCTACTAGAGATGCCCCAGAGCTTAGATAAGTGAAATACGAGAGGTAAATATCTCTGTTTACGCCACTGTCAATGTCTTTCAAATTCTGGACATCATTTTAATGAACTTCGGATGTCGAGGCTGTGACAATCAAGGGCCCCTGCACTGGAAACAGTGACTACCCTCTACTGTTTGCATGAAATTTAATACTGCACTCAAGTGCCTCCAAGAGTACAATTGGCTGTGCTGGGTCATGAGGGGTCGCCTGATGGGAGCGGAGGTTTGTCCAACGATTTTAGCGTTTGGCTTACCTTATCAAGTGATACCCATTGCTCATTATCAAGAGCAGCTAACAAGGGAAGAGTCTGGAGCGTTAATATCACCCTCAAAAACGAATGAAATAGTTAGTATCCCTTGAGCCTCTGTAGTAGAACTGCGTGAAATCTGGTCCCGAGTTGCTGGTCCTAAGAAGCTAAAAGCGTTTCCCAAGCTTTGCGAAAGGTTAGGGGTGCTTCATTTCGGGGTGTTTTGAGAAAAGGTTTTTTTCAGAGTCCTTCGGAACCTGCGTTTAGAGGGTATTTAAATGAATCTGGGGTCTATTTGTCAAATTTCTAAGCTTTATACGACAAAAGGACATGAGGTTTGTACTCAGAACCCGGAGTAACCGCCGCGGAGAAACTTTGAGCTATAACAACAATCGGTACAAGTGGAAAACGCTATTACTCTGCTCAAAGATTGAAAATGTGTTTCCACCTGGGGCCGGATGCATCAACGCGCCGGTTGCCTTCAGGATCTCTGTCTCCCATTGTTGCCGCTATTGGGATAAGCTTCTTACATAAGATGTAGGTTCTGTTGTCTTTGGAGCAGGGGATAGCCTTAGTGTAGTGCTTCAAAAAGAGTAATTGCTAAAGCGAATCGACACAACCTAAAATGATAGCAGGATCAAGATGTGCTTTGCCACCATTAAATTATAACGCCTGCCTCTCAGCTAAAGCGGCTCGCTGTAGTAAAGAGGTCGATGGGGATTAGAGATGACCATTGGTAGCGTCAGGTACCCTTTTTCACAATACACCGCTACTGAAACTTTTCGGGATATGAAAGAAACTAACAGCGATAACATTCTTCTCATGCCCTTCCAGGACGACTCCGTGCAGTCAAGCCAGTGAATAAAGGAGCCGAATTTCTAAGATCATCAGCCGAGCTCAAATTCTAGAAAATTGGTCAGCGAGATAGACGGGTCCGCACCAAAAAAAGCATTCGTAGTTAGTAGTACAGGCGAATAGTGCGATTTTCAATTCACAGGAATATATCACGAAAGAGACCAGCTGTGGTAAGTTACATCGTTTGGTGCTCAATGAACTACAGCATGGGAATGTGACTGAAGCTGGTGACAACTCAAAAAATTTTGCTCTATTCCGTTTCCGGATTTCCGTTACCGGTGTTTTTTGGCTATTTTTCTTCCGTTTCCGTTTCCGAAAATCTTGAAAAAGATTTCCGCACAGCACTGGAAGGGACCCACAGAATGGAGGATCGTTGGAGCGAGTGTGTTAATGTTCCGAGAGATTATGCTGAATAATGAAGTGTATTTTGAACTATAAACTTGTGTTTTTCTTACCGAACGACAAAACGTATTAAAGAACCTGGTAGTGTAGTGTTACAATGTCAACCTTGAACCGTAGAGATACCAGCCAATCTGTTTAAAGTCACCGCGTTGAGTATAATGAGTAACAACATGTTATCTATTATCACTTGGCACCACGACATCTAGTTTGAAGACCTCACGCTCAACAGTCTAGACACCCAGATAGAGTTTACGCTAACAGAAGCAGCATCCGTCACATAATCAAAGCTACTGCGCTCAAGTGCTCCCAGTACAGTATCACTTGCCGTTCCTGTAGGTAAGCGTGAAGTCAATATGCGAAGAAACTTCGTAAGCTGTACAGCAACTTTACAACCTTTTCTCACCATTCTCTAATGAGATCATGGTCAATGTGAAGAGAGGGATTTGTCAACGTGATACCATTTCACCAAACTTTTCAGTTCCTCTCTTGAACACGTCATGCGCTATTTGGAATGGTGAGACATGGAGTGAAAGTCGACGGATGGCAACTAAATTGTCTTCGCTTCACTGATGACAATGTTCTCATATCGCATTCCATCAGGTAAGCCGAACGAATGCTGACCAACTTCGACAACGCGTTTGTAAAAGGTCCAGCTCAAGGTAACGGGAAGCAATCTAGTTAAAACGGTTAAGTTTTTGACTCCCTACTCATGTTCAACGGAACGACCATGTTCCTGAATTTTCGAGGTGCCTGTATCCAGGTCGCGAGTTCAGAGTGAAGAACGATTCAGTACCGGTGTTGATTAGGAGGAAAAGATTATCTTGTGGAGTTTCAAATTGTCGACGAAGTTTTGACGAAAAAAAAAACACCCGGCTTGATTCCGCAGTTCTTCCAGCTTCACCGTTTGCTTTGGATACCTGGGCATAACGCGAGCGGGATGAAAGTGCGGTCCGCGTCCCTCAACTTACGGTCGAGAGAGCGGTGCTCGGAGTGTCAAGTTTCGTCCAAGTGAAAGACGAAGTGAGGAGTTGTCTGCTACGCAGACGGTCGAAAAGCAGGGATACGGTTGAATATGCTAAGTCGTCAAATACGAGGTGGGTGGAAACGCTTTCCGAGGACAACCGCTGGAGAAATATCGTAACATATTGGGTACCGCTGCATTTCAGGCGCACTAATGGCCATCCCCATAACACGATGTTCGGGCTTCTTCACCAGGAGCCTTGGCGAAAGGAATGAGTTTTCGTGTTCGTAGAGGTTTCCCTGACATCTATGGCGCGCGATACGAAACACTGGAGACGTTACTGGGGCCCGCTCGACAGTGTTGATCATCAAGGGGAGCACAGGTGATACAAGTGATCAGCAATTATGTGTATTGACTGTTTAACTTCGGATGGGAGAAGTGAAAGGTCTGGAAAGAGGATGGGTTCTTTTTCGTGAATTCTCGGAATGAAATGCCGGCTGCATGAACTTCAACTGAAGCTTCTTGCTCGCATGATGTATGGACGCGCAAATAAATAAAAACGAAGGTCAGGTTGGTCGCGGATGGCGGTCTACTACTAAGAAGGCTTTGGTATGTATTGTCCAACTAGTGCTTGTTACCTGGAATTTTTGAGTGCTTTCATCTTTGAATATCACTTCCATTTGATAATCAGCGCATTATGAGGACCTCCTACATGTGAGCTGGACAGGGAAATAGTGCTAACTATTGGTAACACCAACGGCGAAATACGGCGCCAGAGTAGAATAAGATGAGTTTTGAACGCTTTATTGAAAAAAGTATACCATGTTCGGGAAAACTTTTCAACATTCTTCGAAGACTAGAGAACAAATCAGATCGTCAGGAGTCCCTTTGCCGAGCTCAGTCATGATTATTCTAAGCGTCTGTTCAAACAGTATTTGACACATAAGTTGGTCAACATAACCCCAGCCTTAGTCCAAAGACTCCTCACATTTTGGCATGAAAACCTGAAATAAGAAGTGTAACATTATGTTTTCTGATTTTTGCGACCACTTTAAAAAAAAGCATTAAGAAAATTTCCCGGATTACCGCAGTCTGTCATTTTCTGTGTAATTTTCGTTAGTAACACATTTTCAGCTATACCTTACGTATTTTATCATTTAGAAGTAAGTGTACATCTATATATGCATAGGAAAGACTTCCATGACTGCGTTTCCAGATGTAAGCTCTAGTATATCCCCAGTGAACTGTTAATTTCGATTATCACCATCAGCGGAGCGGTGAGCCTGGATGAAATATTACTAGTGATAAGAAGTTTTCGACGAAAAAGCCACCGCTCCGCGCTGTGATAACCGAAAACATGAGTTCACTTGGAATGAAGCAGAGTCTACCTCTATCGGAGGTGCACTTCAAATAGAAGTTGTACTTCAATGTCGTGTTCTCTTTTAATTTGTTTTTGAAATAATCCGTTTTACGCGTTCAAAATCTTTGTAACACTATAAGAAATGCGAAAACTAAACCTGAGAAAATAAGTGATACAGTTCTATTGATTGTATTGATTTTACCCTCGTTCAGGGATGAGTTCTCGACAACCCTCGTCGCATTTTCTGGAGAGAAGTCTGATTAGCCTATTCTCGTAAACACCAGCTTTGAGAAAAAAAACCAGGGATGTTTGAGAATTATAAAATAGGGTAATTTCTTTATCTTAGAAGTGGTCCACTTCACAACTTCGTTAAATATGTACTGCTTTCACAAGCCTATGATTGGGTTTATTCAAAGGTACAATTTCTGTCTTTTGGGTGGTGCAACGTGACCATGATAGGCCTTCCTACTCTGTTTTGGCAAAGTGCGGCAGACTCCTGAGGGAGGAGGAGGGCAGCACAACGCAAACTAAACCGCAGGCTTCAGTGTGTAGCTGAATTTTTGCCTCACATTTTTTAATCGTTTCGTCCTGGCACCGAGTCCGATTCTATCATACATCTTCGCGGCATCATTTCATGCACTAACATAAGCGTCCAGCAAGGAGTAGTTTTATGGCGGTAAACCCATCATCAAAAACGACTTGTGTTGTATCTCTTGGGCCCCTATAGAAGAACTGCACAGTATTCAGCCCGAGCTGCTGGCTTCAGAAGTTACGAACTTAAAACGATCGTTTTTGTACTTTTGCACCTTTCAAAGGAGCAGTAATCTTTGAAAAACCTGAAATCAGACCTCATAATCGTTTTTAGTGTCCAAAATAGGTACCATAGACAAATTTGGCCGAAAGCACATTCTTCGAACTCTGTGGGGAATTTCGGACTTGCACGAAATCTTTGTTGACAGTTTGTTCTAGCAATTTGAAAAATTTACAAGCACTTGATTTTTAGACTTGACGTAATTCTTCCTTCCTCGTGAGGGCTACTCGATATGCTTATCCCGACTGCGGTTTATCTGTCGATTTTCCAAACTTTTCGACTAAATTCATTCAAATCACTCAATCGGAAGTAAATTTGAGGAGCAAAACGCATTTTTGACGATTGCTGGAACACTACGATAGAAATGGCTCCAAATATTTCTGAAGGAGTTCATTGAAGTGTTAAACGCGAATCTGAGAGTCAGTTTGTCGACTTTTGACAGCTTACGCCAGATAGAAATTTTGAGTCAATTCTGGGTCAAGGTCCCAGAGTTGACTCAAGAATTTTATACGCGGGACTTGGTCGGGGTGCTGAACACGAACTTGATGTAGACTTGCCAATTTTCGAAATGCTAAGGTAGGCTTAGCCCCTAAATCATATTGTACCTACCGTAACCTACAGTTAATCTGATAGTTTGAGAACAGGACCCCAAATTCGTTTTCAGCAATCTAATTAAGTCCTACATACAAGTTTTGAGCAAAATCCGAGCGTATGTTCTCGAAACACCGAACAAACGCTCTGATGATTCCTCATGAAAGCTTTATTAACTCTTTTAACTTCTTGAAATCTTCACCGCGGGCGATTTCGCACTTTGAGACCCACTAGAAACACTTCCCTTGTAAGCACGAAAAAGATGTCATAAAATTCTAGACTCTGGCATGGCGAGCGTGTAGTAGATTCACACTAAAATAAGGCATAACGCAAGAATTCTCCAGGATAGTGAGGTGATTACTGATAAAGTGTGGCCGAATGAGAATGGCGGGCCACGCGGGGGGCGGGCTTGGCCGGCGGCCACCGCCTCTGCCGCTCTCGGACGAGTGTTGGATTTCAACGACGGCCGCCCCCTCTCCCCCGTCTACAGAGCTGATTGACCAGCGCAGTGCTTGCTGCCACCCGGTGCCGGCCCCGTTCGTAGTCGATGGTGGTGGGGACTTTTCGCATGCTCCTCCGAGAGCGGCGAACGCGACGGCCGCCTAAAAAGCACGCCGGCCGCGCGGGCAGCCATTCTCATTCTCACGCACCTTACCTCATTTCTATGCCGTGCAATCCCTGTGCACTGCATTCCATAACTTGCGGTCCACCCGAGAATTTAGAACTTCCAGGCTTGTCGTACGCCTTTTCGAACACCAATTAAAAATTTTCTGCTCATCCATAATTTTTTATTAGTTTTCAGTGAAGGTTAGACACGGTTTTTCTGCTCATCCATAATTTTTCATAAGTGTTCAGTAGAAGGTTAGACAGAATTGTGACCGTCTCAGAAACTGTAGGAAAATTCCTGTTTCTTAAGCTAGTACAAAGGAGACCGGAAAGCTGGGCCTGCATACGAACTCCTCAACGTCGTGCTTGGTATGTCTTGTGGAAATCGCCTATCGTCGGATGAACAGTCTCAAATGGAAGCGCTCAACGTGGCTGGATGGTCGAGAAGGAGGATTGCGGAGCATCTTGGGTCATCGCACGTACGGGATCCCGAGCCATATCGGGAGAAGAACCTTGGAGCGCGTCCGAGGCTGGTTTCGGTGCATGATGAAAGAAGAATTGGACGCCTTATATCGTGCTCGACGACGGCTCTCTACTGCTTGCGCAGCGAACTTCCGCTTTAGACGAGTAGAAATATGGTTCGGAAAAAGTTCAGTGGCAAGAAAACCTAAGCAGAGAATTTATGAAGCGTGCATTATTGCCAAGACTGACGGAACGGTACAAGGCAACCCGCCCCCAGTTTGCTACCGAAAAATATCCCAAAGGAATTGATCAAAGGTAAGGCGATATCGCTCATACGCTGCTCCGTGGCCCCAACTATTCCAAACCGCTTCAGGTGATCTGTAGCGACGAAAAATGTCCAATCTGGACGGTTCGGATGGTGGCAAAGGTTACTAGCGTGATCTATGGTAGCCGCCGCGCATGTCTAGGCTCACAGCGAATTTGTTTTTCAATTTTCTTCGATAGAAAGCAGTCGATATGGAGACCAGAGAAAAGACAATTGCTTCAATATACCCATGCGGGGTGCAGGGAATAGCTTTTCCGCGCTAGCCCGTCGGTACCTTGAAGTTCGCCCTCCGTTGTGATCGAACTGAGCACGCCTGTGCCGCTCGTGGTCGTCTCGGTTGGAACGCCTTCAATACTATGCTCAATTATATCGGAAAACCCTCAACCCCGATTTAGCCGGAATGAGCCACTCCTGGTCCGTCCTGACCCAGCTGGCCACCCGACCGATACGAATCCAATGTATTGCCCACTGTGGAGCAAAATCCATCCGTTGTGGTCGAATTTAGCCGGCCGCAGGATACTTTGGTACACCTGCATAATCGATTGGCATGCAGCCGATACACTAGGGATGTTTGTCGAAGTCACAGCGCAGTAGCAGCTCGGATGGCACGCGTGACGCGCGCGGCGGAAAACCGCTGCGGCGTGTTGTTCCGTTCGACGCTATCGTGCTGCTGAATCCATCACAACTATAATCTGAACGAATTTTATCGCGAACAGTTCTCTATACTTTATAGTAGGCGAACCTCTCTGATCTTTTCACTGCTTGCCCACCTCATTGAGGAAACAATGACGACGAAATCCGAGCACAAATCACACATATCGTCGTCAACGTGAAAGAATGTTTCTTTGGCATACAAGCTAGTTGTGTAAAGAGCAGCTGTCAAAATGATGCGCGACATCCTGAAATATTGGCTTGAAATGATACAGCATGAATTGGATATTAACAATACTTGAATCGAAGCCTATTCTAGAAGCCTAGAAATCTTGCTGAGTTACTTTAAAGCATAGGTCGTTGTTATCGTCATACGTATACGCACAGATAGCCTAACAATCCCTTCCTGGCATAACGAGGACATAAGATGAGGGCAGATCAAAATTGAAATCATAAAGTAGGGGATGCGAGCGAGGGAGGAGAATAGTCGTTACCTATGCTGGTTTTCCAGTTTCTACAGCTGACAGAGCCTTGTTTTGACTGCACCTGGTCGCTGCTGGCATGCGAGAAAGAACTTCCTTCTTCATCGCGCGTGATAGAAAGGCGCTCCATTTGTGATCGCTTCGCGGCCTTGCGTTATGGCAGCGATGGGGCTACTTCTGCGAATGACACGTTTCGTGTAGTGAACGTTGACCCTTTCGCATGATGAGATCAGTGTTTACGAGTCGAAACGTGTTATTGATGACTACCAGCCATTAATTTCACTTATTGACTGAATTTCTTCGATCATCCGTGAGACTATGCACTATGAACAAAATCGGCGCCGCTGTCAGATCGCTGCAGCAGCCGGTGCTAAATCCTGCGATGAAAAACAGCAGCGATGCAGTCGAAACAAGGCTGTGGCTCTGTTCGGCTTTGGAGCGCGGTTTTTCCAAAGGCTCGCCTCAGTGCGGTTTGGAATATAGCTGCTAAATGCCTTAGGTTGCGGAGTTTTCATGTTATTTTACCGCAATCTGTAGAGGATAGTCCTAGGATGAAAACAGTACCTTTGTAAAATCGGGGTTACCTTTTTGAAAGAAAAGCTTTCGTCGTCCCGTTTCGGACAAATGCGCCGTTTTGTACTGCGGTACTGGAAAACGAGAAAACTGATTTGAGCCGATTTCCTTCATAAATTGGAGGTTATGAAAAGAGTGATAACGTCGGCATGGATCGCGAAGAGACTTCGCGTTCATTGATGAAGGATTAGCGCAAAATTGGTGCCATGTGCTAGAACTTAGGTGCACCGAATTCGCGCCAACCTCAACAGTGAACGCAAAGTCTCTTCACGATCCATGACGATGTTAGGTAGGATGGTGGCCATCGTGTATCAACACCACTGAGGAGGCGGGACAAACGGGGGAGGAGCGAGGTTCCTGATTGGACGCAACAGCCGGGAACAGGGTCTGGCCGTGTTGCGTCGTCGGGAACCTCGCTCCTCCCCATTCCACCTCCTCAGGAAGTGTTGATACACGATAACAGCTCTTCCCTGTTAGAGTATCGGTTTGCGTAGAGATTCTTATGTGGATTCAAAACTAAATCATGCAAGTCTAAAATTCAATGGGGGCACGCACGTTGTCCCACCTGCGAAGTGAGCGGTTAAAGCGTTGAAAGGCTCTACTGCTTCATGTATGATCGATCACTGGTTGAGAGATCGCCGCGACGAACACACGTGGCAAACACGCAAGAGAGGAGGTAATGATAGTCATGAACATCGATCAACTGATATCACATTAGATCGCTGCTTCGACGATCTCTCGAACAGTGATCGACGATAACTCGTCTAAAAGTATGTTTTGTGAGCTAATATTCCGACTACAGTCTTAAATATTGCTATTACATCGTTATGTATAAGTAACGTTCTTAACTTGTAGTGTGATAGAGCTGGCATTACTCCCTTTAACCTTTTTTTATCACAATATGTTCGCCTTCCTTTTTGTAGGAACTTTCGTTGTTCTAGTTTGCCAGAAACTTTTTCTAAATTTGGAACACCCTCCTACTGTATTGTTTTTCTCCTAAATTTTACGTACTCTAAACAAAAATCGATATGTAAAAAAAATTCATGTCCCTCCCATGAGTTTCAATGAATTTTACGTATGTGACCAGACAACACCCGCCTGACGCTGCTATCTCAACCACGTTGGCGAACTACTTTTAAGTGGACACCAGGCCTCACAACGACAACAAATCGCTGCGTTGCTCTATGTGAACCATGTCATAATTAGCTGCTGTCGCCTCAGCAACTTATTACAACATAGTTAAATCGCCTAAGACTATATCATGTTTGGCGAGTCAAGGTCATTATGCGCGTAGCCTCTATATCGTTATCAGAAAATGCAGAGTCTGCAGACAAGTTCGCGCCCGCCTTAGATTACGCGACATGAAGCTGTCACAGCTGACACACGGCATGCGTTTCACAGAGAAGTTCTTCAATGGCATCAAGACTGTAGAGATTTCGAAAAACCTAATTAAACTAATGAGCGCTGATAGTCAATAAAGAACTGCAGATGAAATAGGTGAACATAGTGAAGATTAGTTCTTCAGCAATCACTGCGGCGGCTATCTCCCAATCCTGAATTTTGACATGGAGCACTAGAAGAAGTGCATCGAAACAGAAGTGAACAACGACTTTCAAATCCACTTTGGTGACCATCTGTCAGTACTTTGTTTGATTAGTTTGCGAATGTTTAGACTCTGACAATCAACGATTGCTCCACTTTGTTCAGTGGCGATCTATTTGTATTCGCCAGCACTTGATCGCTGCAGTCAGGTTAGAATTTATCAACCTAGAGCAGGGTACCAGCTGCACTAGGTCGTGGCGGCTGGCTTTCGTGACAGATAGCACGTTATAGTGTGGCTTTGGATGGTGTTGTTTTGAGTTTTGTAGAGCTTGAATTTGGAAGCAAGCTATTGTACACGGCCTTGTGGAGCTCAGATTTCATCGGACAAAAAGACGACACGCCTGGTATTGAACAAGGTGCCAATCTCCCCAGTGAGAACTGTTGTGAGTCCAGTTTTCAAGTAGGTCTCACTAAAGGTGCAATAAGTTTCTGAACTCTGTAACTCCATTTCGTGTCGATTCCAATTGTTTAGTGTATACATACACGGACCAAATGATCAGGAGACATTGCTCGCTCCTTACACAGTGTTATTTCCGGATCTTCTCTGTGATGGCAATGCTGCCAAGATGCAATGAAATGCAACTGAGTGAAATGAATACGGAGTCACAACTTTGTCACATGTGTAAAACTTTTTCAACATCCTTCAAAGACAACAGAGCAAATTAGATCATCAGAAGTCCTTCGGCGAGTTCAATCTTGATTATCTAGCGTCTGTTCAAAAGTATTTGACACATGAGGTGGTCAACATAGTTCCAGCCATAATCACGGACTCCACGCATTTGGGCATAAATACCTGAAGAGAAGAAAAAACGTAAAACCCTATTTTCGCACAAGGTCAACAGTTATTTGGCCAACCCCAGCACCACTCGGTCTCCCTCAACAGTAATTTTTTTCAGTATTTGGATAATATATTTGGCAGGCCTATGATACTCACGTACCCTTGTTTCTCTTTTAGAAGTAAATGCACTTCTAATACTCTGGCTCCTATTTTATACAGTGCGTCTCAAAATCTTTGACCACCCCCGATATTGGCGTTACTGAGCAAATGAGAATTTCAGTAGTTTTGCGTTCTGTTGTTTAGATTCTACGTCCAAAACAAGGGTGGAGTGTGAGATTCCGTCTCTTTTCTTTCATTTGAAATCTTTTTATAACAACTTTTTTAATTTCATGCTGTTTCTAAACCATACGACCACTCAAACAAAACACATTTCGTTTAAAGAAAAACGCATCACCCAGAAATTTAAAAGTCTATAAAAGGTTCTCCAGCCTGTTTAGCTACTTCGAATAACCTTCGAGGCATACTTGCAGTAGGCTGTTCAGAAAAAATGAGTCGATTCCGTTCCATGCTGCCTCGATTGCACGTTTCAGCTCCGCCACCGAATGAAACTTTCAATTCTTCATGCAAACCTATCTGAAGACAATTCCCCACAGGTTTTCCACAGGAATACAGAAAAACAGAATGGCTATATGAGGAAGCGATGCTATGCGATCAGAGCCACTCTCCGTTGACCGTATTGCGTGGATGCTTGCGTTATCCTGCTGGAAAACATGACTCTGACGGATTGTCGGCGTCATGAAGGGGAGAAGGTGTGACTCGAGGGTGGTCTGGTAATCATACGAGTGCATCTTGGTGGATACTAATGCTAATCTTGAAACCGAGTAGCCGCAGAACGCGCCCCACATCATTACACTTCCTGCACTAAAGTTACGTCGGCTGAAGTTGATTGAAATCTTCCGGAGATCGCGCCAGTAAAACTTTGACCCGTCCGTCCGTACAAGTCAAACTTCTTTTCATGCGAGAACACGACCTGATCATTTATTTTTGGGAGCAAAGAGCCTGTAAGGCAGTAGTGTGGAACCCTCCTACCTTTGTCCAGTCTCTTTTCAGGTTACATTAAGCAAACTCTAGTCGCAAAGCCTTGAGGCATTTGCTGAGTCGTGGTATCTTCACCATGGCTTCTGTGGGTGCTACTCAAAATCACCATCCAAACCGTAGATCTTGGATGACGTAGTTGTAGGTCAGCGCGAATATGATTGACAGACGACGAGAGCCTTCTTCGAAATCCGCCGCTCTTCTTTAGCGGATACCTGTCGGTCACGGCCAGAGAATCGGAGTGCACCAAATGCTTTGGAATCCTTCAAATGCTGAAGCACAGTACTGGGAGAGCGATCGATTACGACCGGATGTTGCTGCCTGTGCGATCGAGAAGGTCACATCGTTGGGCGCTCTTGGGAATCCAGAAACGTTACTCGATGCATTGTCGTAGTTGATTCCCGCATCTGCTGACCTTCTTTTGTAATGTGTTTAGAGAGGTAAAGCCCTTCGCGACGCTTTCGCTGCTGTAGAACGGAAGTTAACAACATATCCTCGCTAGTGGTCGTATGGTTTCGAAACAGCATAAAATTAAAGAGGATTGTTACTCCCGGGCCGAAAAAATCTACTTTGAAGGAAATCCAGTCATTTACCAGAGATTTACCACAAAAATCTACTAGAAATCCCGGGCGGTAATTTGGTAGTAAATTTCTGGTAATCTACTAGATGTTTCTGGTAATCCTAGTGAATTTTCTGGTAATCAGTAGAATTTTGTAGTAATCTAGTAGATTTTATTGGTAGTCTCTACTGAAACTATTTTTCGAGGAAAAACAGCTGATTTTTCCTTACATTGTAGCGATACACCATTGTGGCTCATCACTCTATACATCACATGATCACTTATTAGGGTTTTTCACATCGTGCTGTGCGTATTTGTCCGTTTCAGGGCCAATGCACCGATTTGTGCGATTAGAGCGCGATTTTTGCTGGTGTTGAGTGCTTTTAGAGTTGCAGATTACGTGGTCGCGCTGTCGCATGTGTCACCTTGTGATTACGATATCGCGACGATGCAATCTGCAACTCTAAAAAGCCACTCGAAACTTCTAAAAGCGCTCTAATCCCGCAGAAAATCAGATGCATTGCCCTGAAACGGACAAATACACAACGAGATTAATCGGAAAAAACCACTAATAAAGATCATGTGCTGTATATAGTGATGAGCCGCAATAATATATCGCTACAATGTATGGAAAATCGGCTGCTTCTACAAAGATAGCCACTATGAATTGCAAGAAGCCCTTTACCTAATTCAAAGCAGACATAAACAATGCCCATGGTTAGAGCGCGGTTGTGTAACTTCTCAACGGGTGGTAAAGAGGGTCGCCAAGAATTTTGGCCCAAAAATATCACCAAGTGGGAATCATCAGAACTCGATCCTAAGGCAAAAGTTTAGGATCCGGGACTGTACATGTTTCCCGCTACTTCAGGCAATGAAGGGTATGAAGGTATTAGCGGATCGTCAAGCTCCACACTAAGGACCGGGATCATACTTCCCGCGACCAGCGACCCGGCGACAGTGCACATCAGGCATATCGATTTTCGGTCGATATGGTTCGATTAACATTGCGTCGCGTCGCTAGTCGCCGGAAGTATGGTCGGCCTTCGTCCTACACAATGGCCCTCTTGACCAGACAACCTCTCTTGACCGCTTCCAATTTTTCGCCGGTTTGAGGCGGCTTATTAGAGGTTTCATGTTACTAAAGTTCGAGCTGCTTTTCTTCACATCTAAGCACTATTTCACCATTTATCAATAAGCCCAGGATCGTCTGAATTTCTACTATTCCACTATTGGGACACAAAACTTTTTATAACTTCATTATACAGGCAATAACATTTACTAGACATCAACAGGAGATCAAAAACAATTAGATAGCAGACATCACAAACATACCATCAGTTCTTACAAAATAAGCAAAAGAAGGTGAGAGGCAGAACTGCACGGTGCCACGGCGTGTGGATAGGTGGGTTTGAAGGGCACATTTCAACCTTAGAGGGTAAAATCTTGGTATTATGGTCCCTTCCCAGCCTATGTCAGCAACCCTGCCAATCAGGAGACCTGATTCGCTCAAGTAAGTAGCGAAACTACGGGAAAAGTTGTCGCCGCTTACACTACCCCAAAAGCCTGACCGCGCACACCGCCCCGAAAAAGAAAACCAAGAACTGCTGCTAAAGTAAATTTTGTAATTTCAGCATCGCTGCATAAACCAGTTCTTCCATTTTCCCTCGTCGGGACTGAACGCTTGATAATGCTTTTGGGGCAGTGGGGGAAGGGGCGGCGTGTAGATCTCGCGGTTGGAAGAGTTGTTCTACATGGTAGGCGGGCTAAAATATCAAGTTTCACCCCTAAATTTAGACTGTGCCTTCAGAATTTAACTGCAATCATAATAAACTCAAACAAAAGGCAAAAATTAGTCGGCAGAGGGAAGAATTTCAACATGATATGCCCTAAATGTAGCAGACACGCTCGAAAAGGTTGTTGGAGATATTTACGTTACTGAAGTCGTATGGCCCCTAACTAAAGGCTCGCGGCGTTGGAAGCTTCAAAAAACCAGTCAAAACTACCGTAAATTAGAGCAATGAGAGTCAGGAAAAAATCGACAACCCGCCCATGAGCTTCGCTCACAGCCCCGCCCCAATACAAACTCGTCACGATTGATCGGTTCAAGTACGGCCACTGCCTGATTTTTGATGTTTCCAATGAGGTGAGCGTTCTAATATAAAGACTATAAGAGTCTAGCGGCTTAGCTATTTCCAACCGTTTTGTCAGTAATACCAACTGTTTCAACCGCGCGCAATGTAACTCGTCCAATAACAAATATAACCATATTCCTCTATTTGCATAGTTTCCGTTGATTTTTTCGTTAGTTCCTCTTACTACCAGATTTCAAGCGCTCGATTTTATATCATAAAATGGATATGATTTCCGAGGCGTGTCTACTCTTTGAACGAACGCTCCGTGACCACCGCGTTTACCCCCGCTAGCTTCGTCTTCACTCATTTTCGGAGATAGGCGGTGCCGTTCAAGCTCAGGCCAACAGAACAGTTGGCCCAACCCTGAAAAATAATTTTTGTTGAGTTCTTCTCTGCTCTGCTTGGCCGAGGAAGGCAACAGCGCCCAGAAACATCTCCAAAGGCGATGAGCAGTTTTAGAAAACGTTTAAAAAATGCATATTTCTGCATCGTGCCATATTCGTTCTCGAGACAAAAGTTAAGCTCACGCTGTGATGATCACAGAGGAGCCGCAGCTCAGGCTAAGGCGTACCCGGTGTGGAGAGCAGAAAGGGGAAGGGGCAGCCTTGCAGGCGCCGGGCAAAGGTCCGTCATCATGCAAAAAAAGTTCCTCTACAATACCGAGCAGAATTTTCTTTTGCGGAAACGGTACATTTTGCGCGCACTAATGGTCTCCATAGCCATAACGCTTTCAGAGTGAGTCCGATTTACCATGTTAATGTCAGTTTTGGACTACTTTCAACGAGTACCATACAACAGTGATACAGAAATAACCTAAGCCACTACCAGAAATCTGTCGGTATCCCAGTGGGAGTGCGCATGAACGAAGTAAAAACTATGCGGAAATAAAATGGAGTGTGTTGCATGCGCAGATGTTCCCGGGAAAGCTGCAAGGCTAAGTTTGAATGTTCAATACAAGGGTTCAAGTGCACGCCTCTGCACGCGAAAGAGTACGCGAGAAACCGACAAGGCTGTCGTGCGATTATCGAATCTTGGCTCAAATCTATTTTGAGAGGGCTAACCAAGATTCAATTCTGAGAAAATAGAAAGTTGCCTCCTGATAGTGGGTTTTTCCGATAGCGTTATTAATCATTGTCTATTTTGAAAATCCGTAGAATCCACCCCTGAAGAGCCTTTATATACAACAACAAAGCCAACATATCGTATCAAACCCTATCAAAGACCAGCCCGCATCGCTTCAAATTTCTAAGAACAGACCCACCGATTCTCCGCCCACTCCCGCTCTGCCATCGCGATGTCTCTGGATCTCATACTTCATTGCCGGAGCGGGGAGTCGAAATTTCATTCCATACTCCTTACTTCGTCCATAACGGGCCATCTGGCGGGGCAGAGAGGTTGCGGAAAGTATGAGATAGCCCTGCAGTAAGATTGCAGCTGAAGAACACTGGCTGTGTCTGCGGAAAGCCGTCGCATGAAATTCTTCTTGTGGTGGGTATCTACGTGTAGTTTTCAGGCTAATGTGTAGATTTCAGTCAAAATTTCTATTCAAGAATATTCGGTGAACTGAATACAAACAGATTTGATGTCTACTTGTTAAGAGATGTGCCGTAGAAATTTTCAAATTTTCCAAAATTTTGGTCAACAGAGGGGTCATGACTTCGCCGAAAATCGGCGCAACGCCCTGCTTTACCCTGACCCCACCTACGTCAAATAACAAGCATTAAAAAGCTCTTCAGCTTCTCAGACAATCGCTGCCATTCAATGCATGTCGAATCACGCATTCAGCTTAAAGACAAGCCGGCTTCGAAGGCTGGAACAGTTGGGGAACAAGCTGCTGCGAAAGCACGTGCTCTTGAATGTTTCGACCAATAACAACATGTCCCAGCAAAAAAGACGTTCATGTCAGCTGACAAAACGATTCTCCAAATCGAGCACAATCTTTACTATGAATGAATGGATACGTTAAACAGTCACGGTACGCCACCGTCAAGAACTGGTCGATCGACAGAGTCCCACCCGGTCGATACACCTGAAATAAGGACAGACACGCAGAAAATCCACCCCAGAGTCTGCCTGGGCGACAGTCCACTTGACGTCCGCAATCCAGGTAGTGATACGAGTGCTCTACAGCAAAGGTCAAGCGGGGTGGATTAAATTTCGCAACTTGCAGGGGGATGAAATTATAAAATTTTGAGGCCTAAATTGAAGGTTGGGAGGATCGCATAAATTTCGGACCCGAAATAAAGTTTCTGGAAGTGAAAGGAGGATACAATCACGGTATGGAAACCATTTGGGTGAGGGGGCACTCAGGACTCAGGTTAGCGGAGAATGAATGCGAAATACCGCTTTCAAAGGTACGAAGTATCTATTTCCATGAAGTCTCCTCTGCCAAAGATTCGAGACTTGATGCCTCAGCAAAAAGAGACTTGATGCTCATGTACAAGTCGGCGTGAAAGTCTTAATTTGCCGCGTTAAATTCACTGCATGGGTGAATTTGCCGCTAGGATATAGGTGAGAATGGGGTGGAATATCCCGTGAAAATGGTGCGAACTGGCAGCGAGAGGGTCCAGTTACCCCGAGAATGAGGTCGAAATCCACCTCTCCGAAAAATGGGTGGGGTTACCTCCAGAATTTCACGAATTTGAAGGGTTACGACAGCGTAAGAAGCCCCTGCCTTGTCTCGCAACATGGGCGTAATCTTCACCGAGGTCTGCGGTGAGGCCACCTCTGCGGACCGCGGCGTAGCCAACTCGCCAGCCCGCCGTGAGGAATGCCACTGTATCCTCCCAGCAGCCAATAAATTATGCTGGCCTCCGGGAAAGTGATCCAGAAGTCACCTTTCCCAGAGGCGACCGGCATCAGAATGCCAAATAGAAGACTCTATGGTAGAGATAGAGGCGGCTTTTATGCCGGCTGTACGCTCATGGTAAACACATCGAGGAAGGTGATCAATCTTTTATCATGTGTTTCGCTAGAGATGTTTTCACTTGAGGTGCGTTCCTAAGAAGGATTTCCATGGGAGGAAAATGGGTCCTGATAAGATATAACGAATGGTAATCTAACAGATAGGCTCATTTCATGCGGTCTCTCAATCTATCATTGTTGGTCGGCTCTTATCAGATTCATTTTTTCCTTCCGTGGAAAACTTCTTTCCAGAACGCACCCTTGTTCCAAGAGAATTTCTGACATTACCAGCCTTGGCAGTAATTTCTACATTGCGCTGAGTGATGCCGGCGCTCAACAACTGATATGCATTAACATGTTTACGCTGGCGGTATTTTCCTCTTTGCACTGACTGATAGCCGACGCTCAGCAAATTCACATACCTTTGCGCGAGATAAGCACGATGACGGCGCTAAGGCCCCGGTCATAGTCGGTGGATCTGTGGGTCCCACCGGGTCGATGCCGCATCGAATTCGTGGAAAACGGGTGCAAAAAATCAACCCACTGGAGTCCCACTGCCGGGCTGCGACGGTCGATGCCACCACCGTCAATCCCCCGGTCGATACTGCCGATTCTCATTTGCACGTACAAGGGCGGGGCCAATGCACCGACCGAGTCCCACTGAGTTCACGGAACCATCCTCACCCCACCCGGTCGATATGGGTGTTTTCACGGCTGATTTGGGTGCATTTTTCGACCGACTGCGACCTGCCGAGTCCGCCGCATCTCGACTCTCGCCGTCTGCGCTCTGCCCCACGTACTGCTGATACGGAAATCAGATTCAGACATGTTGAAAACAAGAAAAAATCAGCCACCAAACACGTTTCCGATTCACAGCTGAGGTGATAATCGTCACTATCAGTGCAGTGTTTCGCAGAGGATTTGGTTGGCGCACTGGGGGCAGCGGACTTGAAGTGAGGACTCACAAGGGAAGTATAGAAGCGTAGGTCTGAACAGGTGAAATCAAATGTCATGTGCAGAATGTTCACGTCTTTGCATAGTGAGAACGGTCATTGATGACCCGCCGCGAAACATAGACTATTGAAGAAGGTTCATAAGCTCCGAAAGTTTGACGGCCATCCGATCTCCTCCTAGTCTACGATTTCCTAGGCTCTGACTCCAACAGCATCTGACGGCGCAGAGGAAGGGATGGCTGATGGTAGGCACTGAACCAGGAGTTCGAATCCTCTCCAGAGGCTGCTGTTTTGCAAAATTCACGGAACTTCCATATTTTGATCAAGAATTATATCCCAAATATCATTTTATCTTTTTGCTGCGCGATCTAGGGCATGCACCGACGTTCAAATAGACTTGGGTACAAAGGAATTCAACGATTCACTTCCCATCAAAAGTTCCCATTGATTTGGAGAATTTACATTGCCATTCGGAAATATTACAACACATATTTGGAACAATTTTATCAGTCTGTGGGACCTGAAAATACATACCCATTTCAGCACCAGTGGTAAATGGGCACATAATGCATGAAACATAAGCAAACTGCACAGTAGGGACAGCGAATGGACACGCGATAGGCTCCTGGCAACCTATCTCCTCACAGGGGCCAAGCTCTACTGGGAATACGAGATCCAGTTGGACTTTCGAAGAAGAGACCCGGGCAGGGCCAGAGACGTAGCCGGCAGCTTGACCACCACGCGCACTCTACAAGCTTTTCGAGTGATGGATGACACAAGATACGGTGTACCAGTGACACGACCTAAAATTCGAAGTTCCGGATTGTGAGGAGCGCAATAAGTCATAACTGAAATCCATGTACCCATTCCAAATATTGTCTCGTTTCTGGATGTCAAAGGGAATATCGTGGACGATCACGTGCGTGTGCAATCGCAAGCTTAGCGCTTTCACGCAGCTGAAAAACCCGACGTCTGCCGTAGACTGAACCAGGCTCATGGCGCCAGGTGGTGCCGTAAAAAATCTGCAAAGTTTTTTTCCCAGCCGGCACAAGAGCGCTGTATAGCGTTCTGATTGGAAAAACCACTCCACGAGTCGAGGAGCAGAACACAACTCTTCGGCATTTGTGGCAGCGCTGAAAAACATGCTCCGAAAAATTCAAGTGTTGTTGACGTCGTCATGATATGGGATAATCCGCGCTGACGACGTAGAAGATTCTTAATCTTGAATACACCCTTCAATGAGGAAGCGGCCGCCCGGCTCTGGCGAATTGAACAAAGAGCATTTCTCCGACCTTGCCTGATGTTCTGAAAATGAGGGCATGATGGTCCGGAGCTATGGGTGAGTCGCAGAAGCCGACTGCTCAGCTTCGCACCGTGTTCTTCAGCCCCTTTGAAGGACAAACATCTCGGCATCCTGTAAATGGTTGGAACATAGCTGATTTTCTTCTGTCTCTTCCAAATAGAAGTAGTTTTTACTCTCACCGTTGTCTCTTCCGTTCAGGCCGGACTGGTCGATATTGACGAAAGATGCGAATGGGATAACGTTCATTTTGCTCTAACCTTTTTGCAACAAAATCAGCGGCAGCTCTCTCGACTGTTTCTTGATCCACAAATGACTCTTTTTGCACGAATCCCCGAGTTATGCCGACGCCCGGAGATTCCAACATGTCTCTTGAAGTTGTTCAGCCAACACTGGGAGGCCTTGAATCCCAAAACTGGATCAGGCATTCCACGGTTAACTGCCAAGAGCCGGTAACTTGTTCAAATATGTGTTGTAATATTTTCCAGAATCATGTAAATTCTCCAAATCAATAGAACTCCTTGATGGGAAGCGAATCGAATTGAATTCCTTGTACATGCCCAAGTCTATTTCAACGTCAATGGTATGTCCCAGATCAGCGCAGCAAAAGATAAAATGACATTTGGGATATAAAATTCTTGATCAAAATATGGAAGTTCCGTGAATTTGCAAAACAGCAACTCTGGAGAGAAGATTCGAACCCTGGTCTAGTGCCTACCATCAGCCATTTCTTCCTCTGCGCCGTCGATGCTGTTGGAGTCGACACCTGGAAATCGTAGACTAGGAGGAGATCGATGGCCGTCAAATCAGGCTTTCGGAACTTATAACTCCTTCAGGTCTATGTTTCGCGGCGGAGTCATCAACACTGTTCCACTATGTAATGAACATTCTCACATGACATTTTGATTTCTACCGTTCAGACCTACGCTTCTTATGCTTCCACTTGTCAGCAGGTTTCTCCACTCCGGACTCATTCCGGACTCGGTGAGTCGGACTCAGCAGGTTTTTCGGCCGACTATGACGAGAACCTAAAAGGTGAATTTGGAAGTGCCTAACGATAACAGAGGCGTGATAAGGCCTGTTTCACCGAAGCATCAAGTCTCAAGTTGGCAGAGTCCGCGAAGAAACAATGACTGATACTTTACGCTATCGGCATAAGATATCTAGCCCAAATTTTCATTTTCATGGATGAATCATTTTCCAATTTTCTCAAGTCCCCTAACGGTTTCAAGCCACACAATCAATACCAGAAATTTCCAAAATTTTGATGGACATAGGGGTCGCTCTTGATTTCGGAAATTTACACAACGTCCCGCTTGACAGTGGTGGTTTACGCGCGCGCGCACACGGGTGGGGCCAATGCACTCGAGGTTTTTGTGTCCCGGACTCAGTTTCTCGATCGAATCTGACTGGGTATTCAGTATTTGTTCCTTAATGCTTCGCGTGTCGACATGTCGACCGAGATCAGCCGTTTTTTCTCGAAGAAGCCATGTCCAGGGAAAGCGTACAACGCATTCTTGAGGCAGGACTCGAGATGTCGCCAGCATCGCCGGTTCCATCACCCACGTTCGCGTGTGCCGGCCCCGCCCCTGGAAGCCTCGCCCAACCGCTAGCGTCCCCAGATTGTTCTCAGCAAGCTGGCGATCGATTGTCGGTGTGCTACTACCATAGCCCTGGACATACCATGTAGCACGAGCTCCGATGAAATTTCGCAGCATATGATGCTGTTTTTGAAAAACGATGCCCCACGATAGGAGCCTCTCGATGGGAGCCGGTCACTATGCTTATTATCCGAATGAATTGTGGTGAGCGCAGAAGCGCTCGCAGGATACCAACTTTGAGTCTCTTCCCGCGCGGATGCCCTACAGTATGGATCACCTATTCATGCACCGTCAACAGAGGTATGAGCTGTACACTATTCGACGCGCTGCAAGAAATTACATATGTGTGCAACTTTTTCATCCCAACTGGTCCCCGCTTTCTGAGAGATTATGACCTCCTCAAAGTACACGGAAAAACGTTCTCCACCACCGCCTCCGCCTCCGCCTCCGCCTCCGCCTCCGCCTCCGCCTCCGCCACCTCCACCTCCGTCCGTCGAAAACCATTTTTTGGAAGGCGTGGACCAAATCGCTCGAGAATTTGGTGACTAGATGTAATAGACCACGGGAATGACGAAAATAATTGTCCAGAACTCACCATAATGACTTCTGGGCCCCTAACGGGCGTTTGAAACTCGGAAACCGGCCTCTCAAGATTAGTTTATAAAAATGACGGGTTTTTCGTTATCAGTCATTGTTTTCTTAGAGACTCCATACTTAAATACGCTTGCTCTCTAGGGGTGGTGTACTCCCACAAACGTCCGGCTTGGAACAGGACGCTATGCGGAAAGAGGTTGTTTTTGGGCGTGGCGCGTGTTTGTTACCATGCGCACCAAAGATGAAGAGAGTCGTCGCAGGGTGTGTGGCTGAGTGTCGGTTTGACTTATGCGGAGACCGCAGTAGGAGTATGCAGGACGTCGTGGAACTACAGCAACCCCTCAGTAAGGGGTGTGCATTGGACAGCCGTAGAATGTGTGCAGGACCTCGGTAGGAGTGTGCAGGACCTTAGTAGGAGTGTGCGGGACCCGTCATGGGACCTGCAATGCGGGACCCCAGTAGAAGTGTGCAGGACGTCGTAGAGATGTGTGCAGCACACTCCCGGTAGGAAGTGTGCAGGACCTTAGTAAGGAGTGAGCAGGACATCCATGGGACCTGTGCAGGACCCCAGTAGAGTATTGCAGGACCTCCAGTAGGAGTGTGCCAGGGACTTGTTTTTGGGACCTGTGCAGGACCCCAGTAAGAGTGTGCAGGACGTCTGTAGAATGTGTGCAGGGACCTCGGTGGGAGTGTGCAGGACCTTGAGTAGGAGTGTGCAGGACATCATGGGACCTGTGCAGGACCCCAGTAAGGGAGTGTGCAGGACCTCCCAGTAGGAGTGTGCATGAGCATTATGGGACCTGTACAGGACCTCAGTAGGAAGTGCTGCAGGATATCATGGAACGTGTGCCCAGGACCCCCAGTAGAGGTGTGCAGGACGTCGTAGAATGTGTGCAGGACCTCCCAGTAGGAGTGTGCGGGACCTTAGTAGGAGTGTGCAGGACATCATGGGACCTGTGCAGGACCCCAGTAGGAAGTGTGCAGGACATCCACTGGAACCTGTGCCCAGGACCCCAGTGAGGGTGTGCAGGAGACATCGTAGAGATGTGTGCAGAACATCAGTAGGGAGTGTGCAGGACATCCATGTGGGACCTGTGCAGGACCCCAGTGAGGGGAGGTGTGCGGGACGTCGTAAGAATGGCGTGCAGGACCTTAGTAGGGTGTGCAGGACATCTATGAAACATGTACCAAGACCCTGTAAGGATGAGCAGGGACTTCATGTGGAATGTGTGCAGGACATGTCGGTAGGAGTGTGCAGGACATCATGGAAGCGTGTGCAGGACCCCAGTAGGGTTGAGGCAGGACGTCATGGAATGTGTGTAGGACCTTGATTAAAAATTACACAGGACATCTATGGAACGTGTTACAGGACCCCAATAGGGGTGTGCAGGACATCATGGAATGTGTGCAGGACCTTAGTAGGAGTGTACCGGGACATCATGGAAACGTGTGCAAGACCCCTCTATGGATGATCAGAACTTCGTGGAATGTGTGCAGGACATCAGTAGGAGTGTGCAGGACATCATGAAGCGTGTGCCCAGGAGCCCAATAGGGGTGTGCAGGACATCATGGAATGTGTGCAGGACCTTAGTAAGGAGTGTGCAGGACATCATGAAACGTGTTACGAGACCCCTGTAAGGATGATCAGAACTGCGTGGAATGTGTGCAGGACATCCCAGTAGGAGTGTGCAGGACATCATGAAACGTGTGCAAGACCCCTGTAAGGATGAGCAGGACTTCATGGAATGTGTGCTGGATCTCAGTAAGGGTGTGCAGGACGCCACGTAGAATCGTGTCACGCGGGGACCTCTTGAGTACAGGAGTGTGCCTGGGACCTTAGTAGGAGTGTGCAGGACATCCCTTTGGGACCACATGCTGCAGGACCCCCAGTAGAGGTGTGCAGGACGTCGTAGAATGTGTGCAGGACCTCAGTAGGAGTGTGCAGGATTTCCTTAGTAGGAGTGTTGCAGGAGATCATGGGACCTGTGCAGGACCCCCAGTAGGGGTGTGCAGGACCTCAGTAGGAGTGTGCAGGACATTTTGGGACCTGTGCAGAGACCCCCAGTAAGGAGTGTGCAGGACGTCGTCAGAATGTGTGCAGGACCTCAGTGGGGAGTGTGCAGAGACCTTAGCCAAAAGGGTGTGCAAGGACATCATGGGACCTGTGCAGAGACCCCAGTAGAGGTGATGCAGGACCTCAATAGGTAGTGTGCATGACATTATAGGGATCTGTACAGAGACCTCAGTAAAGTGCACTGGGGATATCATGGAACGTGTGGGACCCCAGTAGGGGTGTGCAGGACGTCGTGAGAATGTGTGCAGAGACCTCAATCTGGGAGTGTGCAGGGACACTTGAAGCCAAAATGTGCAGGACATCATGGGACCTGTGCAGAGACCCCAGGCTCAGGAGTGTGCAGAGACATCATACTGGAACCTGTGTAGGACCCCAGTAGGGAGTGTGCAGGACATCGTAGAATGTGTGCAGAACATCAGTAGGAGTGTGCAGGACATCCCATGGGACTATGCAGGAACCCCATTAAAGAAAAGTGTGCAGAGACGTCGTCAGAAATATGTGCAGAGACCTTAGTAGCCAAAGTGTACAGAGACATCATGAAACATGTACAAGAACCCTATGAGATGAAGCAGAACTTCATAGAATGTGCTTTGCAGGACATCCCAGCCAAAGTGTGCAGGACATCATGAAACGTGTGCAGAAACCCCAGTAGGGTTGGAGCAAGGACGTCATGGAATGTGTGTAGGACCTTGGTAGGAGTGTGCTGGGACATCGCCAGAGCGATGTGCAAGACCCTGTAAGGATGATCAGAACTTGATGGGGATAATGTGTGCGGGACATCGGTAAGTGTGCAGGACATCGCCAGAGCGTGTGCAA
Source organism: Aplectana chamaeleonis (assembly GCA_029168955.1). Classification (NCBI taxonomy): domain Eukaryota; kingdom Metazoa; phylum Nematoda; class Chromadorea; order Rhabditida; family Cosmocercidae; genus Aplectana; species Aplectana chamaeleonis. The sequence goes on from JAPDOI010000654.1 coordinate 323,721, forward strand.
GACCCTGTAAGGATGAGCAGGACTTCATGGAATGTGTGCTGCAGATCTCCAGTAGGGGTGTGCAGGACGCCGTAGAGATGTGTGCAGGACACTCCAGTAGGGGTGTGCAGGACTTTAGTAGGAGTGTGCGGAGACATCATGGGACCTGTGCAGGACCCCAGTAGGGAGTGTGCAGGACAGTCGTAGAGATGTGTGCAGGACCTCCCAGTAGGAGTGTGCAGAACCTTGAAGCAGTAGGGAGTGTGCAGGACATCATGGGACCTGTGCCCAGGACCCCAGTAGGGGTGTGCAGGACCTCAGTAGGAGTGTGCAGGACATTTTGGGACCTGTGCAGGACCCCAGTAGAGGAGGTGTGCAGGACGTCGTAGAATGTGTGCAGGACCTCCCGGTGGGGTGTGCAGGACCCAGTAGGAGTGTGCCCAGGACATCCTTGGGACCTGTGCAGGACTGGCCAGTAGGAGTAATACACCAGGACCCTCAGTAAAGGTGTGCACGTGACATTATGGGACCTGTACAGGACCTCGGTAGGAGTGCGCAGGATATCGTGGAACGTGTGCAGGACCCCAGTAGGGGTGTGCAGAGACGTCGTAGAATGTGTGCAGGACCTGGCTGGGTGTGCAGGACCTTGGTAGGAGTGTGCAGGACATCTGCGCTGGGACCCTGTACAGGACCCCAGTAGAAGTATGCAGGACATCATGGAACCTGTGTAGGACCCCAGTAGGGGTGTGCAGGTTGTCGTAGAGCTGTGCAGAACATCCCAGTAGGAGTGTGCAGGACATCATGGGACCTGTGCCGGAGACCCCAGTAGAGGGAGTGTGCAGGACGTCTCGTAGAATGTGTGCAGGACCTTGTAGTAGGAGTGTGCAGTACATCATGAAACATGTGCAAGACCCCTGTAAGGATAAACAAGAGACTACATACAGAATGTGTGCAGGACATCCCAGTAGGAGATGTGCAAGGACATCATGAAGCGTGTGCA